>OY755251.1:49379848-49481907 GCA_963576725.1 Azorinus chamasolen | reverse complement strand
TGAGCAGATATTGTTTACAAAGTTTGGTATTGGTTAACCCATTTGTTCCCACGACCCGATATATGGGACATAAGCAAACAGTGTAGACTCTGATCAGACGCCGCATAATGCGCCGTCTGATCAGAGTCTACAATGTTTGCTGATAGGAATTTCAATATAAAACAAAACGAAATTGAAAATTTAGGCCAGGCACTCCTTATATCAAACATGGACTAATCCAATATATAAACATGGAAGAATTCACTGGGTGCCAATGGGTTAACCCATTAAAGTGTTACATACAGTATAACCCCTCTAAAAAAGAATTCTAGTTGAAAATACGGTAATTTAGATACCTTTAGGCAGATAGCTGCTTAATGCAGGATGAAAGGCTTGCATAAAGCTCCTGCAGAAGCTTCCTGGGTTACTGTCACCCTGCATTAAGCAAGACCGATAATTAAACTAAATTTAACGTCAGGTTTAGAGAGGTTTACTGTACTTATGGTAGGTCATTACTCCTGCTGAGAAAAAACTCCAGCGCTTCTATTCTAGACATCTGTAGCATAGTACTCATATACAGTAAAACCCCATATAAACTGGGCGTTAACTTTAGCGTAAATATCAGTCTTGGAAACGGATGGCAGTTTAATGCAGGGTGAAAGTTATGCAGAAAGCTCGCTCCTCTGGGAGCTTTCGGCATGACTTTTACCCTGCATTAAGCAGCCATCTGTCTAAAAGTATCTAAATTCTTCTCTACTATAATTCCTGTTTAGGTTTTGTTTTTACTGTATCGTACATATGCCATGCTATTGGAATAGAATACGGGTGTCGCCATACAATACAACTGTAGTTAATAAAGCCTATTTAGGGGAGATACTTACGACTAGATGGCGGGGGCTGGTACAGTAAAACCTCTCTAAAACGACCACTAAATTGTGTTAATTAGGTTGGCAGGTGGTTGCTTAAAGCAAGGTGAAAGTGAAACAGAACGCTCCTATAGGAGCGTTCTGTTTTACTTTCACCCTGCTTTAAGCATCCACCTGCCTTTAACACAAAATACTTGATGTAATTCAGTGGTCGTTACAGAGAGGTCTTACTGTGTTTTCAAACTGTATAACCAGATCAGAGTACTCTTGAAAGAGTCCAATGATCAGGATCGACGGTGTTCTTTTCAGAAAACTTTAATGTTGATACGGAATATACCGGTATTCTCCTACTAAACAATACAAAGATAGTCAAAGCATTCAAAAGGGACATAGAAATAATTTATAAATACGCTTTTAACAATAGTCCGGCATGTCAGAATTACATTTAGTAATTCAATTTACGCTGTAACCTAAGACTGAAAGGAAGGTAATTAGAACAAATGTCGAGATTATATATACGAGGATAGTTTTTGTTTAAGTGTGAATTCATTGTCAAGTGTCTGATTGATCAAAATCTGACCAATCAGGTTTAAGAGTGTACAGAGATCCGAACCTCGAAGTTTATAACCACGGCCTCGTGGTCATAAACTTCGATGTTTGGATCCCTGTACAGTCTAGTTGCATTAACCCATTCCCTCATAGGCTATTTCTAGATCCAACCAATTTAAATAAATCTACCGAAAAGGAGCATGAACTAGAGAAAAGGAAATTTTTAGATTTTTTTAATTTGAAACCATTGTGATAAATAGAGCATTTGCTCCTATAGGAGCAAATGCTCTATTTATCAAAATGGTTTCAATAGGTGATTTTTACAGAGGCGTAGAACGGCGTATTTATGGAGGAAAGGGTTAAGCTGAGGATGGAACTTTGGATCTCTGTACAGTCTAGTTTCATTAAGCTGAGGATGGAACTATATTGGATGGGCGTGGCATTGTCAGGTAATGCGTGTATAGTTCAGCGTAATCAAATAAAATCCGATCGCGTATAGTCGAGCCTCTCTAAAGCGACCACAAGATTGATTAACATAGGAAACTGCAACATATTAATACAGGGCAAACCTGATACAGAAACCTTCTATTAAGCTACTACATGTACCTGTTTCAAAAAAGATAATCCAGAATTAGACATTTTGAGTGATTGTATTAGCGAGACTTTATTTAATATATAAGTAACATTTATGCGAAATATACGTAATGTAAATAAAATACATATATCAAAAATTGAATAATGGTCTTTCGGATTCGGAGTAATGATACATATAATAGTATAAATTTCCTATTACTTTCAGGAACAAAAACTAATAAGGAAGTCAAATTACACAAAAAAAGGGGTAGTTTTTCAGTTTATTTCACGACATTTTTTAACAGTATCATTGTCCCTTGGCGACATCAAACCACAATCAAATTATATTGCAACGCTTTCCGAAGCCCAATGCTCTCATAAGAAATCAATTGAACTTTGAAAAGAGCAACAATGAAATACGTAAATGCTTAAAAACAACTTTAATTTGTGAAGATTTGACATTGGATCTGCTTTTCAAGAAAGAAAGATTTAAAAAATCTCTCTTTGTTTCAATATCGTCTGACATTCTTTTAAAAGATGTCATATCAATTTCCCTTTGTTCTTTTCGAGAAAATCATTAGCATGTTGTTATCTAAATGATGCATTTTGTTTCATGAATTCTGTTTATCTTTACATGGATTCAATGTAACTTTTCTACAAGGTTTTTATTATTTTTTCTGCGTCTTTGATCACAAATGTCCTTTGCGTGGTGTATGTTTCCTTTGTGATGCCCACACACATCGTGCTTTTAAATAAATGAGCTCGTATATACAGGCAAATGAGTTATAAATAGATACAGGGTGACATTTTAGATAGATTAATGCTACAACTGTTTACTCATTTCTCCATATAAACGTCTTTTTACGTTTTTGCAAACAGAGTAGGCCCAGACCAGACGGTTTCTGAAGGAGCCGTCTCATCAGGTTATACCTTGTTTGCTTATGAAATTATGTTGACCTGATTCTAAACCTTGTGCCATGGTTAAAATTCCATGTGTTCATATGCCATTATACAATTCAGCTAATTAGCATTCAAGATATTTATTTTTTAATAGATATTCATTGGGTCAAATGAAAACGTGGCCATTTTTTAAGACGTTTATAAATAATGGGATCTGATTCGAACATCGCGTGTTTCTTTAGGACCCGAATTCCTGGTCATATGATATTACAAGCAATTCAAGGACAAAAAGTTATTTCACTCCGAATCAATGTATACGTTGATTTCCGTAAAATGGACGAAGATCTATTTCTCTTAAAAGTCGGCGGTTTTCTAAAGATTTGACAGTAAAGTGTTTATCTAAAAATTAAAAAAATGTTGGAAAATAGATTGGAAACATTATTTTAATGATATGAACACGTATACAACTTTTCGTGTTGATTTATACGACAAATGGGCACACTACTTTAAAGGTGTATAAAACAGAGATACGACTTTTCTGCTTCCTTGACATCATCGCGCTTAGTAGAATCTAACGTCATGAATATTACTAAGATTATTTTATAATGGCATATGACATTTTGGCTGTAGAATCAGATCTATATTACACCATAAGCAAATAGAACAGACCCTGATCAGACGGCTCCTATAGTAGCCGTCTGATCTGGGTCTACTCTATTTGCAGATGCGTCAAAATGCGCTTACATAAGGGAAAGGGTAAAAAAAATTCGATGTCATGGCAAAATGACAAAGAAATACAGAGTCCCTCTAAGGCGACCACTAAATTAAACGTGGGGGTATTTAAAAGCATATGCGCGCTTAATGCAGAACGAAAGTAATACGTCAAATCTAGATCCAGGCTGTTTGCAAATGAGACTGATATCGGGATTAGCCAGCTATGGGTAGCATCCAAACTGGTTGAGACTCTGATTACACTTTTCTAGAGGAATAATGTACAGTAGAACCCCTCTAATGCGACCACTAAAAAGGGACATAATTCACAGTGGTAAAGGCAGGTGGTAGTTTAATGCAGGCCGAAAGTTATGCAGAAAGCTCATATAGGAGCTTTCTGCATAACTTTCGTCCTGCATTAAGCAACCACCTGCTTATGAAGACATCCATGTTTTTTTCCATTAAGTGGTCGCATTAGAGGGGGTTTATCGTGCGTGGTGTTCTAAAAGGTATGTGGGTTGGGGTGACGTAAATGTGTGGAACCTCACAATTGTTTAGCAAGCTAAACATTACGCGAGATCATGATTATCTCATTATCGTCTCTTGGCACCATTAAACCACACACAACCAATTTATATTAACCCTTCTCTTGCTGAATTTTAAAATACATTTCTCCTTCTTTACCCATGTCCTGTTGTACAATTACATATATCTTCACTGTGTACAAGTATTTCGCTGTGCAATCACTGCTGTGGAGTGCATTGGTTGCACAATAAACGTGTAAATAGTGCAGATCCTGATGAGACAGCTCCTGCAGGAGCTGTCTCATCTGGGTCTTCACTATTTGCAGGTAGGTATATTGACGTGAATAGCAAGCGAAGGGTTAAAAGAATAACATTTAACCCTTTCAACGCTGAATTATCAGAGTGAATAGCCGAATATTGTTTATTGGTTAAGTCTTTACAGTATGGCGAGGTAAACTTTGCGAGAGGATTTTGAATGACAAACAGTACAGATGCTGATCAGAGGGCTCCTAGAGAAGTGGGTGTACCCTGTTTGCAAATAACAATTCACTCGTTTCCCGCATTCAAAGAATAATGTATCCCCGGGGATGTCGTAAAATATCACCAATGATCCTGAAAAAAACCCACCTATAAGTAATGAAAGATTTACTATAGTTGCTTAGAAACAATTCCAATCTTACGAAGCATTGAATTCCCACACACAATTATCAAAGAAATGGAAAAAAATACCGAATGAGTCATTGAACTGGCACGTCCTCCAAGTATATGGAGTATACTTTAGAATATTAGTTCAGTAAATATGAAACCATGCACTTTCTCATAAAACATTAACGTTTAACGTGAATGTGGTGTCACCATGCAGGAGTCATCTACTCTATGTCTACCATGTTTGCAAAAAAACATAAATGGCGTCTTTATCAGATAAAGAGTTACATGAGTGATTGGTTCTGTTAACCCCTTTCCTCCATGAATATTCATGTAAGAAATAATGACGTCATGGTTATTAATTAGATTAATTTGTTGTAATAGCAGCATATGGACACAGAAAGGGATGGACATGGCAGAACCTGTAGAATCATATCTACATTATATCCCAAGCAAATAGAGCAGACCCTGATCAGACGGCTCCTATAGGAGCCGTCTGATCTGGGTCTACTCTGTTTGCAAAGGCGTAGAAAGGCGTAGTTGTGGAGTAAAGGATCAATGTATACAACATATATCCCTTAACCCTTTATTCCGGTAATATTCTTCTAAGAAACAATATATGTATGAATATGAATTAACTTAATCTTTAAAATAGCATACAAACACATGATGCCTTGATCATGGTAGAAGCCGCGGAACCCGATCTATAACATTGCATAAGCTCCTGCAGAGGCCGTCTGGTCTGTGTCTACTCTGTTTGCAAAGACATAAAAGCGTATTTATGGAGTACATGCATATGCTTTCAGTCGTAATGACATAGGGGCAATGCAATTGAAGAATATATTGAAATTCACGCCATCTTATCGTGTGTGAGTCAAGTGGCTCTTCAACTCCCCCCCCCCCCCCCCCCCACAAATCATCGAACACACATTTATAGTCGTACAGACGAGTAAAGTCATATATTATAGGTCTGATAGAAGGGCTAAACGTGAAGAACACAGTCACCATTTCGTGAATACAGTAAATCCCTCTCAATCGACCACCCAAATATGCTTACTTTTCGGGTCTTCCGGTTGCTTAATTAAATGCTTGACACAAGATATGCAGAAAGCTCCTGCAAGAACTTTCTGCATTACTTCCGTCCTGCGGTAACCAACAACCTGCTTTTAAAGACACATATTTCTGTTCATTAAGTGGTCGCTTTCGATGAGTTCTGCTGTACGTTGCATGCGACAGGAAGAAATTATACATTTTATTCTTTGCATTTTTATTTATACTTATAAAATTCTCATATTATATATAGGTATGAATGAAATGCTTGAAATATTCAAGAAATCAGAGGTCCAGATAAGACGCGTAAAATAAAACATTTTCAAGAATAACTTCGAGACGATTCTAAAGAATTGTCACAACATAGGGTTTGGTGGGGGAAATGAAGATTTTTAGTACTTTAGTACTCACGTTTATGTGTTGTTCTGAGAAATGAATATATCTTGCGATGAAGGTTGCTTTGGTAATACTAGCGCGTATGTATTTAACCTTAAGCATACACTGATTATGATGTGAACAGAAACGGGCAATGGCGCTAAATTTAGAATTAAATCGTTGATTTCCTATGATTATCTGCGATTACCTTACAAACAGTTTCGATCCAGATAATATGTCGAGTAACTCGGCATCGCATCAGAATCCAAACTGTTTGTTACTGTGACTGGGTTTTTTTAAACCAAAAAATGGAGAACAAAAATAAATATCAAAATTGTAGCAGACAACAGAGTTTGCAGACGACAATATTTGGCAGCGAAGGGGTTAGTGTAGAAACTATTTTGCACTGACGAGAATTTGCTCTGCAAGCTGAGGGTAAAATGTGTCTATTATTCTGAAATTTAAATATTTAAGTGGTCTCAAATCAACATGCTGGCAATGTCTAACATGTTCCCTCCTACTTACTGATGCCCTGTGACGCCTCTGTAAAATTCATTTTTGAACCCATTGTGATAGATAGAACATTTCCTTCATAGGTGAAAAAGCTCTAAATTACAGATTGGTTTCAAATTATACAATTCTAAAAGTTGCCTTTTCTCTAGTAAATGCTCTTTTTTAGTAGATTTAGTAAAGGAGATTTGGTCTAAAAGTAGTCAAGAAGGGAATGGGTTAACAGAAAGGATACATCAGCGTTTCTCCAATTATTGTTTTACTTAAATGATTCTCTCTGAGAATAAAAAACCCAAATCCGTTTAATGTTCTTACCATATATATTTATAATACGATGCATTATATATATTCTCATCGAATACATAGTGTGATAATTTTGATTATTATATTAATGAAACTACTAAAGATAAATCTAACCCATGCTATAACATTAAAAGATCTCAAGGCACTCGTTACAATATTCTAAATGC
Source organism: Azorinus chamasolen (assembly GCA_963576725.1). Lineage (NCBI taxonomy): Eukaryota > Metazoa > Mollusca > Bivalvia > Cardiida > Solecurtidae > Azorinus > Azorinus chamasolen. Next base: position 49,474,755 of record OY755251.1, on the reverse strand, counting down.
CTATATTAACAGCAATTTCGACAATAAAATGGTAATTACTAATTCTTTAGTACATGATATCAGCGATTTAAATTTACTTATGACTATAGGTTTATTATATTGTTACCAATTTTCGTATCACGTGAGTAAAATGATTGTTGAACACTTTAGATTGTTTTAAACCCACAGTTCTTTACTCCATGAATATTTATGTGAGAAATAATGATGTTATTAACATTCGTTAGCTATATTTTATAATGGTACATTAACCTTTTCCCTACTTATTACAAATTTCAATAGCTACTGAATATACATTGAAAAATAGCTACAATGAAATATGGGAGGTGTAACACTATAGCCATTTTAGAAAGTAAAGAAACAGATCTATCAAATTCCATTAGAAAACAGAGCAGACCCGGATCAGACGGCTCCTATATAAAAGCCGTCTGATCTGGCTGGGTCTAATCTGTTTGCAAATGCGTGAACATGCGTTTGTATAGAGGAAATGGTTAACAGATGCTTATTTGACCGTGACAGAAACTGTTGAATTTGTTCTATGTATATACATGTATGTAAGCAAACAAAGGATACACTGATCAAACGGCTTTCACAGTAACCGCCTAATCTGGGACTATTACATGTATAACTGCAAAGATCTGTGTAGTAATGGGTTAACACGGTGTGACGTATTGCAAACTAAATGGATCTAGATATGAAACAGAGTTAATTGGCATCTCGTCAGTTTCGATTCGATCAAGCTTAACAGAGTAGATCCAGATCAGACGGCTCCAAGAGGAGCCGTCTGATCAGGGTCTGCTCTATTTGCTATGTAGTAGAATTTAAGATATTTGTTTCTTTACTTTCTAAAATGGTTACAATGTTCAACCTTCCATATTTTATTATAACTACGTTTTCCATGAATATTCAGTAGGTATTGAACTATGGACTAAACAAATAACAGGAAAAGGGTTAAATAAACTAGAACTTGTAAAAAAGGCGTTTAGGCTGATATTGCACACATAGTTTTGTCCGTATTCCCATACGCACCGACGCATCTCTTTCTTATAGTTGGGCATCCAACTGAGGAAAATGTGTCGAGCCATGGCATTAAATAGTAGAATTTGGCATGCACTGGATATGTAATGTTTGATGTCTGAGTAATCAGAAACTGCCCCATGCCACCTGAAAATTTGCCCTTGTTTCTCTTAATTGGGTCAAAGGTCAACTAAGTGCATATTTTATATACGTTATTTGAGAAATCATTATATCTTTACCAATTTTAGGTGTAAAATAACAAACATGGTACCAAAATGAAGGTTAAACATTGGCCTTTAATTTGCACTTACTTTGTGTAAAATATATTATTTGAATATTCATGAATATTAATGAGAACATCAGAAAACCAGTAAAAAATCATTAAAACCAACATATAACGATGATACATGATGTCATGTCTTCGTCATTATTGCTATTTAACAAAAATAAATTACGTTAAAATAAAGGTTAGACAGACTGCTACTGAAAATAAATTGTATACAGTAATACCAGCTATATATTATGCACACATACTTCTTAAAGTAAAGTGGGTGGGGGTAAATAAACACCTAAACAAAACTTTCAGTTCTGTTTAAAGTAACTAATTAATTCACTATATTTTTATGGATATTTTCTTGGTTGATACAATTAACACCATCGCAAAGGATATATAATGTTTGATGTCTGAGTAATCAGAAATTGGCCATGCCACCTGAAAATTTGCCCTTGTTTCTCTTAATTAGGTCAAAGGTCAACTAAGTGCATATTTTATATACGTTATTTGAGAAATTAATATATCTTTATCAATTTTAGGTGTAAAATAACAAACATGGTATCAAAATGAAGGTTAAACATCGGCCTTTAATTTGCACTAACGTTTTGTAAAATATATTGTTTGAATATTCATGAATAATAATGAGAACATCAAAAAACCAGTAAAAATCATTAACACCAACATATAACGATGATACATGTCACGTCTTCATCATTATTTCTATTTAACAAATATAAATTACGTTAAAATAAAGGTTAGACAGACTGCTACTGCAAAATACTGTATGCAGTCATACCAGCTATATATTATGCACACATACTTCTTAAAGTAAAGTGGGTGGGGTAAATGAACACCTAAACAAAATGTTCAGTTCTGTTTAAAGTAACTAATTAATTCACTATATTTTTATGGATATTTTCTTGGTTGGTACAATTAACACCATCGCAAACACATGTTAGTGTGTTTTGAAACTACTTTGAAGCATTTACAGCGAATAGATTTGCACCTGGTTTTGCACCCATAACTTGTTCAATGCAAGCATCAAGTGTAGTTGGTACATTTCCAAGCCACTTATAAAGGTTCAACACCATCGTGATATGTGTTAGTATCAATAACATTAATGTCTGTATCCATTAGCTCAGATCCATATAGCAGCTTAACAGTTTGCTCTTGAAAGTTTCAGTTCTAGTACATCCTTTGTTGGTGGAACCAGTTCAAGTGTTTTCTCTACCTTAACAATATTGTGAAAGTCTTGTATCATCTATGGGTTCTCCGTTCAGACACCATACATCAAACATCAAACGTTTGTGCCTTGTCTGACCGTGCATCTCTTAAAATATCTGAAAGCAGATCGGACATGTAAAATATTTCTTCCAACAGGTCTTCTGTCCGATTCTAGTGAAAGCAAGGGTTATGTTACATCGAGTTATTTCATGATACCCTGGCATGTTCCGGCAGACATCTTGAGATAACTTGCGGAAAATACAATTTTGTTTTTCTCAGCCATTATTCAGACTTCAGTGCCTAAAGGTCCAAGTTGGTATACATGTATCAGTACAGAGCAGTGCATCAAATTCTTGGCATTTGACAACTATCCAGCATTGGCCCCTTTCAAGAAGGCATCCAAGCCATGTATCCACCTCGTCATGATTTGATGGCAGATGGGACAATTCATGTCTGCACTTGATTTGAATGACGATATTCAAGCGTATCTGTTGAGTACTGCAATACTAGTATACTACATCAGCTCTGTGTTTGTGTCTTCTGCTTCTTATTTTGTCATGCTTTGTCGCTTTAAAGCAGGCATACTCGCACCATTGTGATATGCACATAGGTGAGGGAGGGTCCAACGTGCAAATTAAAATAACAGGTTAAAACATTGCAAACAGAAGAAGAGTACATGACATCTAAAATCTTAACCTGGACAGTTGGGAGCTATCACTTGATGTTATGGTAGCTTATTCCAAATGATGTTGACAGCAGAGTGGAAGAAATATTCTCTCAGGAAAATGGTCCTGCAAACCCTTGGAACGAATCATAAGGAATGACACCTTGTAGGTGCACCGTAAGGGAGTCAGAAGGTGGGGCGTCAGCTGCAACAAAATCATTTACAAACCTTTAGAAAATCACAGCATTTACTTGTTTCTGCCTCTGTTTGAGCAAATCGTGTTGAACATGGCACCAATGCTGAGCACTTGTTTTGCAATACTGCAAAATTACAAATATGGTAGCTCTACGTTGGATCATCTCCACATGCGTTGTCATGGCCTTGGTGTGTTGATCCAAAACAAAAGATGTGCACTCAACCTGCAGACTGATCAGGAGTTTGTAACATGCCTCCTTGGTTGACTTTTGGGAGGCTCCAAGGTTCCTGTTTAGAACGGATGTGGATCAATTTGCCTCCTTTATGACCATATCGACTCGGGATGTTCAAGACAATTTCAAAGACAGTTATGTCCCAGTTATTTTGCCCTCTTTGTAGTCTTCCGTTTCATGCTATGGACAGTATAACTAGTCTCTATGTTGTTGGTGATAAGCAGGACCTAGCACTTCTCTGCATTGAACTCTGTCTCTTCCCTTTTCTACGTCATTTCTAAGCCATTCTGGAAGACGTCTGCATCTTCTATTGACTCGGCACAAAATTGAGGCTTCAGCAAAGAGTCGACATGAAGAGTGTGGTCATCATTGTATTCAAGGGAAAAGATTTTGGACTGAGAACAGCACATTGATGAACACTTGATGCTATCGGTACTGACTCAGAGGAAACACCCTCCAGCGTTATTTGTTGGCTGTTGGATACAATCAAGCATTTTGCATTACACATCATAGTGTTGGAGCTTAAGAAGAAGGTATCTATAAGACACTTTGTAAAACATTTGCGTCATTCTGATAGGATTGGTCCAGACCTGACCCAAGGTCATTGAGCATGTCGATTGATTAGATGTGTCTCACAGACGCGCTGCTTCTGGAGTCAATGCAGGTAAGGGGTTGATGATGTAATGGTAAAACCGGGTTACTGTGTATGATGTATTCTAGAATCTTACATGTGACAGAATTTAGGGACACAGGCCAATAGTTTGAAGGGGTTATTCTTGACCATTTTCTTGTATATATGATTAACACGAAAGGTCGTAAGGCCTGGAAGATCAGAACAAGAGCAGGAGCCAGTGAATGTGCCATCTCATTCAAGAACCTTGATAAGATGGTGTCTGGACAGGTAGCTTTGTGGAGATTAAGGTCATTAAGAAACTTGCAGACATGAATAGGAAGGGCATTCGAATAAGGATCTCTCAAACGACACAAATGAGAGATAGGACCCCATGTGTAAAGACAGAAAATTACTGGTTCAGTATTTTAACTTTGATTTGTGTATCAACATTGTTAATGGCACCATTTTTCAATGGTGCTATTCCCGAGCTGTCACATTTCTTGCCTTGCTCCTAACAAAAGTGTAAAGCTTCTTACAGCTGGTATCTGTCACTAAAGTCAATCACATACTCATCATGAGCTTGAGCTTCCTTGCACTTCTATGCAAGTTTTCTGTAGCCCCTTGGTCCTCAGCCCTATTTGTACGCACATTTCTTCTTTCGTGAGAAACGGCGGGTGATTGAGTTGCATCATGGCTGGCTGAACCTGGTGGATGTCAACTCAGAAGGGACCACTGAATATATCACATAGTGTACAGATTCGTAAAGGGACTGATTTTCCAAGTGTGCTACAAACTCAGCCATTTTGATGGCCATAGAACATGTATTAGCCTCTTTCGAAGTGTGCACAAGATGTGGGGTAGGCTTCTTTGGTGAAGGAAAGATATGTTTGTCAGAACTCTGACATACTCACTTATTCCAGGTATTGAGGTATATCTGATAACTAGTGATTGCTTGTGGCAATAACATATAGATTGTTGTCATCACGGATAGAGAAGGTTACTCATAGCTAGCGGCACTGAATATGCCTATGAGTTCATTGTTGAGTTAGAGTGGGTACCTATGGCCAGTAACTGTTAAAATGGCCAATCAATATCCGGGATATTCATGTCCCCACAAATGTAGGGTTTTGTCATGGGTACTGCTGGTGTAGATAAAATATTTAAATTCATTATGTAAAAACATCGCCATACTCACCAGGAGCTATGGTGTTTCAATCGCTAATGATACAAACAGGTAATATTAGACATAGTGTACAGTAAAACATACCAATATTACACTGAGATTATTGCAATAAGAGACTAATCTTCTGGCGTTTCATTATCATCTCTAAATGATATATCTGCGTGAAGAGGTACTATAACTTGCACAGATTTGCATCAAAGTTTATATTGTATGATAATGTACCGTACATGTATTTAAAACGATATTTTCCGAACTTGCAATCATCACAAGTCACTCAAAACTTTCTGAAATGCGCCAAAAATAGTTCTATACTTACTGTGGAGACATTGCTAAGAAATTAAATGCAAAAAAAATATTTTAATTGTCAAAATTACGGCTATGTTATACTATATAGAGATTTTATTACATTTTTGCACTCATTTGACCTTTGACCTAGTTTCTGACCTTCAAAGAGGGTTTTGGCAGTGGCATGGGCCAAAACCATAAATGATTAGTATCTGACAACACAATAATGGTATTCAAACATTTCTACTAAAAAATGCCATGGACCTCAAAAAATAAGCGACTTTTTGCACATCGGATTGCCAACTATTAGTCTTGCACCGATGGTAGCTCTCGCACAAAACCGATTCATTGGTCTTGCTATAAATGACGTATCTATGGTTACATTTACAGTTTGCATTTAAACAGGGTAATAACTGATTACCACGCCAAAGACGTTTGAGAACGTCACCCCAACCCACACACCTTTTAGAACACCACATACAGTAAAATCCCTCTAGTGCGACCACTTAATGAACAAAAATGGCTGTCTTCATAAGCAGGTGGTTGCTTAATGCAGGACGAAAGTTATGCAGAAAGCTCCTATAGGAGCTTTTCTGCATAACATTCGCCCTGCATTAAGCTACCACCTACCTTTGTCACTGTGAATTGTGTCCCTTTTGGTGGTCGCATTATAGTACTATATATTATACTGTACTTATATACTGAACAAACCGTTTCCAATTAGTAACAGTGCTTAGCATTCAATGGCAATGTTCTAGACATATCTTGCCAATTTAAGTTGAGCTGTCTACCCAGTATTGATGTCACGGAAACTGTTTCCTTTCGCGACACCAAAATGCTCGAATATGGTAAAATAGTTACAAATACTACCGGCAAACACTATGATACATTTGGCGTTTGAATACCTTCTAATATCATTAGATTGCTTACATTAAAACGGTACGAAATAAGATAGCATTTATGTTATTCAAATGTGTGATCCTTCGCACGAATCTGGATGCTACGAATCTGGCTAACTGTTGAAATTAATAAGAATGCATGGTAGTGCAATTTTAACAGTTTTTCTTAACCCTTATCTTGCTATCCGCGACCTCGTTCGCATTTGAAAACAGCTTGACATCTCATATGGTCAAAGCTGTTTGACACGCAGTCAGTAGCTTCTCAAAGCTACGTCGAATCGGAAGTAGTCAGATCCCAGAAGATCTATATGTTAACCCATTCCCTCTTAGGTTATTTTTAGATCCAACCTCTTTGAATGAATCTACCCAAAAGGAGCACTAACTAGAGAAAAGTAAAATTTTAGAATTGTGTAGTTTGAAACCATTGTGATAAATAGAGCATTTACTCCTATAGGAGCAAATGCCCTATTTATCACAATGGTTTCATAAAGTGACTTTTACAGGTGCGTAAAAAGGCGTATTTATGGAGGAAAGGGTTAACTCTTTTGGCTCCAAATTTAAAAGTGTCGTCTGCAATAATAATTTCATATTAAATATAATTCTAAACTAACTAATAAAGGTATATTAGTAAAAGATTCGTTTTTTGAAAACCTGTATGCTTGGGCTAAAATAATACAGAAAACAGTGAAGTCCCTGCCTGGGAACAGGCGACAATGGCGCCGAAGGAGTTAAGAAGACATTCATTTTCACACAGCTGTGTAAGGTCTAAAAAGTTATTCTTGATAAGAGACATATCTTTTGAAAGTGTCACTGCCAGTATGTTTGTGATTAAACATGGTGACTCATAATGAGAATGCGGCATGGAAGAAAAGTAAGGCCAGTCAGTAGACACTGTCCTAAGCGGCTATTCATTTATTGAAAATAGGAGTCATTAAAAGCAGGCGGTTGGTTGCTTAATGCAGGACAAAATTGATGTATAAAGCTCCTATAGGAGCGTTCTACATAATATGTGACCTGCATTAAGCTACCACATGCTTTACAAACGTGTATTTAGACTGTTAAGCACGGGTTCTACTGTACATACCAGTATTACAATCAGTAGTATATAACAGAGCAGGATAGGAATACGTGGGTTATTTACATGCGTCAAAGAAAAATATATGAATCAGAAACGTGCAATATCAATTATATTTCGAATTACCTGGTAGTGACGCCTTTTTCTCGCCTTTGCGAACAGAGTATACCCAAACCAGATGGCTCTTGTTGCCCGATTAGGGTCTGCTCTGTTTGTGTATGGAATTATATACGCTTCTGTAATGTTTTTCCAAAGCTAAATATTAGGTGTTAGTATATCTTTATAAACGTTCAGCCACTATATATTCATGATGTCATTATTTCATTAATGAATAGTTATGAGGTGAAATGCTAACCCCTGTATATTGTCACCTGGGTGATATTAACCCCTTACTCCGTAAATAAGCCTTTTTATGCCTTTGCAAACAGAGTAGACCCAGATCAGACGGCTCCTACAGGAGCCATCTAATCAGGGTCTGCTCTGTTTGCTTATAATATAATATAATATAATATAGATGTGATTTTATAGTTTCGGTGTCGGTGTAATTATCTATGACAGTGGATTGATTGTTGCCGGTAAATGGGAAAACAAAGCAACTAAACAGTAATCAATTATATCCGAGTGTTTGACATCTGGCAGAATCTCGGAGGAAAAAATATTTACCGTTTTATCACCTAAAAATCAGCTTGTGACTTAAGTCATTCATAATACACAGGTTTATTCCCCAAGACAGTTACGAGGTCTCTTCAAAACATTTACTTATACAGTATGTTTATACATTGATGAAGCACCCTTATTGCGTGATGCACATCCTTACTCACATTCGAGAACAGCTTGGACCCAGATTAGACGCCGAGTAACTCAGTATATCGTCAGTATCCTTGCTGTTTGACACTCATTATACCCTTGCTGTTTGACACTCATTTCTCAAAGGTTTGATCAATTCGGAAACAGTCAAATTGCGCCTGGTTCCATGCTTATAAATAGTTTTAGTTGAGTCTGAGTTCGTTCTCAAGCTTTTAATTGGTCAGATTTAAGTTTTCAAGCATTTGATTGGTCAGATTTGAGCCTTTGGCTCAAATCTGACCAATCAAAAACTTGAGAACGAACTCAGACTCAACTAAAAGTTCAATAAGCATGGACCCAGATCTACATTTGAACAGACATATTTTTGCTCACAACGGGATAAGGGTTAGAATGCCGTAAAAGCCGGCGGGAAAACCAGCTTCATTGTAACCGAATGATAAACACCAGTATAAGTTGTCGACTCTTGACGTATTCATCTACTCTTCGGGTAACGGATTTGTTCCAAAGACTGAGAGTTTACCGCAGGTATGTTTAGTTTAAAAAAAAGTGTGACAAAATATACGGGCCTATATGACCGATAGAAATATATTTTCTTCACAGATCACACCGGCCTGTACAGTTGTTACAAATTTATAAGAGACTGTCAAACAACTTCCTAAGAGACTCTCGTGGGGAAATCAACAATACCTATATACTTGTACATGTGGTTAGTTTGTGAGATTTTTCATCTGACTGACGTCATAACTGCCTATTGAAAACACATTTACAATATACATGTATTTGTATCTTGTTAACATTGATTATCTTAAACAATTAAAGCCAATTAGCCCTTTCCGCTACGAATATTAATAATATAATCAATTACTGGATGAATATTCATGGTTTAAATGCTTATTATTAAACGTTAACAAAGTAACTTTTGGCAGTGACAGAAACTTTAGAATTAGATCTGTAGTAGTTCGTATATAAACAAACATACCCTGGTCAGACAACTCCTATAAAACCTGCCTGATTTTTTCTACTTTGTTTGCAAAGGCATGGACGAGAAACGGTGAAACTTTAAAGCTTTACCGACCGTATATTATCATACAGCAATATCCTACCGACCCAACGGAGTCCTTGAAGTTTTATCTAATGGGTAACGCCAGGTTATATTTTAAACCAGTCAGATGTGTTTGAAATTATAAGTTGTTATTGGTAATTATCACTGGTTCCGAGAGAATCATCAGAAGAAACCGTCTCAAATTACAATTTCATACCGGTTTAATCATTTTATTGCATGTTGTTCCCTTTTAAATTAGATGCAAACAAGACAATGCTAGAGTGATAAAACTGACGGTCTTGTCGATTTATCTAATGTGCCGGAGATAAAATTACAAGTGAGTCAGGAAAGTTATATCAATGTCTTGAATCGACAGGAAAATTGTATTTTACATATGTACGAAACAAACTTTTATATTTCTAAATTTTCTTTACGTTTACAAAAAATAATAATTGGATAATATTTTTATACAAAATAGATATGCTACATCACGTACCATATTCCCGAAATTATAATAATTAGATTGTTTACTTTAAAGATAAGTCACATATGTATGACGTCATTATTATTTAACGACGTTAATGACTCGTACATCATAGCTATACGTATTTAATGTCATAAGTGAATATGTCAATTCTAGTGAAAATTGGATGTCTAATTGTTATACATTGACACCATAGATACGCCTTTAAAGGGCATCGTCGCGCTTTAAAGGGCAAACATTAGTGTGCAGGTAATATCGATATTAGTTCTAAACATACAAAAAGTCTGCACTTGTTCTAAAGATTCCACAACATCGCTTTAATAAGTAAATAACATATGCTGTTCTCTTCCTTTCGAAATTATTAGGTAAAACTGAAGTCATCAGGTTAAGAAATTAAATGGATCATCTTATTTGTTATATTATAAAAGATATGCCTGACCTAAATGTTGAATGTGTATGAGGGAAAGTTCTCATGTTTTTGTACATAAATGCAAACTGAGAAAATAAAGAGCATTTGAATTTGAATTTGAATAATACAGCGAGTTTTATATCTTGTCTCAAAAAACGAGAAGGCGCAAAAATCTGGCGGAAAACTAGCTCATGGCATATATACAACTAATAGCCTGTTTTCCACACTTGAATTGATGGAGATAAACAAAAAAAGAGCACAACATTGACATGTATAACAATCACATAACCTTACACTTTATAGAAGTCTATTTTTTACTTATAGTAATAGTTTAGCATGTTTAAGTGTTTCATGAATGGCATTTATTTAGTAATTGTGCAAAATCTAAGCCCGATGTCTGCCATTTACACCATTGCAAACTATAATGACCAATATCAGACAGCCCATAAAGGATCCAACCAGAGTTCGATCTGTTTGCTTATACAGTTATATAGATCTGACTCTACAGCTTCTGATATGGCCAAAACAGCCTGTTTTCATATATTTTTAAATAAATCAGCTGATTAACATGTATGATGTTCTTACATGAATATGGATGAGGTATAGGACTAATGAGGCATGCAAATTTGATGTTATCCAATTTTCAGTTATTATTCAAATTTTCAAATACGCTGATGACTTAGTGATCAATTACTGTTTTACATAAGACAAAACAGGATAAAAATAATAATAGCAATACATTTAAAGAATATTCTGAAACAATTTATGATAATGTTTGATTTATAGGATTTAGTTAACCAAATGTTTTGACAAAGTTAGTATCTGAATTGGATGGATAATGTGGACTTTCTCAGTGTAGAGCATGCTTGAAAACAACCACCTTTTGGCACAACATGATTGAACTTGATGTGGTTCACATATAAATACGTTACTGAAAACATTGTTCTATATTTACACAATTGACGGTTCTGCCACTCTTTGACATATGTTTAGTGAGACACCATGGCGATTCGATTATACCCGCGGTAAAAGGGAAGGGCCGTAACTAGGGAAAGGGCCGTAGCTAATGTCAGTAGAACCTGTGGCCATATCCCTTTCAATGCTTATTTAAATAACATACAAAATGTATGTACTATCAAATTTTTTGTGTTGCACATGTTTTGACGAACATATCCGCATACAAAGTAAAACACCATTTCAGGACAGCAAAACTAATATTGGATTTTTACAAAACTGTATATAAATGACAATAATAAAATGCTTTTAACATACATTTATCCACTGGACAGATTGATACAAACAAAACAACAAAATAACTAACAATGTCTCACTGCTGCAAATGCATATTAAACAGGTGATTTTAACCGAGTAACTCGGCGTCTCTTTAGGACCCAATTGCAAGCTATCTAATGCTTAGTCAATAGTTTCTCAAAAGGTTGTGTCTTGACACTTGATCAATAGCTTCTCAAAAGTTTGATCGAATCAAGAGTAGTCAACGTAGCACCAGGTCCTGATTTGAGCAGACATGGCCCCGAGGTTATAAAACGTTTTTCTTGAGTCTGAGATCCTTCTCAAGTATCTTATTGGTCAGAATCTGAGCTTGCTCAGAATCTGACCAATCAGATACTTGACAATGACCCCAGACTCATAAGTTGTTATAACCTTGGGTCCTGGTTTATTTTGCAGCGGGGTAAGTTTTAAAACATTGGATATGTACAATTCACTGCGCCATACCATTTGAAAGAAATCGTCCCCATATATCAACATCATTCCTCTAAGGTGGTGACATTTTACACGAGAGTGTCAAAACAATGATCATGTGGACCTTGACGAGAGTTAACCGATCATCAATTCTAATTAAAGGAATGGTGCTTTGTCACTGAACGTACTCCATTTTGTCGACATATGCGTGTAAAAAACATGATCTGTTATGTGAACAAAATGACACAAAGTTAAGTTTGCGTTCCATAAATACGGCGATACCAGTTCTGCGGGTTATGGCCTTTACCCTTTGAGTGCGGGAAATGAGTGCACTGATATTTACAAACAGTGTAAACCCACATCAGAAGGCTCCTAGAGGAACCCTCTGATCAGAGTCTGCATTGTTTTTAATTCAGAATCATCTCGCAAAATATACCCTTTCATACTGACTGGAATCAATTGTTTGGCAATGATGGACAGTTCCATTTTGAAAATTCAGCAAATAAAGGATTAAAATGCCAACAGTACAAATATGAGTCATGCAGGAAATACCACATACAGAACAAACAGCCGACCGAACAGCAACACAAGAAAACACAGCAAATGTACATAACTATCAAAAACATAAAGAGACGCACAAAGACAAAACAAACATATAATAGGGTGAAGATGGAAGTATCACCTTTGAACATACCGACTGTAAACATGTATAGGATGAGTCGATGTTACAGCAATGTATTTAATGTTGCAACTATCTTATTTTTAGCTCTTACTCTGCTGAATAATTGTAACTGACCACCCCGTATCAATTATAACTGACCCCTCCTCGTATTAATTACCCAAGGTCCAGATAAGATGCGCAAATTAAATAATTTTCGAGAATAACTCCTTTTTTCTCCACCAAACCCTTTGTTGTGACCGCTCTTTAGAAGAGATGATTATAACGAGCGGTCACAGGATATGGATGTGGTGTAGAAATGACGATTTTATTATTTGAATACGCAAATGTATCTGTTGCTCTGAATTAAACAAATATGTTGTATCAAAATTTATCACCGAAGAAACTTATTTGTATGACACACAGCGTGCAGACCCTGATCAAAGGTATCCCTCGGGAGCCTTTTATCTGGTACTGCACTGTTTGCAAAAGTGTTATACAAGCGGCTTCTCCACATTAAGGATTAAGGACACACACTTTCTATTTCGTTTTACTCCTTCATATACTTTTCAAAAAACATAAGTGGAGTTTCAAACTTTAGATCAAAATGAGGTGCTCAATTACTCATCTGTGAACGTCCCAACTGGATCCAAACTGGGTCCATGCTTATAAAGCTTTTCAGTTGAGTCTGGGTTCGTTCTCAAGAGTTTGATCGGTCAGATTTGAGCCAAAGCGTTCTAAAGCTTTTGATTGGCCAGGTTTTAGCCACAGGCTCAAATCTGACCAATCAAAAACTTGAGAACGAACCCAGACTCAACTAAAAAGCGTTATAAGCATGGATACAGGTTTCAAAGGTAATACAATATTCGCCCACTGCAGCTTTCCAGAGACTTTGAAAACATAGAAATGATTAGTTATATCATTACATCCCCCATTTTAGTCATATATTGCCTAACGTGAAGAGTGATATAGTTATTTTATTATCTCACGGTGTGCATAATGGGATGACCAGTGATTCATGGTAAGCAATATAGGTAACTATGTCAATATTTAGTTGCATACTGACGAATTTAATAAATAATTCAAATATGTCTTTATTAACAGTTTAAGCGGTTTATTAATCAACAGTTTTGTCCAAACCTAAGCGGTCTATTAATCTGTCTTGCTATGATAATAGGCCTGGGAATTTACCTGCATTATGCTTTCTATAAGAGATTGTCGCCTCATCCATCAGGTGTCTTGTTTCTGTTCCTTTTGTTATAACGTAAAACCTCGTTCATTCGAACACTCGCTTATGCGAACACTCAAATAATTATCATTTTCAGTTTTACGACACGTGTTAGCTTAACTCATTACCACATAGGCTAATTTTAGACACATACCCTTACATGCTATTTTTAGACCCAACATCTTTGAAAAAATCTACTGAAAAAGAGCATTTACTTGAGAAAATGTGAATTTTATATGTGGGTAGTGTTTAAACCATTGTGAAAAATGCTATATTTATCACAATGGTTTCAAATACAGTGCTCCTTCCCTACAACGACTCTCCAAATAACGATTCCCTCCTTACAACAACGCATGTCACTGTTTCCGAAACAACAAGGCGCCAGAAACAACTGTTTTTTCCATCGTATTTTCTTTATGCTTCCATCAAACCCTATGTTGTGACCACTCTTTAGAATCGTCACTTTGTGACGATTCTAAAGAGTGGTCACAACATAGGGTTTGATAGAGGCATAACCGGTTTTAGTTCTCGAAATAATCTTATCTGGGGATCTGCAAACAAGCTAATTATGTTTGAGTTTCCCTCCCTATTACAACTCCCTCTGAACAACACATACAATCTTCGTATCCCAAAGGGTGTCGTTGTAGAGAGGGAGCACTGTAGTGACTTTTACAGGGGCACAGAAAAGCGTCAATATGTGGGAATGGGTAAAGGCAGTGCGAAAGTCATGCTGAAAGCTCCTATGGATGTTTTCTGTAAGATCCTCACTTTACATTTAGCAGTTACTGTAGTAGTCAATATGCAAATATACAAAACAACCTGGAAATACGTTTTGTCCAACCTCAAACACATTAGCGTAGCAACTTTATCCTGTCTAAGGCATGCAATATGTTTAGAAGCAAATATTAATTAAGACCGCGTATGCTGGTAGTATTGTCACAATTTGGCATGTGACTTAATTGAATAATTAAATAACATAATTACAACCATGTATCATATATCACTGTCCGAGTGTAACTTCAAGACATCTCTACATTCATAACTCATGGAAACTATTTGCTTTTCTCAATTTAACTTCATTACATTATACACAATTATGTGCAATTCATTTTGAAATCATGTGCAAAAATACTGATGTTTGCCTGTCCACGGTTTTAACTTTTATCACCCCCTCCGACTAGTTGAGGGGGGGGGGGATATACTGCAATCACTCTGTCTGTTGATCCGTCTGTTTGTCCGTTCATCGGTCTGTCCCGTTTTGTCCGGAGCATCACTCGGTCATCTTTCTATTAATCTTTCTCAAGCTTTGTATACTTCTTCGTCATCATATGGCATTGTGCACCTGTGATTTTGGTCATGATCACTTGACCGATACAGTAGTGTTTTTGACACTATTTACTTGGAGGAATGTGGCCTGAGCATTACCAAATGGACAATACTTATTCAATATCATATGAACCTGTAGGTCTGCCATTTTGGTCATGATATCTTGACCAGTAAGCTCATTAGGGCATTCTTTATGAGCCCTCATATCAGCATCTGCACTGTTAGCGAATTCAGAACAATATCTGTAAAATATCCGTAGTTCCTAGTAAAATAATTCATATTTTGGTGTCAAAAATATCTGCACTGGATATAAAGGTTACTTGGTTTTCAAAAGATTAAATTATTCACGTAGTTCTATAGTGTCATTGGAGGTTTTTGAGTTGTTTACTTATGGTACAAAGTCTTGTATATTACACTGTTTTTTTGTTATAACCGCTTTATAGATACACGTGTTATCTGCACTTTCTTTGTGTAGATTAGATAGTTTAAAATGTTGACTTTTAACCTTTTCTCACACAGATACTTTTAAACATCTTTGCAGAGAAAACCCAGATCTGGAAGATAATAAAGAAACTGTTTCATTTTCGTCTGCTACATTTAACCCATTCCCTCATATTGACGACTTTTGAAGAATCTGTAAAAGTCACTTTGTGAAACCATTGTGATAAATAGAGCATTTGCTCCCATAGGAGCAAATGCTCTATTTATCACAATGGTTTCAAACTACGAAATTCTAAAACAATCCTTTTCTCTAATTAATGCTTCTTTTCGGTAGATTAATTCAAAGATATTGTATCTAAAATAGCCTATGAGGTAATGGGTTAAAGATGATTATATTAAAATACTGCTCATCTCCATTAACCTTACTACTGTCAGGGAAAAATAGGTTCTTTTTCTATTTTTCCAAATGATTTATTTTCCCAACATTAAGTTCATCCATATAATTTATTCATTACACCAATGCAAACCTTTATTTGGTTGACATGTGCATCAACGATAAAAACAAAGGTTTTCAAATAAAAGGACACATGCATGTTTTAAACAGCTTCTACTTTTATCAAGAGCAAACAAATAACTAATGTCATTCATTGACATTTACTTAGTAGTTTTAATTATGCTATCAACACAAAACAGTGTTCCTTTTCTACTGTACATTATTCAGGAGCTTTTTTTAAAATAAAGATAACTAGTCATTAACTTTGTTGTTCCTTTTCTATACCCCACCTTTGCTCTTTTTATTACTTCCTATCATAATAAATTCACATCAGCATCAGAAGACTATTCTTTCGTATACACTAGTATACTCGAAATACAAGTCAATGCTCAAGTACTCCATACGCTTCACTCAAAAAATTACTTAATTCTTATTAAGCAAATAAATGAGTTTATATAATGTTAAGCTTTGTTTTCCCGCAGCATTTTCTCACTTTGTTGTGCATGTACAGCATTTTTTACTTGTTTTATCAAAGAAGAAATAAAGCAATGAAGTTATTTAGAATATATTGCAGTACAGAAACACCTCTAAACCGGAAATTTAGTAGAGAAGAATTTAGATACTTTCAGGCAGGTGGCTGCCTAATGCAGAGCAACACATGCTCAAAGAGGAGACGAACTTCCTGATTACAACTGATCCTCTGTGAGGACATCAAATGCTTGTCCTTTATATTTTATATATTATTTTTGACGAACGCATACTGACGAGAATGTCGCGAAGACAAGTATCTATTTTCAGAAGTCATACCATAGTTAGGTAAAGTTTATATCATCCGGTAACACCTTGTAATGGCACACAATGAGTACATACAATGTGAAAGTCACGTGAGATATAACAATAAATATGTTCACTTGTTGCATCGACTTAGATTTGCTGCAGCACTGTCGTACCCTAAGTTCTATACTCTACATAGCTTTAACCCTTTCCCACATGCTCACACGTTATTTTGAGCATTTGCAAACATAGTATACCAAGAACAGACAGTCCCTGAAAGAGCTGTCTGATTAGGGTCTCTCCGTTTTTGCCTATGAAATTATAATAGATCTGACTCGACAATTTGCTTCTACCAATACCAAACCATCAAGTGTACGTAAGCCATTATAAAACTTCAGCTAATAAATATTCATGGCTCTATATGTACATAATTCATGACCCCATGTTGTGACCACTCTTTAGAATCGTCTCAAAGAGACGATTCTAAAGAGTGGTCGCAACATAGGGTTTGGTTGAGAAATGACGATTTTAGTATTTTGATACGCACCTTTATATAGCTCTAAGTAGCTCTGATTAAATCATCAATTATATACTCATACATATAGACTATCTTTGTGGTGTTCATAAAATATAATTTCATTGCATATCTGGGGTACTTAATTTACTTATGTCAGCGAAGTATATTACTTCGAAACAGAATGCTTGAAACACTGCCAATGATTGAAATAGACAAAGTCATATAACTACTTATGTCTTTCAATCAAGCATCAATCCAATTGCCAATATTTATTGGTAGTGTTGACAGAAATCATTACGGACGCTAATTGTTTATTTACATGAAACAGTTTTCAGTATGTTTCGATGTAATCTTCTCTATGTAGTGTCAAAATGCCATTCACTGCATCAATAAAAATGTACATTTGAGCAACAAATGTATCACTGGATCACTGAGCATGGCAGCTTTATCGAGGACATTAACGACTTTGATTAGTTTCATCCTCACAGTGGCCGGATTAATATTTTAACACACTGCAGTAAACCCCCGCTAATGAGACCAGCTAAAAGAGGTATACTTCTGGGTGCTAGATGCAGGTGGTAGCTTAATGCAGGACAAAAGTAATACAGAAAGCTCCTCTAGGAGCTTTCTGCATTACTTTTGTCCTGCCTTAAGCAATCACATGCTTATAAAGATACACCCATTTTTATTCATTAAGTGGTCGCATTAGAGGGGTTCTACTGTATTTAAAGGTAACCTGTTGACGACACGAGACGAGTGTGTTTAGTGTACTGGTTAATGTCTGTATTTCAAACTGATATTGACAGTGTACAGTGTAATTTGTCTTAATTGGCTATCAAATAGGGGTCTTTTTATGGGTCTGTAAGGCAGTTGGTAGCTTAATGCAAGTCAAAAGTATTGCAAAAAACTCCGATAGAAGCTTTCTTCATTACGTTTGCCCTGCAACCACCGACAATTTAAGAATCCCCTCTTCAATAAATTAATGCCCGCTTTAGACAAAAGGTCAAGATAAGATGGGTAAATTAAAACATTTTTAAGAGTGGCTCCTTTATTTCTTCACCAAACTCCATGTTAGGGCCACGCTTTAGAATCGCCTCTTTGTGGTCGCAACATAGGGTTTGGTCGAGAAAATACGAGTATCTGAGTACGCAAGTGGGCATGCACTAGATGCAAATTTGAACTGATAGTGTTTGTTCACAGCGGGGTATAGCTCAAGGATATGTGTATAACTCAGTGTACAGGCGGTGTAAAGCTCAATGATAGGTGTATAACTCAGTATATATGCGGGGTAAAGCTCAAGGATAGGTGTATAACTCAGTGTACAGGTGAGGTAAAGCTCAATGATAGGTGTATAACTCAGTGTATAGGCAGGGTAAAGCTCATGGATAGGTGTATAACTCAGTGTATAGGAGAGGTAAAGCTCAAGGATAGGTGTATAACTCGGTGTATAGGCGATGTAAAGGTCAATGATAAGAGTATAACTCGGTGTATATTGTTTAGACTATTAACCCCATCCTTCAAAGCACCTCTTGGCTCGCATTTGGAAATAGCATTGATCCAGATTAAACGCCGAGTAACTCGGTATCTTATCAGGATCCAGGCTATTTGATACTCGGTGCGTACCCAAATGATGAATCGCCATTTCTCCGCCAAAACCTATACTGTGACCACTCTTTAGAATCGTCTCGAAGAGACGATTCTAAAGAGTGGTCACAGTATAGGGTTTGGTGGAGATATAAAGGACCACTTCGTGAAAAGGTTTAAATTTACGCATCTTACCTGGACCTCTAATTATACGTTAACAGTTGGTTAAAGGCTAACTTACACATGATAATATAACGCGATGAATGCTCTTATATTTACAAACTTAGATTCACTAAACTGCTTTTTCCATGGTCACGCATAAACAGAGCAACATATAAAGGTGCGTACTCAAATCTAAAATCGTCCTTTCTCTACCAAACAATATGGTGTGACCACTCTTTAGACTCGCCTTTTGAAGACGATTCTAAAGAGTGGTCACAGCATAGGGTTTGGTGGAGAAATAAAGAAGTTATTCTTGAAAACGTTTTATGACAGAGAGGTTGTAGAGCTTTGTATTATATAATTTCAAATATATTATAAAATAAATATATATTTCAAAATGATAGCTGCCTCAGGTAGACTCATCACAATACTCAGTGTGATCATCAATACGTGTTGGCCACTTAGCTAATTGAAATCTAATGATCAATTAAGGTTTCATCGCAATACTAAAGCGGCCACAGTACAATAATAAAACGATGGTGTTAAAGATTAATACAAGCACTAATGCTGCGCAACAAGTTGTATGTTATCGGACAAGCGAGGTTTTACGCAAGCGTAAAATGGCTGCCTAACATATATGGTGGCAAGATCAGCAGTGTAAACAAAGAAGCGGATTATATATTATACTTACAGAATGCTCATGTTATCATATAATGGAAATAAAATGAATCAAACATAATAATTCTAATTCAAAAGTAAATAACGTAAATGGAATTGTCATGGTAATAAGACAAGTGTAACAGGTTAGTCCTGAGGATGTTTTCAAATCGAGAGAATTTGTAATAGAATATTTTTCAATCAGAAGCCTACTGTGTCTGGAATCCTCAGTACTGAAGTAAACTGTGTTAAGCATGCATTCCAGATTGTTTGTAATCGTCTTCTGCATTTTAAGTGAAATCAAATACATTATAAGCAGGGAATATGAAACCCTACATGGCTCACCTGGGTCTTTAGAAGTGTTGGAAATGTGTGGTGATGTAAGAGAATGTATTTTTTTTACAATTACTATACAGTAAAACCCCTCTAATGCGACCACAAAAAGGGGGCATAATTCACAGTGGCAAAGGCAGGTGGTAGGTTAATGCAGGACGTAAGTTATGCAGAAAGCTCCTGTTGGAGCTTTCTGCATAATTTTCGTCTTGAATTAAGCAACCACCTGCCTATGAAGACAGCAATGTTTGTTCATTAAGTGGTCGCATTAGAGGGGTTTTACTGTATGTTTCTGATGTCTTCAAAGATGTTTTGTTGTATGTCTTTGCTAAATATATGACTCCTCAGACAGGGTAAACTTTAACCCCAGGGACGTACATGTAATTTGAATAACCTTTGTACAGAACCATTGGATGATGCAACATGCGAAATATTAAAACTGCAGGCCAATAGATTTGAAGATTTCGAATGTACACGTGAAGTATGTGTCCCTTGTTACAATTTTGATCCACTCGTAAAGAATCTGACTCGAAAATAGTACGCGACACTCTGTCTTCCTACGATGCATCCATACACTATGTTTGGTATTTCCAGCTGTAGGGGTATATGAGATATGATCCGGACAAACATTTTTCTAAAATATAGGTAAACGGTCAAGTTCACGCAAACCTAAAAATAGTATACAGCACTGTGCCTTCCTAAGAACAACACACCAAGTTTAGTATCCCAGATACAGTAGTACAGAAGATACGGGCACAAGGACGCACAAAGGGACAGTACGATTACTATATGCATCATCAAAGCCTAGCTTTGGAGGTATGAAAACGTTAAAATATTTACAAAAGAAAAGCATATACAGCAAAATCTTTCTTAACTGAAATGAGTACTAAGGTTGAAGTCAAAATTAGGCAGATAGTGGAGTGATGCTGGACAAAAGCGTTGCGCAAAACTCAGGACTACATGAGCTTTTTGTTATGTTCTGTCCTGCATTATGGTTCCGGCCAAAAAATCTGATTTTCTTGGCCGTGTTTGAGAAGTTTTGTTATGTTTGCATTTTTATTATGCAACGTTGAAGTTTGTGTTACTTTGTAATAAATATGTTGTGTTCAACTAGTTACCAAATACAGCTGACGATTATTCAGTTGTTGACGTAATTTCATCAGCCATTTATGTAAGTGTGGAATACACACGGGACGACGTATGAATTTAATATGCCTGGATGTTAATATAAAATGGATTTAAAAGAAAAGCACGTAAAGTAAACAAAATAAAAGAATGACACGCGAAAAGAAAAAAATATTCTGGTTTCTACCAAGGGTCGACCCCACCAACTCGGGAATCCTAAGCAAACGTGTTACCTTTACACCACAGCGCCTAATGTCTTTGCGTAAATCAAGTATACCTAATTCACTAGCATTAGCGGGAAATCCCTACGAAAGCCAAAATCGAAAGGGCGCAAATGTTCGTTTCCGTAATACACATTTTAAATACGTTCTGAAATCAAGAAAACGCAATGAAAACTTTCATGAAATCTAATTGCAATTATATAGTGCAATATTTGCTTTTAATGCATATAAACGTGTTTCATTCCTTTTCATTAGTGGCATTTGTTTTTTGTTGTAATTATTTCCTTTCGACAAATGAAAAAAAAACGCTTTCAAATACAGAAACAAAAACTCTTTCTGTAATATGTGCGTATAAAATTAAAGTACAAAAACATCATACGGAGTTAAAACAGTAATAAATTTGTACCCGTAATAAATACTGAAAACAAAAATCATAAGTTTCGTGAATTTTAAAATAGATGAGCTAACAAAAAATGTAGCAGTCGACATTTATAGAAACACAGGTGCGCAGTAAACCATGCACAAAGTCAAACCGTATGAAATTGTGCTGCCTTCTGCAGCACAATTAGGCTGCTGCATAGAATTAGATTTTCTTTGAAAACAAAGCTTTACGCTCTTACTTCGTGAATATACAAACAATAATTCACGACTTCATGGATATTCATAAACTGAAGTTTAATAATGTCCAATGCCATTTCAAACAAACCCAGATCACACGGCTCCCACAAAACTGTCTAATATCAACAAGTAGTTGTGTAAAAGGTTTAAAGGCCAGTTATTTCTAAAGATTTGAAACTGAAGGTAGTAATTCTGTTTAAACATGTCCACCTATGACCGCCGATCTTAAGATAAAAAATATTAAATATTTGGTTTTTGAATAAACCATTCAACGACAAAATATTCTAATTAATATTACATGTAATATTTGTTTTCTCGCAACCATTGCATCCTTCTGGAGAAACATTTGACTCATGGTGTGGACACACAGCAACGGTTTTCAACTTCATGTTTCTAGCATGTTGTAATGGAACCTTAGATCGAGTATTGAACATGTCACATAATGCACGACCTTTTGTAACATACCGCCAAGTTAACCCTTTCACAGCAAAAAAAAAGCACCACGCCAAATAGTGCAGTCTCAGATCAGAAAAGGCGGCATCTGATCAAGGACCTCACTTATTGTCTCCATCTCTAGTTCTTTATCTGTGTTTTATTCCTTTGAATTCTGTATTTATTTATTCCATTTTCTTATTTTACCGAATGATGTAACACACTTGGGATACAGACGACAATTAGGAATTTGGCGCCGAAAGGATTAACCCTTCTCATACTGACACAAAATGTCTGATCAAACTCAGATCTTGAGCACGTTTAATCTACTTAAGATTCGTTTAAACCCTTTACTCCATATATATTCATGTAAGAAATAATGACACCATGAGTATTAATAAGATTACAGTTGAACTTCAATAACTCGAACTTCAAGGGACCATACAAATTAGTTCGAGATTACAGAAGTTCGAGTTATCCGATTTCTAATCTGAACAATTTCTCGAGTTCACAGCTTAATACAGGTCTAAAATAATGCTGAAAGCTCCTGTAGGAGCTTTCAGCATTACTTTAGACCTGTATTAAGCTGCAACATGTGTTTCTTGATATCTATAGCGATACAGTTTAGAGCAATTCTGTATTGTAAGTTTTGAAAGGGCAAAACGTTTTGTTCGAGTTATCCCAAAGTTCGAGTTATTCGAGTTCGAGATATCGAAGTTCAACTGTATTATCTTTTTATGATAGCACATGAACACGGGAGTCGTTGGCCATGGCAGAAACTGCTGAACCATATCTATAGTAGTTCATAAGCAGACAGATGAGACTCTGATCTGGGTCTACTCAGTTTGCAAATGTGTATTTATGGAGTAAATTTAAGAGGTCACTTTCATAGAGTACTAAACCTTTCTTTTCGGCGTACATGCAAAGAAGCCAGCGTTATTGCCAACTGTAGAAGGGTTGACAACAAGACATTCAGTGTGTCGTAGTACTATAGGATCATATGCCATTTTAATGAATATTTTAACATATTTAATGAACAAAGTGAGAAAATGGGTTTTGAAAAACTACTTATCGAGTGTCAAAGAGTTTAGATCCTTATGAGACTCTGGGTTACCCAACGTCTCATCTAGACCCAAAATGTTTACAAAATGCAAGTCTTGTCTTGCTTAGCACGATAACTCTTTCTATCGTCTGTTATAACTTTGTCGTCTGCTACCATTTTCATTTTTTTTATTTTCTTCATTTTTCTTTCAAAAACATAGTCACAGAAGCAAACAGTTTGGATCCTGATGAAACGCCGAGTTACTCGGCGTCTCATCTAGATCAAAACTGTTTGCATAGGTAATCACAGATGCGCCATTGGCAGCGAAAGCGTTATGGGCTTCGGACTAAGTTAGCACTCAAATGAATATCTGATATCACACTTGTACAGCAGAGTGTAGCACTTGTAAACGGTTACAGATTAATTAGATAACTGATTATACTGGTATGTGCACACAGGAAATCATGCCCGTGGCAGAACCTGTAGAATCATTTTTGTTCAATAAGCAAGCACAGGAATTCCTTATCAGGCGACTCATGTAGGAGCCGTCTGATCTTGGTATAATCTTTTAGCCAGGCGCTTCATTTATGGAGTACAGTAAAACCCCTCTAAACCGGAATTCTAGTATAACAGAATTATGATACTTTTAGACAAATGGCTGCTTAATGCAGGGTGAAAATCATGCCATCTGTCTCCAAGACCGATATTGATACTAAATTGAACGTCCGGGGGTTTACTGTTAATGGATAGTTTGGTTCTAATCCATACGCTTATTGCACAATGTAAAAGTACAAATATGAGCCATGAAACACCACATACAGAACAAACAGCCGCCCGAACAACAACACAAGAAAACACAGCAGAGGCAAATAACTACCAAAAATATAAAGAGACGCACAAAGACAAAACAAACAAACAATAGGGGGAATTTGGAAGTATCGCCTTGGAACGGTCAGTGACAAAAGTTATGGCGCACCCAACCTCACACTTATTCATTCCCACCTTAAAAGACAAACAGTGTAAATAAACGTATCTCCTCTCCGACTTATCTACAACAACCGCGATGGCAAATACAGTGGTAAAGTGCATGTAAAACGAAACCATTTAAGTGAAACAAACTGTAACCAACTATTGCTAGTGTACTCAATGATTGAGCTGCAAACAGAGTAACTGTAGGAAAGTAATAAAGGGCACGACAAAAACGAGATACAGGGTACAGATATCCGACGTCCTCCTTCCGTTTCTGGATTTAAGAGGTCACTTTCATAGAGTACTAAGCCTTTCTTTTCGGCGTACATGCAAAGAGGCCAGCGTAATTGCCAACTGTAGAAGGGTTGACAACAAGACATGCAGTATGTCGTAGTACTATAGGATCATATGCCATTTTAATGAATATTTTAACATATTTTATGAACAAAGTGAGACAATGGGTATGTCAAATAATCTTACGAAGTTTGTAAATCACATCACCATAAACTTCAGAATGTGAAATACCGTGTCGCAGGAGTGCCTTGAGATTACATTTGTACTTGCCAGTAAGTGAGAGATTTCGATAATAAAATTTAAAGAAAGTTTTTCTTAGTTTATGGTATTTATATAAAGTTCACAATTTCTCAACACAAATGTCTTGATGCAGTCACGAATAAGA
Organism: Azorinus chamasolen; assembly: GCA_963576725.1. Taxonomy (NCBI): domain Eukaryota; kingdom Metazoa; phylum Mollusca; class Bivalvia; order Cardiida; family Solecurtidae; genus Azorinus; species Azorinus chamasolen. The sequence continues at coordinate 49,449,394 of OY755251.1, read as the reverse complement.
TTTCTAGGGATTATAATTTGACACAGTAGGCTGTAAAAATTGCATACATTCCTTGGTATTAAAAGCATCAATATATTTTGTAAATCATTATTTTTACTGACGTTTATTCACAGTGGAACTATCAGTTTTAATTGAAAGCACCTGGTGTGCTCTGACTGAAACAATTCTTTACCGAATACGGTTTGTAGAGACGTAACTGTTTATGTGTTTGTCCTTCCTCGGATGGTCTCACACGTGCCATAAAGGCTGCTAAGGCAAGCTAACTTCACAAGGAACATTTACAATGTGTAAACTTCTTTTAAGTCCTAAAAACAATCAAACCAGAAATGATTGAATCGCCAAACTTTTCGAGCTAAATTAGACTTGATTCTATAGGGAAGCATATTATTGCTGGATTTGTACAGTCTGCATGTTTTATAGTCTCAATGCGCAGTATAAAACTGTCTGTATCGCATGGCCTTCTGGTATTCACGTTTAATCACCAGATCAAAACACTTTAAATTTTTCTCTGACAATGTAAATCGTTGATTACCTATGCAAACAGTTTTAATCCAGATGAGATGCCGCGTTACTCGGCGCCACATCAGGGCCCAAACTGATCGTTACTGTTGCAATTTGCTCAAAGAAAACGGAGAGAAAATCAAACAAACGAAAAGTGTAGAGGACGACACATTTTACGGACGACAATATTGTACAGAGAAAGAGTTAAACGACCGGCATGTGCAATATCAAAGAAAGTGGAGTTTTACTCGTGCTTCCTTGACTTTATATATACAAATGTATAGTGTAGACGATTATACGAAGCTACGATACTTACATTTACATAAAGGTAGAGTTTTTATGGCAACTGATACATTCCTCATAATTTACAGCAGTTATATGTGTAATCAACCTTTTATACCAAAGTGTTCATTCATGTAAGATACCATGTATGTTTATATGAGTATCAATCAGCTTATATTGCAATATTTACAATTACATATGAACGAGAATAGATTTGACGCTGGAAAAACAAAACTATAGAATAAGACCTATATAATATCATAAGCAACCTGAGTAGACTCTGAGGAGACTGCTACAACAGGGGGAGTTGAAAGACGTATCTATGGAGTAAAATGTATATTCAGAAGTCCAGATAAGATGCGTAAATTAAAATATTATCAAAAATAACTCCTTTATTTCTCCACCAAACCCTATGTTGAGAAGAGGCGATTCTAAAGAGTGGTCATAACATAGGGTTTGGTTGGGAAATGACGAAGTTAGTAGTTGAGTACGCACATTTATCTGTTGCTCTGCATATCTATGCAATATATTGGAACCAATCAGTTGACACTGACATACGAATGTTTAGTCTTTAACCCTTCCCTTGCTGAATTTTAAAACACATTTCTCCTTCTTTACCCATGCCCTGTTGTATAATTACATATATATTCACTGTTTGCAAGTATTTCGCTATGCAGCCACTGCTGTGGAGTGCACTGGTTGCACAATCAACTTGTAAATAGTGCAGACCCTAATGAGACAGCTCTTGCAGGAGCTGTCTCATCTGGGTCTTCACTATTTACAGGTAGGTATATTGACGTGAATAGCAAGCGAAGGTTTAAAACAGGCACATCGCTAATTGCACAAAATGAAAACAATAAGAGAACGTGGATTTGTGTGAAACTCAATTTTGTAATTATAACATTTGAATATAGCAGCAGTGAGTAACGATTCATATTTTTCTATACGTTGTCCTAAGCAAGGCGGCATTTCAGACTTATAGAGGAGTTATTCGGCGTCTCATCTGGATCCAAGCTTTTTGCAAATGCGAGTCAGGTCGTGTATAGGATGAGATCACATTTTACGTTACACAATACCTTTTAGAGAAAACCAAGCAATATAAACTGATATTATATATATACATGTATTTTGTGTATAATAAACTGCTTATGCTTGTTCAAAAGTGCAGATTTGATAAAAGTAAACACCAGTTTTGCCCCACATGCTAAACTATACGTGATTGTTATACGGACAAGGTTTTGTTTCTGTGCAGGAAAGATAGGAATGTTCCATGGTTATACCGAGTGAGGGTTTTCTGTGCCAGAAAGATAATATTGTTCCCTAGTTATACAATCTGAGTGTTTTCTGTGCAAGAAAGATGATATTTTCCCTGATTATACCGACTGGGTGTGTTCTGTGCAGAAAAGATAGGATTGTTCCCAGGTTATACAGACTGGGGGTTTTCTGTGCAGAAAAGATGGGGTCGTTTCCTGGTTATACAGGACTTATATCAGCTCAGACATTTGTAGTAATGTTCAAATGCAAATGCGTTTAATGTAATACGATACAGCTGGGTGACACATTTTAAAAATGCAAATTGCTATCTGACACGATTTAACCCTTACCCCGCTATCCACGACCTAACTTGCATTTGCAGACATGATGGAGTCAAATGAGATGCCGAGTAACTCGGCGGTTTATCAGACTCCACACTTTGTATGCTTAGTCAATGGATTCTCAAAAGCTTGATCGAATCGGAAATAGTCACCTTTGCACCAGATCCAAATTTGAGCAGACATTACTTTTGTTTCACAGTAAGGGTTAAATAGGTTCTGTTCCGTTGGGATTAGTAAGAATTGTGATAATTATATCAACGTGTCAACGAACATTGAACCCTCACTGTAGCAGTCATTAAATGAATAAGCCTGGCGGTCTAGAAGAGAATGTGATTAACCCTTTGCTCCAATATAAACATGTTTTCACGCATTTGCAAACAGAGCAGACCCAGATCAGACGGCTCCTATATCAGCGTCTGCTCTGTTTGCTAATGGAATTTGAAAGATGTGTTTCTTTACTTTCTAAAATGGATACAATGTTCCACATTCAATATTTCATGATAACTATTTTGACCATTAATATTCAGTAGCTATTGACATTTGAATTAAACGTAGAACAGGAGAACAGGGAAAGGGTTAATTAATACAGGTTGAAAGTTATACAGTAAAACCCTCTAAACTGAAATTTTAGTAAAGAAGAATTTAAATATTTTCAGGCAGGTGGCTGCTTAATGCAGGATGAATGTTATACAGAAAACTCCTATAGGAGTATTAAACGATTCCCTCATATTGGTGATAAATAGAATATTAAATTTTGTTCCATAGGAGCAAATGCTCTGTTTATCACAATAATTTCATTATACAATTTTACTTTTCTCTAGTAAATGCTCCTTTCCGGTATGTTTATTCAACGAGGTAGAGTCTAAAACAGCTTACGAGTGAATGGCTTTAGTTGTCACCTGCCTTTCAGAGCGACATTAATATTAAGTTGAATGCCCGGTTTGGTGTTTCTAACTGTACAGAAAACTGCGTTGTTCATACTTTTAACCCTGCATTAAGCAAGCACCTGTCTGAATCAACCATAATTAGATACGTTTTGAGTGGACTTTCTAGAGAGGTTTCACTGTATACGGTAGATGGTAACTTTGGTTTTACAAATACGTCGATATAAGGATAACTTCAGGGTATTGAACTGCTTGTAAACGTACTACGCGATAATTGTATTAGCTGATTGGATTTTAATGTATTTTCGTCAAGTCGTTATCTTCGGTCACTTTATCTTTCTGTCTACAGCGCTAGTTTGTACAGTGTTAATCTTCAACCCATTCCCTCGTATTGACACCTTTTGACGCCTCTGAAAAAGTCACCTGTTGAAACCATTGTGATCAATAGAGCATTTGCTCCTATAGGAGCAAATGCTCTATTTATCACAATGGTTTCAAACTACAAAATTCTAAAAGTTTCCTTTTCCCTAGTTAATGCTCCTTTTTGGTACATTTATTCAAAGTGGTTTGATCTAAAAATAGCCTATGAGGTAATGGGTTAACACTTCTGTGAAAAAAAAACATGTCGTCTCTTATTTTGATCTGGTGCAATTTTAACTACTACAGATTCGATCAAACGTTTTGGAAAGTATTGACAGACTTACAATTTGGATTCTGGTGAGGCATCAGGTTCTCATCTAGGTCCAAGCTGTTTGCAATTGTGATACAGGTCGCGGATAGTAGGATGATAAGGTAATAGGATGTTTTGTTTCGGAACTGATGGGGCTTTGTATATTAACATTGAAGAATTGCAATGTCTTCTATAAAATCGTTTATACCATATTACAGTAAGACTCCTCTAACGCGACCAGCAAAAAGGGGCATAATTCACAGTGGCAGATGCGAGTGGTAGCTTAATGCAGGTCGAAAGTTTAGGAACTTTCTGCATAACTTTCGTCCTGCATTAAAGTGAGTGAGTGAGTTGGGTTTTACGTCCGACCAACAGTATTTCAGTTATTTGCAGACTGTACCCGCATGAGACAAGTTATAGTGCTGCCTCACTGAAATACCCCTGCCGCAGGTACATGGCAAGGGCACCCCACCCAGTCACATTATCCTGACACCGGGCCGACCAGTCCTAGAACTACACCTTTTAATGTCGAGCGTAGACAAGGGAGCTACTAGTACCAACTTTTAACGACTTTTGGTCTGTCGCGGCCGGGGATCGAACCCACGACCTTCCGCACCGCAGGCGGACGCTCTACCACTGAGCCACGCGGCCGGTCCCTGCATTAAAAGGGAAGTCCCTACATTCGACACGTTTCAAAAGTGTCTAAAATATACAAAACTCATTTGTTTATTTGCCGAAAAGAAGTATATCGCAAGAAAACCAATCGAATAAACACCGAAGAAGACTTCCATATGATTGATATGTTATTCGGCAATGTATTAGCATTTATTCGGCTCGCGTTTTAGTTTAGTTAAATGTTCGACCAAGGTTGTAGAACAAAAAAATATAAGTGTCGATGAAAACTGTTTATTTTGTAGCACAGGGGCATTTTTCGATATAAGTTCAAATTGACAATCTTCATAATAATGATTAAACATAACAAATATTAAGTTTTATAACATTATTGAAAATATGCGTTCATTGTAGGGACTGCCTCTTTAAGTAACCACCTGCTTATAAAGACAGGTGTGTTTATTCATTAAGAGGTCGCATTAGAGGGATGGTACTGTACTACTGAACCGTATTTTCAGATATATAAAACTTTGTACTCCATAAATATACCTTTTAACGCACTTGCAGAGTAAATCCAGATCATTAGGCTCCAATAGGAGCCGTCTGACCTGGGTCTACTCTATTTGCAAATGCGTAGAAATGCGTATTTATGGTATAACGGGTTAACCTTTGCCCTGTATTAAGCAGTCATTTGCGTTTAAATATCGATATTTACACATATATCTGATGGCCGCATTTGAAGGGTTATATATATACATCAGCAAGACACGAGTAGCATGATTTACAAATAACTACATGTACAGTAGAACCCCTCTAATGCGACCACTTAATGAATAAACATGGCAGTCTTTATAAGCAGGTGGTTGCTTAATGCATGACAAAAGTAATGCAGAAAGCTCCTAGGGGAGCTTTCTGCATTACTTTTGTCATGCATTAAGCTACCACCTGCATCTAGCACCCAGAAGTATACCTCTTTTAGGTGGTCGCATTAGCGGGGTTTTACTGTATATTGTTTTTTATTTTCCAAACTGTTCGGCCATCGCTCTTCTTACATTACTTCTGTTTAGTCATCAACCATACACTCACCGTATGCGTTAGTACTGCTAAGACAATAACGAACATTCTATGAACCTATTATTTTAGCCTTTATCCCGCTGTATCACTACATATCTGCTCAAACCCTGAGCTGATACAAGTTTTGCTTACTTTGAAACTGTTCAAAGTTTTGAGAAATTACTGACCGAGTGTCAAACAGCCTTAAACCTGATGAGTTAATCGGCGTCTCATCTGTATCCAAACTATTTGCAAATGTATGTCAAGTCACAATTAGCGGTGCATGAGTTTACTTGCAACACACATTCAAATGGAAATGTCCTCGAAATGCTCTAAGACATTTTCGTTTGAGTTGTCGACCGCAAGAACATTAGCACGACAGCTGTTTCCCTTCGTGATCTTGAGAAATTTGGACAAGGTACAAATAATACTCCAGGCGATATCGGTGTACATATTTATTAACCCTTCGCTTGCTATTCACGTCAATATACCTACCTGTAAATAGTGAAGACCCAGATGAGACAGCTCCTGCAGGAGCTGTCTCATCAGGGTCTGCACTATTTACAAGTTGATTGTGCAACCAGTACACTCCACAGCAGAGATTTCACAGCGAAATACGTGTACACAGTGAAGATATATGTAATTATGCAACAGGGCATGGGTATAGAAGGAGAAATGTATTTTAAAATTCAGCAAGATAAGGGTTAACATATGAATGCTCTACAACATTAATGCAATATGCTTGACGAGATCAGTTAAGAAAGAAATGTGGCGTATTCAGACTGGAATGAACCCTATAAAAAATCAGATGGTCAGATCAGTGGCAAGATCAAGGAAATACAACAAAACATGAAAAAACTTATACGCTTATTCCCCACAATCTTTGATATGTGCTTGAATTGGCATTTCTTATCCAGATCATTTAATTTGCCATAACTCTAGTTATTTCAATACGATGTTTGTCAGGGCTTGGGTCTCGTATAATGTACTTAAAACCTTTAACGTTATGGAACTAATTTTCAGCTTGTATAAGTATTTAAAACGTATACAACGTTTTTCTTCCATACAAATCACGATTCATTTACATCTGTTTGTTTTGGATATGCATTTTGCAATTGGATGAACTAATGTTTTCCATGATACCTTTATGTTGTGCAAGTGGAGAATCCTTAATTGTTTAGTTGCAGTTAAATATTTGACCTTTTAAGGCAGACATCGTCTTTGATGTTGCAATATGACTCAACAAAGTCAACATTTATAAAACACACAAGAGTTCTAAAACATTACTATAACCACAATACAGTAAAAATTCGATTATTCGAACTCTAAAATACATTTCATTATCGAACTTTAAGACAGTTGGCAGCTTAATGCAGTGTGAGATTCGCGCAAAATGGTCCTTTAGGAACTTCATCCTGCATTAACCAGTCACCTGCCTAAAATGGTCTAAATGCTTTACAAAGGAATCGAATTACATGTATCGCGATTTTACAGTACAAGGAGGGGATAGCAGAAGCAGTTTGAAAGGTATGCATACCGAAATAGTATAAGATATGTCAAAGCAGTCCACCGACGGTATTTGTTTTGTACGTTATGTTGATTTCCTATTAATATTGGCATTATATACAAATATTTTACTAGAAATGAGAATATGATTGGTCTAGATTGTTTGCACGTGCGTTAACCTTTTCCCCGTTCAGTATTCATGTAAGAAATATATGACATACTGATTATTCATTAGCTGATTTGATATAATGACATATTTAGAAAGGATTGTTTTGGTATTCGTATAAACTGTACAGATGGACCTTTTACAATATCATAAGCAAACATATATGTAGCAGCTCCTGATCAGCCGTCTGATATGGGTCTACTACGTTTACAAATGCGTGACAATATATTCATATGGGTTAAAATGTGTCCTTACGAGGTTAAATGGTAAACCTCATCTACTTACATGTATCTGCTGGTTTGATTCGTTTTAATAACGAGCAAGTACATTTTGCAACTTGGAACTGTGTGATTGCGAGGCATTCTATCGAGGGAGATTGACATTCTGGTTTCCAGTCTCGGAGGGGATATTCGTATCGTGGTTTCAGATTTACAATATATTACACGCGGATTGTTTGTCATGAAGGTGACGTGGGTATATCTCTACCCTCAATCTGATGAATATTGAAAAGTGGAACCATCCTCTATGGGTATTAATGAGCTGAATCGTTCTAAAGCTGGATCATTTGTAGCCACTGAATTATATATAATAGCAAATAGTGCAGATCGATAGGAGCCAGCTCCTACAGGACGGGTCTACACTATTTGCGAATGCAGATATGTACGCTAATAACATGAGAAGGATTAACCCTGTACTCCATAAGTACGCTTTCTTGTGCCTTTGCAAACAGAGTAGACCCAGATCAGACGGCTCCTATAGGAGCAGTCTCTGATCAAGGTCTGCTCTGTTTGGTTATGATATAATAAAGACCTGAATCTACACTTACTGCCTTGATTGAATATTTATGTATTCATATATTATTTATAAAAATACATTTAATTAATACGTATTATGTCATCACCTATTACATGAATATTCACTGAGTAAAGGGTTAAACCGTTACCTAATGAATGGTTTGGTAAAAAACTAATGACATAATGAATATTACTTAGCTGTATTTTTATAATAGTACATGTATGTTACATGGACTAATTTGTTCATGGTAACTTGGTAACTTGGTAACATGGTAACTTGGTAACTGTAGAACCAGATAATAATAATATATAATTCCATAAGCAAACACTATTAATAAGATTATTTTTTATAATGGCATGTGAACACAGGACATTTTGCCTCAGGCAGAAGCTGTAGAATCAGATCTATATTACACCATAAACAAACAGAGCGGACCCTGATCAGACGGCTCCTATAGGAGCCGTCTGATGTGGGTCTACTCTGTTTGCAGATGCGTCAAAATGCGCTTACATAAGGGAAAGGGTTAATTAACAAATAGGAGCTGGTCAAACTTGCATCAGATCGACCTTAAGATTTCTGAACTGAATAAAAAATGTATCGTAATTTTATAATAGTTTACATATATAAAAGAGCAAGTTTACAGTGATTCAATCTAATAGCTAATATAAACTAAACGTAAATTCCAGTGTTGTAAGAACATCCTAATGAGATTGCGTTTTTATTTCGGTTCATATATATAAACTAGGGCTAAACATACAACACTGGCATTTAGATCATAATTAAATCGTAAAAAAGCAATAACAAAAACGAATAAACAGGACAAGAAAATTATAATCAATTTAAAAGGTCGTTATTTATCTTTTTATAAGAAACATTTCAAGCGCCACATAGTACTAGGCTTTCAAAGATACATTTTGTATCTCTTAACCCATAGGAGCCTTCTGCATTACTTTTGACCTGCATTAAGCTACCACCTGCTTTATATACCCATAATTAATTAGTCCTCTTTTTATGGCTTCTTAAGACAAGTTCTACTGTATGTGACTTTATCTACAGAAACTGCTTTGCCAAATGCATTACTATAACATCTAAACCCTTTGAATTATAAACTTTCAAAGTGGAATGGACCAGCATTGCTTAACCCTTGCCTTGTACAGTCTTTGTTTAGATGTCTGTTTTGTTCAATTAGTGCTTGTAACACTTTCTAGTAGAACATTCCAATTTTTTAAAGTCCTTCGGAAAGATTAATTTCTATACAGTTCAGTGTTTGCTTTCTGTTGTCTAAAGTTAATGCTTTTTCTTGTTCTCAATCTAGTGTATTTTACAGAGGCGCCAAAATGCGTCACTATGAAGGAACGAATTAAGACTTCTGAACTGAGTAAAAAAATGTATCGTGATTTTATAATAGTTTACATATATAAAAGAGGAAGTTTGATCGAATCTAATATCTAATATATAAACATAAATCACAATGTTGAAAGAACATCCTTATAAGATTGCGTTTTTATTTCGGTTAATATATTTATATAAACTGGGACTGGCCTTGTAACACTGGCATTTAGATTAAAAAATCATAAAAAAGCAATAACAAAGACAAATAAACAGGAAGAGAAAATTATAATTAATTTAAAAAGTCGTTATTTATCCTTTTATAAGAAACATTTCAAGCGCCATATGGTACTAGACGTTCAAGCTATAGCTTAACCCCTAGGAGCCTTCTGCATTACGTTTGACCTGCATTAAGCTACCACCTGCCTTACAGACCCATACTTAGTCCTCCTTTTATGGCCACTTAAGACAGGTTTTACTGCATTCGCCTATATCTACTGCTCTGCCAAATATATTACTATAATATCTAAACCATTGAACGCTTAACTTTCAAAGTTGAATGATCCAGCATTGCTTACATGTAACCCTTGCCTCCATGAATATTCATATAAGAAATAATGACGTCATGAATTTTAATTAGATACTTTTGTCATAAAAGCATATGGACTCAGGAATATTTGGCTATAGCAGAAACTGTAGAATTATATTTATAGTATATCATAAGCAAACAGAGCAGACCCTGATCAGACGGCTCCTATAGGAGCCGTCTGATCTGGGTCTACTCTGTTTGCAAAAGCGTAGAAAGGCGTATTTATGGAATAAAGGATTCCAAAATATTCATGTAAGGTTCAATATTTATGTAAGACATAATGACATCACGGATATTTATTAGCAGATTTTATTAATGTTAACGTTTTAAGGTATGTTTATGCTTTGACAAATACTATAGAATCATATCTATATCATGCCAAAAGTAAACGGCGGAGCCTGGTCAGACGGCTCCAACAGGAGCTGTCTGATCTGGATCTACTTTGTTTGCAAAGGCGTTTATATGACAGAAATAGCTAAACACAGAGTCCAATCAGAATAAAATAAAACTATAATAGCACACTGTGCATGCTTGTATTTCTATTAGAGGTCTACACTATCTGCAAATATATATACACTAGTTTCTTTCTTACAAAGTGTTAGGTTTTGAGAAATACTTGGTTGATGTTTTTCATAACTTTTCTACTACATGTAACCCTGATTCAGCTAGCCGCAAGCTAACTGCCATTTTACACAGTTTAGATCCAGATGAGACATCGTAAACCCGGAGGTGTAATCAATAGGTCAATAGATCTACAGTAGAACCTGTCTTAAGCGACCATCGAAAAAGGGGTATATTTATGGGTCTGTAAGGCAGACGGTAGCTTAATGCAGATCAAAAGTAAAGCAGAAAGCCCCCTATTGGAGCTTTCTGCATTACTTTTGCCCTGCATTAGGCAACCATATGCATTTTAAGACTTATGTGTTCAAGAAATAGATGGTCGCTTAAGACAGGTTTTACAGTTTTTTCATAATTGTGTAGAAGTTAATCTTTTCAATTCGGGAAATGTGTGTACATGTACTCGCATTTGCAAACAATGTAGACGCAGATCAGACGGCCCATCTACAGAGGTTCACTCTGATTAGAGTACGTGCTATTAGTCATTCTGTATCCGTATACATGTATGTACGTATATCTGGAAAGGCCTCTCATCGAGAATTTACTTCCTGGGGAGGAGTGCTTAGATTTAAATGTACAGTCTTTGTTTAAATGTACAGTATTTGTTTAAATGTACAGTCTTTGTTTAAATGGCTCTATTGAGGTAGTGCTTGTAACACTTTCTGGTAGAGCATTTCCAATCTTTTAAAGTCCTTGGGAAAAAATAATGTCTATACAGTTCAGAGTTTGTTCTCTGTTGTGTAGAGTTAAGACTGTTTCTTGTTCTCAATATAGTGTCTTGTTAAAATTCTAGATGTTCATCAACAGATATAGCCACCAGTCCCTTTATGATCCTGACGAAAATATTCAAATATCATTCCACAAAAAAATACCCTCTCATACTGAATGGACTCGATCATTATCCAATGATTGAATATTCCAGTTTGAAAATTCAGCATACAACTGGTTGAATATGCATCGAGACCAGAGAAAGAACAAATCGACCTAAAAAGTGATTTATACAAACACGATATAATCAGATTTTATTTCATGGGCTCTTTACAAATCTGATTACAACTCATAAACCTGTTAAAGTGCTTCAGCATCTCATAAGGCGTCACACTTTCTGTCCCTATGGGTGTTTTACATGTATATGGACGAGAACATGCCCTGTTATCAGTCCCCAAAGTCGAACAATTTCAGACCGAAACTTTGCGATTACGGTTGTGACTATAACGGTGTCTGTTAACAGAACGCAAGCCTATTTGGGGAATTGACATTTGCTTAATTATTTCCCTGTTCTATGATTATTCCAAATTTCAATACCTGCTGAATATTCATTAACAAAATAGTTATACTGAAATAAGCAAGGTGGAATAGTGTAGCCATTTTAGAAACTAACGAAACAGTTCTACCAATTTCCATAAGCAAACAGAGCAGATCCTGGTCAGACGGCTCCTCTAGGGGCCGTCTGATCTGGGTCTACTCTCTTTGCAAATGCGTGAAAACCCGTTTATATGAGGGAAAGGGTTAATCTTTATCTCCATAGATATGCTGTTTATCGTCTTTGCAGAGTAGATCCAGATCAGATGACACTTTTATGGTCTTTCTGACCAGCAACTACAATACTATAGATTTGATTCTCTACAGCTTTGGTAAAAAACATCCTTCGTTCACAACGCCTTACAAAATTTCAGCCGGTTAAACCATACCTCCAGGAGTCTACACTGTTATCAAAGGCGTCAAAAGACGTATTTATCAGATAAAATGTTAAGCCTTTACTCCATGAATATTCATGTAAGAAATAATGATATCATGAATATCAATTAGATGAATTGTTATAATAACAAATGGACTTTTGGCAATGACAGAAACTGCAGACTCATATCTATATCATATCCTAAGCAAACAGAGCTCATACAATGCCTTCCCTGTTCGCTTACAGAATGATATACAGTAAAACCTCTCTATAACGACCACTAAATTACATTTAGTATTTTGTGTAAAAGGCAGGTGGCTGCTTAAAGCAAGGCGAAAGTAAAACAGAACGCTCCTATAGGAGCGTTCTGTTTTACTTTCCCCTTGCTTTAAGCGCCCCCTGCAATAAATACCAAATAGTTAACACAATTAAGTGGCCTTTATAGAGATTAAGTGGCCGATATAGAGACTGTAGATGTGATTTTAAAGTATCTGCAATAGCCCAAACGTCTTGTGTTTACATGTCACCCTTTACTCTATAATTACGCTTCTCCATGCCTTTGCAAACAGAGGAGACCCAAATTAGACGGCTCTTATAGGAGCCGTCTGATCAGGGTCTGCTCTATTTATTATGATTTAAAATACACGTAGATATGATTCTACTGTTTCCGCCATGGCCAAAAAGTCCTGTGTCAGTGTGCTATTATAACAAATTAATTTTAATTATATTCGTGACGTCATTATTTTTTACATGAATATTCATTGAGAAAAGGGTTAAACGAAATCGTTAATTAATATTCATATAGTGATTATTTCTTACTTGAATATCCATGGAATGAAGGATTAATATCTCATTACCAAGGACTGTGTGTACATATAGCAGCCCCGGTGACCAAGAAAACCCGGCTCAGTCCTGAGAACTGGGATGGCTGTCTTGCTGCAATTAAAGATATTGTTGACAGTAATAACATTTGACAACATCAAGTCCCCAAGCAAAAGGCGATGAATGAATCTTCAAATATTTGTCCTCAGACAATATTGTAATCAACCTTAATCAAACGTCGGTGTGATATGATTTGACAAAATCAATGACACATTGCCAGAATCAAGACATCACGAATTTGGAATCTGTATCGTGTTCATCCCTGGTGCACGGCGGTTCAATTCGGCTGCATCTCAGTCTGTCAATTGATGTAGCTCGGTGACAGCATTAATATAGCAATATGTAACAACTTTGCTGGTTGCTTGTGCGGTAATTTAGATCTAATACCATGGTCACCGTAATGATACATTCCCTTGTTCATAATGCTACTATAAAATATCAACTAACTAACATTCAAACAGTCATTATTTCTTACATGAAGATTCATCAGGTATATGGTAAAATAATCTTGCTACGTTTTTGGTCTCGTTTTCAAACAGTTAACCCTTTTCCCTCATATAAACGTGTTTTCACGCATCTGCAAACAGAGTAGACCCAGATCAGACGGCTCCTATGGGAGCCGTCTGATCAGGGTCTGCTCTGTTTGCTATGGAATTTGATAGATCTGTTTCTTTACTTTCTAACATGGCTACAATATGCCACCTTCCATCTTTCATTATAACTCTCTTGCCATGAATATTCAGTAGGTATTGATATTTGGACTAAATATAGAACAGGGAAAGGGTTAACGATATCAAAAAATCAAGAATCGGATCAAGTTAAAGTTTTAAGCGAATGATTTAAAGCTAAATGATTCATACTTCGTTGTTATCTCATTACTCAGCAGCATACAGATATACACTAAAATATCTCATATGATTAATAGTAAACTTCAAAGTGTTTAATATATTAACTTGATCCTGATAAAACCAGGACACTAAAAATCTCATATGATTAATAGTAAACTTCAAAGTGTTTAATATATTTACTTGATCCTGATAAAAACCAGGACAGCTTAAGGACAATTTCTAAAACAAGGAGCATTCATTTTTCTGCAAAATGCTTTAGTATTAAATATTACATTTACACAAAAAAGCTCAAAATCGTCCTAATTCAACAAGTTCTTATATTTTTCATGAAGGAACTATTTTTATTGTATTATTACTTTCCTTAGGAGGACTCATTATCATTATTATAAATAAACTTTTAATCTATATTTTAACCCTTTACTCCATAAATACGCGTTTCTACGCCTTTGCAAACAGAATAAACCCAGATCAGATGACTCCTGTAGGAATCGTCTGATCAGGGTCTGCTCTGTTTGCTTATGATATAATATTGATATGATTATGCAACCTCTGTCGTGGCCATTACATCATTTGTCTGTTTCCTATTACAACAAATAATCTAAATAATATTCATGATGTCATTGTTTTCTTACATGAACATTTGAAATAAACGTAGATCAGGGAAAGGGTTAATTGCATTTGCAGGACAGAAGGACAGACTGACTAGGGCGTGCAACACATTACTCTGATCAACAATATGCCTTTGTATTAATGAAAGGCTCTAACATCTAACACAATCAACAATGAGCTATAAACAACACGTTAATTGTTAATTTTCAGTTTTATGTTAAATTTGGGTCTTTTTCAAACAAAGTTTCTTTCGTCTTTCACTGACACCCCGGTTATATACAGTATGAAATTTTCAAGAGGAATCTGGTGCAATTGTTTTCTACATCCGATACGACCAAGCCTTTGAGAAACTACTAAACGAGTGTCAAACAGTTTGGATCCTGATGAGACGCCAAATTACTCGGCATCTCATCTAGATCCAAGCTGTTTGCCAATGCTAGTCTGAGCGTTAATAGAGACATATGAATTAATCATGACATTCGTAACAGTATTGATCAAAATTAGGGTAAGGATCGATTTGTATTTTGGGATGCCTTAACGAGATCAAAGCTGTATGATACTCTTTTCATGTTTTTGAAAGAATTAAAAGAGAGTTGTCTAAGAGATAAAAAATGCATGTTCTAAAGACAATCCTATTTGCTTAACATGTTTAAGAATAATTCTAGCTGCAGGATAGACTGTTTAGTGCATGCAACGCATTGCTTTGATTAAAGCACGTGCCCATGCATAATTGTCACTTTCTCGCATCTAACAGAATTAAAAAAGACCAACAGACAACATGTAATTATATTGTTCCTTTTTAATTCTTTAACCCTTTCCCTGTTCTGTGTTTATTTCAAATTTCAATACCTACTGAATATTCATGGACAAAATAGGTATAATAAAATATGGAACGTGGAAAATTGTAGCCATTTTAGAAAGCAAAGAAACAGACCTTAAACATCCCATTAGCAAACAGAGCAGACCCTGATCAGACGGCTCCTCTAGGAGCCGTCTGATCTGGGCCTACTGTTTGCAAATGCGTGAAACACGTTTACATGAGGGAAAGGGTTAAGATGTGGATGTTTCATAAACAGAGTTTAGTTTGTTTTCATCGACACTCTGGTTATATTCATATGAAAGTATACCTGTCGTTTTCTAGCAAGGTCTAGAGCAATACGGTTTATCTCCGATTCGATCAAGCCTTGGAGAGAAACTTATAACCGAATGTCCGAATGTCAAATAGTTTGGAACCCGATAAAACGCCGATAAAGTTCTCGGCGTCTCATCTGACTCCAAGCAGTTTGCAAGTGCGAGTCAGGGAGATGGCTTAACCCTTTCCTCCATAAATACGCCTTTCTACGCCTCTGCAATAGTCACTTCTTGAAACCATTGTGATAAATAGAGCATTTGCTCATATAGGAGCAAATGCTCTATTTATAAGAATGGTTTCGAACCACAAAATTCTAAAATTTTCCTTTTCTCTAGTTGATGATCCTTTTGGGTAGATTCATTCAAAGAGGTTGGATCTAAAAATAGCCTGTGGAGAAAAGGCTTAATCATGGCATTCGTGAATTGGAGGTAATGTTTCATGAACAATAAATAATGAAAGCATGCTGTAGATGCAGTAGAACCTGTCTTAAGCGACCATCAAACAAATGTTTGCTTAGTGGTCTGTAATGCAAATGGAAGCTTAATGCAGGTCAAAAGTAACGCAGAACGTTCCTATCGGATTTTTCTGAAATACTTGTGCCCTGCATTAAGCAACCACCTGCTTTTTAAGATTCTTATGTCCAATCAATTAAGCGTCGCTTAAGACAGGTTCTGCAGTATTCAAAAATGCACATTTGATCTTTATCCTAATATCTGATTACCTATCATGAATCTGGCTATAACATTAAGCATTGCGGGAAAACTTGTGATTACTACTGGTGACATTTACGAATACAATATAGTTTGGATCGAAATAAGACGTCGAGCAACAGAACATCTCATGACAATCCTCATATCAGGGCTCAAACCGTTTGACACTTGACATGTCGAGGGCTTGGTGCAAAACTATTCTAACTGATACACAAAGTGAAGGAGTTAGAATAGTTTTGCACCAAGCCCTCGATGTATGCTTGGTTGTTTGAGAAAGCCTATACGTTTAGATAAAACAGTTGTCATGTTCTAAACGGATACAATTTATCCAGTAAGTCACATGCTAACCTTTAGCAGTCAACGGATGAAATTGAGATTATCTTTGAAAACGGTTTGGTTTCAAATGAAATGTCAAGTCATTCAGAGTCTCAATACGATCAAAAGCGTATGATGCTAAATTCATATCTTGGAAGACAGTCTGCTCAGAGACAAAAGACGACGTGTTCTACCTACAAACAGATAATGTTAGCAGACTTAACGTTAATGTATATAGGCTACAGGCTATCCCATTCCCTCATATTGACGTCTTTTGACGCCTCTGTATATATTGACGTCTTTTGAAACCATTATGACAAATAGAGTAGTTGTTCCTATAGGAGCAAATGCTCTATATATCAGAATGATTTAAAAACTACAAAATTCTAAAGTTTTCCTTGTGTCTAGTAAATGCTCCTTTTTGGTAGTTTAATCAAAGAAGACGGGTCTAAAAATAGATCTAATAGCCTATGAGGGAATTGGTGAATTAAATACAGCTGCGCGATTCTGCGCGTGCAGCACACTACTCTGATCAACCACATGGCCTCACATGAATGATAAGTTTTAACATCTAACAGAATTAAAAATGAACAATAAAGACATGCTATTTTATAGCCCATGTTAATGCTTTTAGATGTAGGTAGTTTTCATGAACTGATTTTCTTTGTCTATCCTTGACATTATGATTATATACACATGAAAGTGTCCCAGTCGTGCTCTAGAGGAATATATTTTAACAAAAGTGTCGGTTTTAGCTCTCTAAGGACGGTTTCGTAATCAAACATAAATCTGTGATGTCAAGAACATTTGATCCTATAATAACAGCACATTGAACATAGATGATAGGTTTAATACTAGCCAAAACAAGTTGACTGTATTTGTTTAAGAAAACGATTTTGTAAGTAGATGACCAAACCGTTTGGCTGTTGACATTTTAAACTTACCAAATGATATATATTTACAAAACAAAGTTTTAACCAATAGCAAATAACCTTCTTATTAGAAGTCTAGATAAGCTGCGGAAATTAAAGGATTTTCAAGGATAACTCCTTTATTTCTCCGTCAAACACTATATTGTGACCACTCGTTAGAATCGTCTCGAAGAGACGATTTTAACCAGTGGTCACAACATAACGTTTGGTGGAACAATACCGATTTTAGTATCTGAGTACACACATTTATCTGTTGCTCTGTTCTCATACTGAGAAAATTATATCTGCCCAATCTCTAATCTGCTGAACATTTTACTGATTTTCGATTCGTTCAAGCCAATGACAACATATTGATCGCATATAACCCTTTCCTCCATAAATACGCCTTTCTACGCCTATGTAAAAGTTACCTGTTGAAACCATTGAGATAAATAGAGCATTTGCTCCTATAGGAGCAAATGCTCTATTTATCACAATGGTTTCAAACTACAACATTCTAAAATTATCCTTTTCTCTAGTTAATGCTCTTTTTCGGTAGATTTATTTAAAGTGGTTGGATCTAAAAATAACCTATGGTGGAATGGGCTAACAGCTTGGACCATGATGAGATTCGGTGTCACACCTGGATCTAAGCTATTTGTCTTACAGTAGAACCTGTCTTAAGCGGCCATTCATTTATTGAAGATATGCGTCTTAAAAAAGCAGGTGGTTATTTGATGCGGTGCAAAAGTAATGCAGAAAGCTCTTATATGAACTTTCTGCATTTCTTTTGACCTGCTTTAAGCTACCACCCGCCTTACAGATTCATAATTATGCCTCTTTTTATGTCCGCTTAAGACAGGTTCTACTGTACTTTATAACTGGTGCCAACAACTTCTTGCAACAAAACTTATTCATTTTACAAAGGATTATTCACCTATTGCACCCTCTCAAAGGGAAGTGCAGATGTTGTAAGACAGTCTTTTACATGTCGCTTCGAACGACTCCTGTAATGCATACATTGTTTTAAACAGCCTAATGTACAAACAGGACAATATTAAACGTTTTTGCTTCAGATACACAGGTGATATATTGATCGACTGCATATGTGATTCTTGAATTAGGTATCTTCAGTACTGTATTGGCACAATAGTTACAGGTATTTCAAGATTTGTACCGATATTTGGTTATATTATGAGATATTCACGAGCTCAGTGGTAATTTGGATATGTCTAATATGGGTTTACTATTTGCAAATACGAAAAAGGGTGTTGTTATCAAGCAAATGGTTAATAACGAGGGACCTTAATATTGACTTGTCAGAAAAAAACCGGATGTGCTTGCAGAACCAATTTAAGGATGAAAATAATAATAGGGCCACAATGTTTTGAAAGGTTCACGTCTGTGTTTTTGTAACCTTAACACATTCCCACCTAGTGGCGCATTTTGTCGCCTCTGTAAAAATGACATTTTGAAACCATTGTTGTAAATATAGAATTTGCACCTACGGAGCAAATGCTCTATTGATTACAATGGTTTCACAACTACACAATTCTAAAAGTTTCCTTTTCTGTAGTTAATGCTCCCTTTCGGTAGATTAATTCAAAGACGTTGGGTCTAAAAATAGTCTAGGAGGGAATGGGTGAATCCCGCTATTTGCGACCTGACTTAGATTTTCAATCAGCCTGGACATCGTCTCATCGGGATGCAACCTGTTTGACATCAGGTCAATAGTTCCTCAAAGGCTTGGTCGAATCGAAATTACATGTAATCAAATTGGCACCCAATACAAAAGTGCACAATCTTTAATAATTTACAGTAAAACCTCTCTATAACGGTCACAAAATTGTGTTAATTTGTTAGTATTTAGTGCAGGTGGCTTCTTAAAGCAATGTGAAAGTAAAACAGAACGCTTCTATAGGAGCGTTCTGTTTTACTTTCACCTTGCTTTAAGCAGTCACCTACCTTTAACACAAAATACTTGATGTAGTTTAGTGGCCGTTATAGAGAGGTTTTACTGTAGTCAAATTGGCACCCAATACAAAAGTATACAAGCTTTAATAATTTAATTTTGTTTTTATTTCTTTTGGTGAGCTATGATTGGCTGTATTTTTTCATATCTCCATGAAAAAAAAAATTAGGCTACGCCTTGTCGGGACCACTTTGTATTCGTCCGCAATTATATGAATCGGTATCAAATGTCGGAAATAAACAAACGATTTGTGAATATTATTTTTTAATTTCTCTCTTACATTCAGTAGTGATATTAAATCATAAGTAATATATAGAATATATTGTTTGTTTTCATTGAACCTCCATGGAACAAACCAACCAAACATTAGGATGTATGAACAAACCAACAAAGCATAAGGATGTATGAACAAACCAACAAAACAGTATGATGTATGAACAAACCAACAAAACATTATGATGTATGAACAAACCAACAAAACACTATGATGTAGGAACAAACCAACAAAACATTAGGATGTAGGAACAAACCAAAAAAACATTATGATGTAGGAACAAACCAACAAAACATTAGGATGTAGGAACAAAATAACAAAATATTATGATGTAGGAACAAACCAACAAAACAGTGTGATGTAGGAACAAACCAACAAAACATTATGATGTAGGAACAAACCAACAAAACATTAGTATGTAAAAACAAACACTCCTCCATGTCCCCACAAGTATAACTTCTCATATTTCTACTTCAGTAACACAGGATGTTTACAGGAAAAAATAGCATTCATTTATAGGAATAATGGGATGTTTTGCACTACATAGATACATGACAAATTCACATTAATTGAATATTTTATTGCTCTCTTCTAGTGGAGGCACCTGATGTAGATTAAAGTTATGATTGAACTATTAGTTTACCCTTCGAGACGATTCTACAGAGTGGTACCAAGAAAGGTTTTAGTGGAGAAATAAAGAAGTCATTCTTGAAACGTTTGATTTATGCTCATTTCTATATACAGTAAAACTAAAACAATCATTATAACAGTAATTCATTGTATTGATTAAATGATTTTTAGTATGAAATTTTACTCAGCAATTTAGATTCTAACTTGAAGTACTTATGCCTGATTCTTAAATACAGGTAGATTTATACATATGTAAAAGGCTACAAACAAACCCTTTCACTGTATTAATTAGTATGTAATTACCATACATACACATTACACAATAGGCCAATTATAATATCCCAAACGTGTGCCATGAACCTTGCTAGTAGCTGTAAATGTGCGAAAAACGTCTAGGAGTTATAGTAAAATATGACCTCATACTATCCAAGGTGTTTTATGTTGATCTCTTATTCTGGGGACCTAAGATAAAATAAGTTTATTATTTATCGTCGGCATGATACATCACAATCACCATAAGCCCTAATTGGGCTTTTGAACTGATTTTCGATTCATACTAACAGTAAATTAATTATAACAAAATACATTTAACCATCAAATTTCATGCAGAACTATAAAGGAATCGGCTGGGGGAATTAAAAATAATTCATTATAACAATAACTTTATCTTATCAGTGTTCGTCTTAATTTGTTTTACTGCATCTCTTTATAAATTATATACAATGTAAATATATGTACTAAAATGTAGCAACGGTGTATGTAGTCAATGGTAGAATGGTTCTGGACGATTACTGCTTGTTTACGAGTGCAGTAAAACACCTCTCTATAACGGTCACTAAATTGTGTTAATTAGTTGTTATTTAAGACAGGTTGATGCTTAAAGCAAGGTGAAAGTAAAACAGAACGCTCCTATAGGAGCGTTCTGTTTTACTTTCACCTTGCTTTAAGCAACCACCTGCCTTTAACACAAAATACCTGATGTAATTTAGTGGCCGTTATAGAGAGGTTTTATTGTATGTCTATCAACATCTCTCTAAAGGGATCACAAAAGACGTCTACGTCTAGGTCTTACAGGCAGGTGATACCTTTATACAGGACACAAGTTATGCAGGAAACTAATGCAAGACATTTGTGCATTTCTTCCGTCCAGAAATAATAGCCATTTGCTTTTAATGTTCTGTTTTTATTCATAAAGTATTCTAAAGCGACAACACCAAAAGAGGTATAACACTACATACAGGTGATAGCTTGATACAGGACAAAAGTTATGCAGGAAGCTGTAATACAGGATCTTTCTGCATTCCTTTTCGTCCAAACATAGATAGCAACCTGCTTCAAATTATAGATATGTTTATTCATAATATGGTCTCCTGAGAGTGGTTGTACTGTACATTAACCAGAAACATATTGTCTTATGACATGTTTTTTATAAGTAGATGAAAGCAATAATTAGTCTCCAGGGCAATAACGAATTACGCAGATAATACTCATAATGTCACTTGACATAATTCTTTCGCTGCCACATTTTGTCGCCTGCAAACTGTGTCGTCTGCTACAATTTTCATTTTTCAGGTTTCTTCATATTTTTTTCAACAAACAGTCATAGTAACAAACAGTTTGGATCCTGATGAGACAGCGAGCTCCTCGGCCGGCGTCTCATCTGGATCCAAACTGTTTGCATCGGTAAAGCAGAAGCGACTTTTTCAGCGAAAGTGTTCATTATCTCTTTTGCAGCCCAAGGGAAATATGTGCTCACATTTTGCGCAAACGGTTTGGATCCAGATGAGACGTTGAGGGTCCAAATCAGGATCCAAACTGTTTTATATCATGCATATACAGTAGAACCAGTAGTATTCAGCGACTTTGAATTTAATTGAGCGCAGAAATCTTAAAAAAGCAGGTGGTTGCTTAATTCAGTTCAAAAGTAATGCTGAAAGCTCCTACGGGAGCTTTCTGCATTACGTTAGATCTGTATTAGGCTACCACCTGCCCTACATACCCATACTAATACGTTTTTATGGTCTCTTAAAACAGGTTTTAATGAATATGATATTTGCAAAACAAAATGGTGAACATTTAAATATAAATCAAAAGAAGCAAAAGATATGTGACAGAGACAGATAGTTAATGACATCTGACACCGATTAGTTCCCAGGCGTAAGATGATAGATGATTCTTGAAACCCCTATCCTATGGAGTATGATTTCGGTGTCATAATTTCCAATTACCTAGTTTTCTTTGTGATACCATAATGCAATATTAATGACACTTGTCAAATGCAAAGACCCGAAATATTGAAAATCCGGAAAGTGTTATCAGTTCGTGTCATAGCAGATTAATTATTTACTTGTAATCACTGGTGTCAATACATTATTGTTATCTAAACCTGGAACTATGAGCGTTAGCCATTTACCTGATAATACGCATGTTCATGCCTTTGCTAAAAGAGTTGATCCAGGACCCAGTTTGACGAACATTCTTAAATAATTACTTAATACCAGGCTTAACTTATTAGGGATATTACACCTATTACATTTAGAGAAGATATGTCAAATAATTTTTATCTTAACAGTAACCTTAGAGACATTCTGTTATATTTTTAATAGAAAATAACGGTTTTTGCAATGAACAACTAGTTAAAACCCAAACTGAATTTGATAGAATGCATACGTCTTAAATAGTGTTTTTGCTTTAAACCACCTTTAGTTATTATCAAGTACAATATTTGTTCTTAAAATGATAACGGAGCAAACCTCTTACCCCGTTGTGTCACAATAAACACTAATTTATGAAAAGTTATGCTCATGTGCAATTTTTAGATAACAGGCTTACCTATATAATTACTTAAGAATGTTCGTGAAACTGTGGCCACATCAGACGTCTGAAAGACTCGTCAGTTTCTGGCAAGAATTTCTTTTATTAGTTAGGTCATTGTAAACATTTAGCTTACTAACCATTCTCTTGCTGAATTTTAAAAAACATTTCTTCTTCTTTACCCATGCCCTGTTGTATAATTACATATATCGTCACTGTCTACACTTATTTCTCTGTGCAACCACTGCTGTGGAGTGCACTGGTTGCACAATTAATTTGTAAATAGTACAGACCCTGATGAGACAGCTCCTGCAGGAGCTGTCTCATCTGGGTCTTCACTATTTAGAGGTAGGTATATTGACGTGAATAGCAAGCGAATGGTTGAAACAGTTCCAACCAAAACACCATGAGTTCAGATGTTGTTATACAAAAGCTAGTAAATATTCATAATGTCCGTATTTTGACACAGATATTCATTACATAAACTCCCATAGGTATGACATAAACTATTACATGTAGCAGTATAACTAAACCTTTGTTATTATGTTCAGATCGTTTTAATATTTAGTTAACCATTATCATGTTACCTAATCCGTCCCTTCATATAAACGCCTTTTAACGTCTTTGCAAACAGGGTAGACACAAACCAGAGCCTGTAGGAGCTGTCTGATCAGGGTATGTTCTGTTTGATTATGAAGTAATTATAGATATACAGTTTCTACCAATACGAAACACATCCTGTGTACATACGTCATTATAGACATTCAGCTAATAGATATTCACGATGTCATTATTTCCCACATACATATGCAACAG
Source organism: Azorinus chamasolen (assembly GCA_963576725.1). Classification (NCBI taxonomy): domain Eukaryota; kingdom Metazoa; phylum Mollusca; class Bivalvia; order Cardiida; family Solecurtidae; genus Azorinus; species Azorinus chamasolen. The sequence continues at coordinate 49,425,203 of OY755251.1, read as the reverse complement.
GGAAAGGGTAAAGCGCGATTTGATTGGCATTTTGCAATAAAAATGGTATCATCCACATGGGACGACAAGACAACCGTTCATCAGCCCAGAATCCAAACTATTTCACATTCGCTCAATAGTTTCTCAAATGCTTTGAATGTAGTATGTAGAACGTGTTTTAGAGACTAGGAAGGCATCAACTGCTAGCAAAAGAATATGTGTTAGAACACCCTGTAAACTGCTAATAAAATGGCAATCATATGGAAAAACATTCCAAAGTATTGGCAGCGAAAGAGTAAACTGCTGCTTACCTTCGTCACTCGATTTGTATCAAGAATTAATTTTATATTTGAGAACAGGTTGAACTTAAACCTCGTTCGATCGCACTGTGCTTAGAAGTTGTCGCACTGAATACCCATTTAGTCCATGTAATTTCAAAATAAAGCACTTGTTTCTAAGAGCTATACAGTTGAACTTCGATATCTCGGACTAGGATAACTCGAATTGGGTTAACTCGACCTAAAAGTTCGGTCCTTCCAAAATTTACAATTATAGAAGTGTTCTAAAGCGTATCACTACACATAGCTAGAAACACATGTGATAGCTGAATGCAGGTCGATAGTAATGCTGAAAGCTCCTGCAGGAGCTTTCAGCATTAATTTCGACCTGCATTTAGCTGTGAACTTGAGATATTGTTCAGATTATAAATCGGATAAATCGAACCTCTGTTATCTCGAACTATTGTGTATGGTCCTTTGGAGTTCGAGATATCGAAGTTCAACTGTATATGTACATGCTTAAAATTCGAACATTTACTCGACCTCATTTGTAAGCCATTTGTTTTTTTAAATGAAAATGTTTGCAAATGATAAACAATGGTTTTAGGACTAACTTCTTTTTCCTTGATTATAGATTCAAGTGAAACACGGACACAGAATTCCTGAACAAGAGTTATACAAGTGATCCACATTGGCTCTCAACCCGGTAAGTACTTATACACAATACTCTCCATCTAAATCGAGTGGCATAAGTGAGTGAAATGGACAGTATATGGGTTCCTAGTGATGAGACATTAACAAAGTACAATTCATATTATTTTACAAGTACAGTTTATCTTTATGAATGGACATTTAGCGGATAACCGCCGATTCCCGTGTCATCAGAATTACTCGTATTAACTACTGGTGTTTTAATTTACTTTCCCGGTAATTGGAACTACAATGAACCTTCGTTACAACGGAGGTGTTTGTTTCCAGACAGTTTGCTGGTATAACGAGGTTGCCGTTATAACGAGTCTAAATATGAAATGAACCATATGGCCAGTTTTAAACTAGTACCAACAGGTGAATGCTTAATGCAGAACGCAAGAAGTGCAAAAAGCTCCCTTTGGGAGCTTTTTGCACTTCTTGTGTTCTGCATTAAGCGATCACCTGTCTTATTGGCATTGTACCTATTTATTCAGTGGTTTGTTTCAAAGACTTAACGGTAATTTTGTTTCAATGCATACTGCCGGTATAACGAGGGTGCCATTGTAACGAATGCCGGTATAATGAGGGTTCACAGTAAATTAAATGTCCGAATGCTGAATTTTAAAACTAAAATGATCCATTTATATTTCATGATAGAGTCCATTTAGCATGGAAGGGTTTCATTTGTAAGTGAATTTAGACGAAAAGTAAACAGTGATGACCCTAATCGGAGGGCTTCTCTAGGAGGTATATGATCTGGATATACACTGATTTGCAATGATAGTACACGCGAGTCAAGCCTTCAAATATTGTTACATGTTTGTTTTGTACATCATATTAACTCCTACGAAGGCCAGTGCGAACTGTGTATGGGAATGAGACACAGACCGGGGCGATAATGCTTCCGATATGTATTAAACCAGTTGTGCCCATGATCCCATATATAGGACATAGGCAAACAGTTTAGACTCTGATCAGACGCCGCATAAAGCGGCGTCTGATCAGAGTCTACACTGTTTGCTGATAGGAATTTAATATAATAACAAAACTAAATTTAGACCAGCCATCCCTTAGATCAAAAATGGACTAATCCAATATATAAACATGGAAGAATCCAATGGGTTAACCCTTCATGCTGAAAAAAAGAATGTCTGCTCAATCTCTGTATTGCTGAATTTCTCACTGACTTCTGTCCTTACAGAAACTATTGAGCGAGCGTCAAACAGCTTGGATCCTGATGAGACGCCGAGTTACTCGGCGTCTCATCTAGATCCAAACTGTTTGCAAGCACCGGCCCATATGCGCTTAGCATGAGGCGAATTAAAATGTCAGATAAGCAAATGTGTTATATCCGCAGTGCAATGCAATGAGAAATGAAAGCATTTTGAGTTTTTTATTTCCCCCCATCGTGTCAACTACGATGCAATTAATTAGCATACTATGCAACAGCGCAACGGAGATAATTACATAATGAAAACATGCATGTAACGAACAACTGAACAATGATATGCATGCATAATCTTTTTAGAGTCTCTTCCTGGCTACATCATTATATTATACATATATAGTTCAAGACAAGTTAACCATGTCTTTCACATTTGAATTGTAAGAGAATATCATCGGAGCATCTACATGATATATAAAAATTATCACGTATTGCATTATATAGTAGAATCTGTCTTAAGCGACCATAAAAAAGAGGTCTACTTAAAGGTATGTAAGGAAGGTGGTAGCTTAATGCTGATAAAAAGTAATACAGAAAGCTCCAATTGGAGGAGATTAAAGTACACTAGTTCTCGGCATCCAGGGGGTTAAAACTGGGATAATTCAATATGATGGGTCTTTAAGGCAGATAATGGCTTAATGCATGACACATGCTGATAGTTCTCAAATGAGCAGTCTACATGACTCATATATTTAATCAGACTTTGGTCGCTTAAAACAGTATTTACTGGAATAGTTCTGTCATGTACTTGTACTACAATAAAACCTCTCTATAACGGCCACTAAATTGTGTTAATTAGTTGGTATTTAGAGCAGGTAGCTGCTTAAAGCAAAGTGAAAGTAAAACTGAACGCTCCTATAAGAGCGTTCTGTTTTACTTTCACGTTGCCTTAAGCAGCCACCTGCCTTTAACACAAAATGCTTGATGTAATTTAGTGGCAGTTATAGAGAGGTTTACTGTAGATTCAAACTGCGGATAGGATTCGCTATTGCCTTTACAAAAACGATTGAGACAGCCTGTTGAAATGGCACAAACACTTGAGTTTATGAACGCCTACGTCTCTGTTTCACCCGTGGTCATGTCCTATGACAATGCCGTACCAGTAGACTAGAACAGACAATAAATTACATGGTGCTGGTTGACAAATTTAAATTGTAAATTGGTGCTGTAATTGACACATTCGCAACCAATTTCTGCTCCAGTGGGATGCGTAGGTACAATGATATCTCACTAACTAAAATTATAGTTAAGAAAAAGTGAGACTTCTTTAGAGAGTTAGCTGTTTAATGCAGTGTAGAAATCATGCAGAAATATCTCAAAGGGAGCTTTCTGTATTGTTTCTACTCTGTTTAGGCTGTCATACAAATGTATACCTTTAAACCCCGATAATGATACGCATTTGAGTGTCGGAATGAACGAGGTGATACTGTATGTTAACATAGTTGTAATACGTCAGAGGGTAAACCTATTTGCAGACACGAATGAGAATGCAAATCTGTCCCAGGCGAAATTGTTTCAAATTTCCAAAGCCATAATCGTATTAGCTCTAAGCAAATAAGTCTTAACCTTTATATCGTTATCCGAGACTTGACTCGCATTTGCAAACAGCTTGGATCCAGATGAGACGTCGAGTAACTCGGCGTCTCATCAGGATCTAAACTGTTTGACACTCGGCAAATAGTTTTTCAAAAGCTTGATCGAATAGAAATTAGTCACATTTGTACCAGATCTAAATGTTGGCAGACATTTTATTTCACAACATAGCGAGGATTAATTACTTTTGTGATGGTCAACAGAAAGAAGATATACTTCGGGGACAACTATTTCAGAGCTACAGATAAAGGTGCGTAACCAAATACTAAAATCGTCATTTCTTCACCAAACCCTATACTGTGACCACTCTTTAGAATCGTCTCGAAGAGACGATTCTAAAGAGTGGTCACAGTATATAGTTTGGTGGAGAAATAAAGGAGATATTTTTGAAAATGTTTAAAATTTACGCATCTTATCTGGACCTCCGTGTGCATTACCTCGGTCTTCTATTCGTCTATACTTGTCCGTCCCGTTCTTGTTTGAATTATTTTCTGACAACACACTAAGCCAATTCTGTCATGACTATTACAAACAAACAGCTTGGTATCACATGAGATGACGATTAACTTGTCGTTTCACCATAATCAAAGCTGTTTGACAATCGGTCACTAGATTCTCTAAAGTTTGAAGGAATCGGAAATGAATAAAATGTGCATTAAACGGAGTTTGAGCAAAATTGTTCTCAGCCGACAAAGGGTTAATTAAAAATAACTTCTGCTTTGAAGAATTTAATCTTAGCGATAACGAAAATGAATCTTTACAGACAAAATTGACAATGATTTCAAATATGAATTATTTTATAGTATTTCAGGATCGTTAAAACTCGTCATATTGAAAATAACTATCTTTAAGAAACGTGTAATTTAAAAACTTCAAATTCCCATTGAATTTCAAAAGGTTAAACTTGTGAAAAGACTGAAGAAAATGCTTTGAAAAAAGCCCTTAAAGGAAGGTGTTCTTCGTGTTCAATTTCACTACGATTTACCGCTTTCCTTTGGTTTAAACATATTTTATTGATAAATATTTACATGAATATTGTAATGATAACACAAAGGAAAAGAAAAGGATGGAAACGAAAGCAAGACTGCTTATTGTGTTTCTCTCCCAACACCGTAAATAACTACACTCGCTTTATGCAGAAATGACCGCTTTCCTTTATGAACATCCATGCATTGTTTAATCACTTCATGTATCAATCGCTTCAAGGATGAAAAGCTTCATGGATTAATCACTTCATGGATTATGGATTAATCGCTTCATGAATACCCATTAAAATAATGCTTAGGATGTAAATGTTTACAAAGGAATTTTAGGCTTAGAAACTATTGATACGCTCGTATTCCATAAGCAAACAGAGCAGACTCTTGGTATACAGTGCTCCCTCCCTACAACGGCCCTCTAAATAACGATTCCCTCCTTACAATAACGCATGTCACGGTTTCCGAAACAACAAGGCTCCAGAAACAACTTTTTTCCATCGTATTTTCTTTATGCCTCCATCGAACCCTATGTTGTGACCACTCTTTAGAATCGTCACTTTGTGACGATTCTAAAGAGTGGTCACAACATAGGGTTTGATTGAGGCATAACGGTCTTAGTTATCGAAATACACATTATCTGGGGATCTGCAAACAAGCTAATTATGTTTGATTTTCCCTCCCTATAACAACTCCCTCCGAACAACACCTACAATTTTTGTGTCCCTAAGGGTGTCGTTGTAGAGAGGGAGCACTGTAATATGTTTGCAAAGGTGTGAAATGCTTTTGTATGGAGGAAAGGGTTACATTATACTGGGGGCTTCGTTAATGCGAGTGCACATCCAAACATAGTTATGGAATATCATCCGATCTTTCAATGACACATCTGGATTCAAATTGTTTGCTATTGACATCGCCATTCCATCATTGGCTTACAATGGCGAAATCTTCTTGGGGCATACATATCGTAAGGGTTCAGTGCAAGACCGTAGTAACTGGATTATTCAATCTTTGTTAAGAATTCAAAATCTAATTATTTTTTCAAAAATTGTCAAAAGTTGATATATTTAGTTGAAAGTTGTAATACAGTAAACCCCCTCTAATATGACCACTTAATGCATACACTACGGTGTCTTTATAAGCATGTGGTTGTTTAATGCAGGGCAAAAGTAATGCAGAAAGCTCCTCTAGGAGCTTTCTGCATTACTTTTGTCCTGCATTAAGCTACCACCTGCATATAGCACCCAGAAGTACGAGGTATACCTCTTTTAGATGGTCACATTAGCGGCGTTTTACTGTCAGATTGTCAAACTGCTTGGACCAAATTGTCACCCGGCGTCTCATCTGGATTCAAGAGTTCGCCGCCGTATGTTACATTGTATAGGAACGACAGCTTTCCGCGACGTTCATCCTGCATTAAGCAGTCACCTGCCTACAAAGACATTTTCGTAGTACCGAGTTTTTACTGCAATTCTACTAACGACGATCGCAATGAGAGTTGCGATTATTGTATAATAGAACTGACGATAGAAAATATATATCTTATCATACAGCTCCATTCTTAATAATACATTTAAAAAAACAAAGACAACAGATAATATTCACAAAGTCGTCATTGCTTACCTGACTATTCATTAAGTTATCCCTTTCCCTTAAGTAAGCGCATTTTGATGCATCTGCAAACAGAGTAGACCCAGATCAGACAGCTCCTATAGGAACTGTCTGATCAGGGTCTGCTCTGCTCTGTTTGCTTATGGTGTAATATAGATCAGATTCTACAGCTTCTGCCTGAGCCAACATGTCCTGTGTTCATATGCCATTATAAAAATAATCTTATTAATATTGATGACGTCATTATTTCCTACATGAATATTAATCAGGGAAAGGGTTAATGATCAAGATGACGTCATAACTATCGCTAACCCTTAGTCTGCTGAAAAGAATGTCTGCTCAAGCTATGACCTGCTTCAAGATTTACCTATTTACGATTCGATAAAAATGAGAAACAATTGACAGGGTATCAAACAGATTGGATTCTGATGAGACGCCAAGTTACTCGGCGTCTCATCTTGATCCAAGCTGCTTGCAGATGCCAGTCAGGTCGCGCTAAAAGACTAAGGGTTAATTAAGGTTAATAAACAGTTTGTGTATTATGATACGACAGAATGCATTGAACGGCGCGTTAAATAGTTAGTTGACATGCTATTGCAAATCGTTCTGCGCGACATGTCAGATTGCGCGTGTAAAAATCGCAATTGATTCATTCGCCTGACGAAAACGATCTGTTGTCTAGTTACGTTTTGCGAGAGAAAGCATGAGAAAACGCTATTTTAAAAGATTAAGCGTACCATCACTAGAATATTTTTCATGTAGGTTATTCATTTACTATTAATCTGATTAAGCACATTATTTTGTTTTAAATGTCACAGAGTTTACGAAGTTAACACAATCTAAAATAAATAGTGAAATGCCAAAGTTTTGTAAGTCATTGTCACAGCTGTCTTTCGAATTTTTCGATTCGATTACAATTACAGAGGTGCCAGGAACCCATTAGCTTATTTACTCTAAAATTAAATCCACACCTTGGATACGAAAACAATCTAAAACAGAATTAGTATAATGTGTTATATAGCACTACGGGATATATACTTTTAAACATATTAACCCTTTCCTTCATATAAACGTGTTTTAACGCATTTGCAAATAGAGTAGAACCAGATCAGGCGGCTCCTATAGGAGCCGTCTGATCAGAGGCAGCTCTGTTTGCTAATGAAATTTTGAAAGATCTGTTTCTTTTACTTACAAGAATGACTAAAATATTCTGTCCATGAATTTTCAGTAGGTGTTGAAATTTGGAATAAAGCTAGAACAGGGAAACGGTTAAGCTAATATTGTAGCACGGCTGGCACGGCTCCAGTATATGGTAAGCAAACACTGCCATTATTTAAATAACACATTTAACCCTTTTTTCCATACATTGTATTTATAAGCGCCCTTTGAAGCCTTTGCGAAAACAGAATACCCAGATCAGAAGGTCCAGTAAAACCTCTCTATAACGACAACTAAATTACATCAAGTAGTTTGTGTTAAAGGCAGGTGGATGCTTAAAGCAAGGTGAAAGTAAAACAGAACGCTCCTAAAGGAGCGTTCTGTTTTACTTTCATCTTGCTTTAAGCAACCACCTACACAAAATACCAACTAATTAACACAATTTAGTGGTCATTAAAGAGAGGTTTTACGGTACCCCACTGACCCGTCTGATTAAGGTCTGCTATGTGTGCTTATAGAATGTCTTAGACCTGATTCTGTACAGATATATATTCACTGGTTTTATATAACAATATTTCATAATTAGTTAATTAAAGTTCATATTGGCTAGAGGCTTCCAGGAATAGTTATGGAGTATTTGGCTAATGGTTTATGTCAGGAAAATGTACTTCTACATGGCTCATGTCACTGGAAAAGGCTTTATCACCTAACTGTGTTTGCTAAATAATAATGCAATGCTGATGAATGCATAATGTTGACCGTGATGCCGCATCGCATTGAATTTTCTAGTGGTGTAAATGGCAGATTGTTCTATTTCAAATACACTATCAGTATTGTCCTCATTTGTTTTACATTGATGATCCTTCTACTTAAGCCTAAATTGCCTGTATAACTAGATGAATTCAACTGGCATCGCTAAAATATAAACCGTGTCTGTGGTATAGATTCCAGTTATACTATTGTGATAACATCCGAATTATGCATACCTATTGGATATATGCATACCAGACTGGAATAAGCAAAGTGTTTGGATCCAGATGAGACGACGAGTACGTCAACGTCTCACCAGCGTCCTAGCTGTTCGTCGCTCAAATATTAGTCTCTTTAAAGCTTGAACGAACGAATCGGTATTTAGGAAAACTACAGAGGTTAAGTTGGTACAATGTACCATTTTTAAACAGCAGAATAATGGTTAAATATCACAAGTAATGTCTAGTTATAGCTTGGAAAATATTTGTTTGTGTTTTGGAATTCCATAGTAACTGTAACCATGGTAATATAGAACAGAAGTCAGGCATGAAATTGTAAAATGGCACGTAAAAGTGCACAGCAGCACCGGAAGCACAAATGAAATGCGCGCTAGCACGCGCCATTCATAGATTGTTTCTTGCCCTTTCCACACCAACAGCATATAGTACACCGCGACACTAAACAATTAACACAGTACCAAAGGAAGTGTTTTAAAACGTTCTGCATGACATATTGTATTCTATTTCTATCAGACTTCAGTGTTGCATGTGAAGAACATTCATTTACAATTATTGCATTCTATCATTTATATAGCAGTAGTTCATTAGCCCTTATCCGACTCTTCGCCACCTAATTCGCAATTGCAAACAACGAACTTTAACCCTTTCACTTCCAATGTCGCATAAATGCGCCACAACAAATAGTGCAGTCCCAGATCAGACGCCGCCTTTTCAAGGCGGCGTCTGACCAGGGACTTCACTTTTTTGTCTCAATCTATTGTTCTAGATCTGTGGTTTATTCCTTTTGAATTGTGTATTCATTTATCTCATTTGCTTATTTTGCCTAATGATTTAACAAAATTGGGTTGTCGACTACAATTAGAAAAATGGCGCCGAAAGGGTTAGAGATTCAGACGCGTCGAGTAGCTCGACGTCTAATCAGGATCCAAACAGTTTGACACTCTGTCAATAATTTCTTAAAAGCTTGATCGCATCGGAAGTAGTCAAACTTTGTACCAGATCCAAGACTGAGCAGACATTAACGTTTCACGGTAGAGTTAAATAGGACAATTCTTCCGCTAAATGTCAAAGGGAAGACGTATGAATAATGGGTGCAATTGTCCGGGGTATGATGCGTGGAGGGATGTGAACAACTTAATTATCAAATCAGTTATGTCACTTGATACCATTTATACCCCATTAACCTTATACGATATTTAATATCCGTTTCTTGATCGATGATCTGATACCTGACCCTTTTATGTGGCATATACGCATTTTAACACATTTATTAACATAGTACATGTATACCGAGAACAGACATATCCTATAGGAGCCGTCTTATTAGGGTCTACTCTGTTCGCTTATGGAATAAAATACATCAGATACTACTCTATACCGTTTCTAGCATTTATAATATTTCCGGCGTCCGCATGTCATTATTAAATAATAGCTTCATTAATATCGACAATGTCATTATTTCTTAGACGAGTAATCATGAAGGACAAGGGTTGATCTGTCTGCATATGTTACGAAGAAAATATTTGTTCAGAATAAGATCATGTTTTTTTCACGAGTCATTCATTGAGGCCACACTGAGTTGAATAATGACACCGTCTTCGATCGACCGAGACGTTTGGAAACATTCACGTAGATATGTACTGTGTAAATATTCCAACATAGATTTTTAGAATAGGGTTTACTCCTTTACCCGGGTATATGTTGAGACCAAATTTAGTTGAAATACGGACCGTTCATAGTTCTTCACATAATGTAAATATTCCATTTATATTTAGTGATTAATGATTTTGAATTTGTAATTGGTTTGAATACTCCTATTATGTTTTGTCGCAGATGTTCTATTATACTGATGTACAATGTATAAATAAATTCCACATTAACCCTTTTCAATGCTGATTTTCAAATGGACTGTCCAAAATTCAAACAGGCCAGGCTTACGGTGATATTATACGGTGAATATTCAAGGGTACTTATAAAGAAACGTGTAACATGACAAACACTGTAAACCTTAACTCTTTTGGCGCCAAATTTAAAATGTGTCGTCTGCAATAATAATTTCATATTAGATATAATTCTAAACTAAATAATAAAGGTATATTAGTAAAACATTTGTTTTTAAAAACCTGTATGCTTGGGCTAAAATAATACAGAAAACATTGAAGTCCCAGGTCAGATGCAGCCTTGAAAAGGCGGCATCTGACCTGGGACTGCATTGTTTTCAGTGGTGCCAGCAGGCGACATTGGCACCGAAAGAGTTAATGAGAAGGTTCTGCTAGGAGTCTTTTCATCTGGGTCTACACTGTTTGTACGTGACAATACATTTATTTCCAACATTAAAAAAACAGTTTCATTATGATACCAATGAAATAACTGGTGACAGAAAGAGGTATATATTAGTTCTGTCATTCAACGAATCACAACGTTATTCGCTATCAGTGTTGTAGCGATTTTTCTAAATTAGAAGGATACTTTGGTCGTACAATGTTTGATAAAACGGACCACAGTTCTCGATACATTGCGTGCATCAGAAAGGCAGAAATAAGGAAAGGTTTCCAGTTTTGAGTGCAAAAAGAATTATAAGAGTAGTCTTTATTTCTTATAGATAATTAGTATAGTCTTCTACTTCAGTTTAAAAGTAAACAATACTATCTTGTAATATTAAGTCATCCCAAGGAAAAACATAAAACAAAATAGCTCTAAAGTACTCTCGAATTCTGTTTTTTCTGACACATTTCCGTTGTCAAGGAAACAATTTTCTTAAATACTAAGTTTCCTCCATTTTTCTGTCTGAAATGTTAACGTCATCCATTGCTTTATACCTGAAATATTTACGCTGTCAGTTTTATTTCTGATATTTTTCAAACATACAATATGAATGTCGCTTAGTATTTAAGAAAATGTTTCCTTCCAAAACAACACCAGCCCGAAAGTTCGGAATAAGTTAATTGCAAACAGAGAAGACCCAGATCAGACGGCTCTTGTAAGAGCTTAAATTGGCTAATTAACAACGGATGCATTCAAACATGGTAGAGCCATACCAAAAATCATTTTTATAATATATATTCTATGATAAGGTTTTACATTGTTTTTTCATTACTTTAGGATCTGAAGAGAGACAAACATAGTAGATTCAGACAAGCTGCTGCATCTCCAATGCAATGCAATAAGATAAAACTCCTTTCCCAAGAGAGCGGTTCATTAATTCTAAGTGTTCTTTAGTAATCACGCATGCTTGCCACGCACCAGTGCCACTTTAGTCCACCCACACCGACCTAGCTTGACATTACCATACGTTATAATTACAGTGTAGTCAGCATTGGTCTGATTTTGATTTCTATAACCTAATCTCATTTCGAGCTGCATGAATATAGTAAAACTCCTCTAAACCAGAATTCTAGTAGAACAGAATTTAGATACTTTTAGTCAGGTGGCTGCTTAATGTAGGGTGGAAGACATTCACCCTGCATTAAGCTACCACCTGTCACCAAGACCGATATTTATACTAGATTGAACGTCCGATTCAGAGAGCTTTTACTGTATACTGAAATCCGTTTACTTGTTCTTAGCTTGTACCATTCAAGAACGATTGTTAGTATCCTCTAGTTTTACATCTGAAAAGTTTTGGTAAGTTCAAAACTCATGACTGGCCATGAAGCGATTATCTTCCATACTCTTAACTCAATATAGTAAAATCTGAATAAACCAGAGGTTCATATTAGTAGCCATGACAGTCTTAATAGCAGGCGGTAGTGTAACCCTTTACTCCATAAATACTTCTTTGTACACCTTTGTAAACAGAGTAGACCCAGATCATACGGTTCTTACAGGGTCTGCTTTGGTTGACTTTGGGTAATTTTAATCTTATTCGACATGTTCCTACTTGACAATACTTGCATGTGCTAATTTCATTTAGATACATTAGTCTAATTAATATTCATGATATCATCATTCTGATATGAATAGTCATGGAGTAAAGGGTTAATGCAGGTGAAAGTCTTAGAGGAATCTCCCAGATCGAGCTCTCTGTATGACGTTCACCTTGCTTTAAGATTAACCTATTCCCTCATAGGCTATTTTTAGACCCAACCTCTTTGAATACATCTACCGAAAAGGAGCATTAACTAGAGAAAAGGAAAATTTTAGAAGTTTGTAGTTTGAAACCATTGTGATAAATAGAGCATTTGCTCCTATAGGAGCAAATATGCTCTATTTATCACAACGGTTTCACAAAGTGGCTTTTACAGAGTCATCAAAAGTCGTCAATATGAGGGAATGGGTTAAGCAGCCGAATTTTAAAAACAAACACATTCCTTACTCTACGTTCTGTTTAGAAGGGGTTGTCACGACGTTTGAATTACCGCACCCAGTGCGTGATTATTCTTAATTCATTACTGGTTCCTGGTCAGTGACTCCAAAGGATCAAAACATATTAAAAACGAAAAATAACATGGAGATTTTTCTTAAACATTATTGCCGATTTATTGCCAAATTGCATGTGTATGCCATCAGCGCTTTACACTAGCCCAGTCCGTCATTCGAAATGAATGCAGGTACTAATTGTCGATGAAACTAATTGTCTCTGTATAACCTTGAACACGGGATTTTACGGACGTTTCGCACAGACTATTATTTGAAGCAGTGATTTAAAGTAAAACATCTCCATAACGGCCACTAAATTACATCAAGTAGTTTGTGTTATATGCAGGTGACTGCTTAAAGCAAGGTGAAAGTAAAACAGAACGCTCCTATAGGAGCGTTTTGTTTTACTTTCACCTTGTTTTAAGCAGCCACCTTCCCTAAATACAAACTAATTAACACAATTTAGTGGTCGTTATAGAGATGTTTTACATGTATTTGAAAATGGGAAACGTCTGAAGACAATTACAATTATTATGAATTATTATGAATTATTATTATTATTTATTATTATTATTAATTGATCTAAATCAGACATTTAGTAGATACTATATCTCCATACGATTTGCATTACTGTAAAAATACAAGTACATACACATATACTTATGATCTATAAAATACAAGACGGCAGGGTATATAACACTCGGTGTCCAGACTGATGCAAGCCGCATCATTTATCTTCGATTGCGTCTGAATATGGGACATTTGTTTAAGATGATCGCAACAAACTTTTATTCTGTTCTGTTCATTTGTCTGCGGTAAACTGTTTACATTTTAGCTTATTTTGCAGTATACATCACGTCTTAATGAAATTCATTTATTCTGCTTAGGGCCTCTCATATGTCTCGTTCGGCTAGTGCAGACTTTATCTTGAGGGATTTTTTTGTTGAGAGACATAAGCAACTTTACACAAATAAGAAGAGCTGTACATATCTTATATCAAAACACAGCGGCTACATATAAACCGAACTTTGAGAAAGAAGAATTTTGATCGTTTTAGGCTGATGTCTTCTTAATGCAGGGTGGAAAAAGTGGAAAAAAAGGTCAAACAGGGAGCTCCACACACAAAAGTGCACGGCACCAAAAATCATCAAATACGAAGGAGCACAATTACAAGACAAAACGTGACAAGACGTACACCAATACATAAAACATTAACCATATGAAAAAAACACGGCATGTAGACTCCTTTGTGTGTTTTATGCATGGTGTACACTCTGCATTTGTCTTTTTCTGTTGTAACGCTTTACTTCCATAACCCTTTCTCTTATGTACGCGCATTTTGACGCATCTGCAAACAGAGTATAGACCCAGATCAGACGGCTCCTATAGGAGCCGTCTGATCAGGGTCTGCTCTGTTTGCTTATGGGGTAATAAAGATATAATTCTTTAGCTTCTGCCTGTGCCAAAATGTCATTTGTTCATATGCTATTATAAAAAATAATCTTATTAATATTCATGACGTCATTATTTCCCACATGAATATACAACAGGGAAAGGGATAAATACGCCTTTCTACATCCTTGCAAACAGAGTATACCCAGATCAGACGGCTCCTATAGAAGCCGTCTGATCAGCGTTTGCTCTGTGCACATATGATAATATGAACATGATACTATAGTTTCTGCCCTGGCCAAATATTCTTGTGTCCATGTTCCATTGTAACATTTCATCTTATCAATATACATGACGTCATTATTTCTTTCATGAATATTCACGAGGGTAAGGTTTTAACTCTTCTCCCGGTAAGCGCGAAGTGACTCGCATTTGCATGCAGCTTGGATCACACGATACGCAGAGTAAAATTCGTTTAATCAGGACCCAAGCTGTTTGGCATATGCTTGATCGAAACCAAAGTACAGTAAAACCTCTCTATAACGGCCACTATTTTTTTTATTAATTGGTATTTAGAGCAGGTGGCTGCTTAAAGCAAGGTGAAAGTAAAACAGAACGCTCCTGTAGGAGCGTTCTGTTTTACTTTCCCCTTGCTTTAAGTAGCCACCTGCCTTAAACACAAAATACTTGATGTAATTTAGTGGCCGTTATAGAGAGGTTTTACTGTAGTCAAAATTTGCAGCAGATCTAAATTTTGAGCAGACGTTGGGTTTTTTGCAGCGGGGTAAGAGTTAACTCCCTATTGCGAAAAATATGTTTCGTCTGCAATCATTGTCGTCTGCTTTGTGACAGAGTGAATTTTGCATCAAATTATTTTCAATAATAAAAGTGCAAACGGTTTAGAACTCGATGTCTCATGTGGATCCAAACAATGTACAAATGTTATCACAGATTAGCTTACTGCGGCGGTGAAATAATTAAAGACTGGCATTGAAACTTATTTGAACGTCTTTTTTTAGTTTTTATATATAATTTTTTATATTTATACAAGGTATAGGTATTATTTGCCAGAATTGGTTCTTTATTTCAAAATCATTATTTCGTAAATTGCTCAACAAACACCAGTATATACTTAAGGGACAACACTATTCATATTAGTTCGACATTTTCTTTTTAATTTATTTTTTTCTGTTGATTTTTGTCATCCACATAACTCTCAGGTGAGCATTTATTGCACATTCATTGCTAAAAGCTTTTACGTTTTGATTGCAGAAATATCAGTTGGCGATGGTTGAAGCTTGATAATTCGGTCAAGCAATTACCCTGTTTCAAGCCAACTGATTTTTAATCTTTAAAATGAAGTAAAAACTCACTTAAGTATGAACAGGGCTTCGCCGGCCCATGGTTGTTCCGATGCCTGGTGCGTTCTGCTACCATAAATGGTTTGCATTTAACAGACAGACAGACAGATATACTTTATTCGTTTCAACGTGTACATAAGTACCTTGTTGCAATTTAACCCTTCCCCTGTTCGGTATTTATTCCAAATTGCAATTCCTATTGAAGATTCATGGACAAAATGAAATATGGAATTGGAACATTGTAGCCATTTTAGAAACAAAAGAAATAAATATAACAAATTCCTTTAGCAAACAGAGTAGACCTTGATCAGACGGCTCCTACAGAACCCGTCTGATCGGAATCTACTCTGTTTGCAAATGCGTGAAAAGGCGTTTCCATGGTTACTGTTACCTTTAGGATATAGCTCTACAATATCTAGAAGTTAACCTTGCTGCAATGGGCGAATCTGTGGTTACCTTGACAACAGTTTGAAGACGCTCAGTACAGTAAAACCTCTCTCTAACTGCCTCTAAATTGTGTTAATTAGTTGGTGCTTAGGGCAGGTGGCTGCTTAAAGCAAGTTGAAAGTAAAACAGAACGCTCCTATAGGAACGTTCTGTTTTACTTTCACCTTGCTTTAAGCAGCCACCTGCCTTTAACACAAAATACTTGATGTAATTTAGTTGCCGTTATAGAGAGGTCTTACTGTACTTTGGCATCTCGTTAGGATACAAAATGTTTGACACTGTACCTATGTTCTGAGAAGAAATGTAAGGAAAATCCAAACTGACACTTACATGTAACCCTTTCCCTGTTCTGTATTTAGGCCAACTTTCAATACCTGAATATTCGTTCAAAAATAGTTATTAAGAAATATGGAAGGTAGAACATAATAGACATTTTAGAAAGTGAATAAACAGATATATCAAATTCTATTAGCAAACAGAGCAGACCCTGGTCTAGGATCCGTCTGAATTGGATCTACTCTGTTTGCAAATGCGTGAAAACACGTTTATATTAGGAAAATGGTTAAACCATACGCCAATGTGTGCAGAAGAAAATTATTTGGCAACATGTTATTATCAGAACGCAACTGATGCTTACCAAGAAAGTTCAATTAATCATTTACCTCATACATGTATATACATGTACGCCTTTTAACACTTTTGCAAACAGAGCAGACTCAGGCCAGATGGTCCCTGTAAGAACAGACTGATTGCGGTATGCTGTGTTTGCTTATATGATTATATCGATATAATTCTAAACGTTTCTGTGAAAATGTGTCCTGTGTTCAGTTGCAAATGTGTTCTGTGTTCAGTTGCTGTTAAAACTTTTCAACACATTAGTATTTAGGTTGTCATTATTTCATAAATGAATAACCATCAGATAAAGGATTAAAGTGACATTTTCCCATCTTGTCATTATACGCTTCAACTCATTATATAGGACAAATCTAACCCGTACAACCCTATCTACGACTGGGTTAAACAGTTTTTAAGAAATTCTCCGAACAAAACAGTTGACAGACGGACGGACGGACAACCCCCGTCCTAGGCAGTTTGGTGTATGTTGCAAAATTACTCAATATATTATATTTACGAAATGCATGAATTTCTATAACCACTTTAATTTCAACGCTGAATTATCAAATAGATTATTTCAAAATTCAAATGACTATTCGCGGATTAGTGCAACATGACAAACAGTGCAGACACTGATGAGACCCTTGGCTCCTCTAGGAGCTCTCTCGTCTAAGTCTTCACTGTTTGAAAATGACATCAATGACTCGTTTCCCTCTGAAAGGATTAGTGTTTGTTCTGTCAAACTTTCAATGTTGAGAAAGTCTGCCAGGAAAATAGCTCATGGGTTGCTTAATCAACTGTGAATGCCACGTCAGATATTCCCCGCTCTCGGTTATTTTACCTAGATGAAGAAGAGCAACATATTAATCTTATAACACCGGTATATTTTCTTGTGGTAATAATAATGTTTAAGCATGCTTCGAAGTCTGCCTTTAACCCATTCCCTCATAGGCTATTTTTAGATCCAACCTTTTTGAATAAATCTATAAAAAAAGAGCATTTACTAGAGAAAAGTAAAATTTTATTATTGTGTAGTTTTGAAAGATTTATCACCTTGTTTTAAACAAAAGGCGTCAATATGGGGGAATGGGTTAAAGGAATATTAAAAATCATATTTCTTTGACTTGGTTTCAAGAATTCAATCCAATATTATAAATCGGAAAAAGAGACTCGGTCTTTCTTCTTGATCAAAACAAAGGTGAAATTGTGAGGTCTTTGTATAGTTCGTTTTAAGCAATACGCTCTTGCTTTAATTCTTGCCCTTAAAGTGTCACCCTGATAATTTCTACATTTCCTCTCAACCCATCCTGGCCACGCTCTATAATGATTTGCTTCACTGTTCTGACAGATTCATAGCTTTCAATCCGATGATCGCATGACTATTTTCAGATGTGCATGCATTTGATTCGTCCAGATTTATTTAATCAAACATGTTTGACCATATTCTCTGGATCTGATCTGATATATTGAGATCTCAAGTCAATATATGTATAAAACGAGAGTTCACTTTTTTCTTTGATTCTGTAATTACAAATTAATGTTTTACCTGCCAGAGAACCGTTTGATGCCATTTTACGCCTTAACAAACACTTACACACAGATCAGACGGCTCTTATAGGGACCGTTTAACCCCTTCCCCGATGAATATTCATATAGGAAATAATGACGTCATGAATATTAATAAGATTATTTTTATTGTTATGAACACATGATATTTTGGCTCAGGAAGAAGCTGTAGAATCAGATCATCTATATTACACCATAAGCAAACAGAGCAGAACCTTATCAGACGGCTCCTATAGGAGTCGTCTGATCTGGGTCTACTCTGTTTGTAGATACGTCAAAATAGGCTTACATAAGGGAAAGGGTTAATTAAGATTTGCTATGTTGCTTATGAAATAAAGCAAATAATTATTATTTATTTTCATAATTATTTCTTCAGATGAAAAAAGATTTTAACCATTTTAATGTTGAATTATCAGAGCGGAATAAGACTTCAGTTACTATAGTTTCCACTCATTATGAAAGGATAAAGCTTAATCCTCTCCCTGTTCTGTGTTTATTCCAAATTTCTTGCAGTACTTACTGACCATTCATGGACAAAATAGTTATAATGAAATATGAAAGGCGAAACATTTGTACATGTACATGTAGTCATTTCCGAAAGTAAAGAAACATATTTCAAATTATATTAGCAAACAGAGCAGACCCTGATCAGACGGCTCATATAGGAGCCATCTGATCTGGGTTTACTCTGTTTGCTAATAGAATTTGAAAACGCATGAGGGAAAGGGTTAATTTCTCAGCTCTGAGTTATCAGTGTGGAATAGGTCATCTGGGTCCATGCTTTTAAAGCTTTTAGTTGAGTGTGAGTTTCGTTCTCAGGCTTTTGATTGGTCAGATTTGAGTTCTCAAGCTTTTGATTGGTCAGATTTGAGCCTTTGGCTCAAATCTGACCAATCAAAAGCTTGAGAACGATCTCAGACTCAACTAAAAGCTTTATAAGCATGGACCCAGTTTTATCTATAGAGCCCACTCAGTATAGAAGGCTTATACATGCTGGGGCATTTTGAATTACAAACAGTGCAGACCCTGGGGTCCACACATTTTGCAAATTCCAATGCACTAGTTCTTGCATTCAACGATTTAAGGAACAATTCCATCCTTAGTTGTTTGTTTCTTCTGACACTGGTTCCCATAGGAAACCAAGCAAGGACAACACATGTTAAAAAGGAGAGAAATTGGCGATGGTACCCGATCATTACTGCTGCTGTAGTGTCAATTCTCAGCACTTTTGTACAGGTTCAACCCATTAATCAGAAAGCTAGCAGGCACGAATTATCGCGAGAAACTGGTGAAGCTGGGTGAAAGGATTTTAGAGCCGTCTTGCTCTGTCTGCTATTTGAAGCGATAGTATAATTAGAAGCAACAAGTTTGCTTGTTCTTTACTTGGTTTTTTTGCGGGGGCGCCTAGAAATAATAACCATTATGTTTTATTAGTCTGAACTTGAATAAGAGATTTACATAATATTTATAGTCTTTCTTACTATTATCTGTATTATATTGCTGGTAGAATATATAGCAGAAAAAACCTGCTATGGGCGGATGGGTGAATACCTATGCAAACAGTTTGGATCCAGATGAGACGACGAGTAACTCGGCGTCTCATCAGGATCCAAACTGTTTGACATCCTGATTGCATTTTGGTAGACACATTGATTATAGCTTGAATTTTGGAAATTGAGTGGGTGAAAAATTCTGCAAAAATAATTTGCTCAGCAGGCTAAGGGTTAATCTTAACTTTTAACCTTTCCAGTGCCAGCATTGTCGTACATGTATGCTTGACACGTTTTTCATCTGCTTCAAGTTTTAGCTCTTGTTCACTTTCTCCTTTCTTTTATATAAAACTCACAGTGCCAAACAGTTTGGATCCTGATGAGACGCCGAGTTACACTCATCTGGATTCAATCTGTTTGCCTATATTACAGACCCGTCTTCGTGTCATTGAAGGTGTTAAGAGTTTAAGACAAAATAACGCAACTTTTAATTAAACCATTACCTCATATGCTATTTCTAGATACAACCTCTTTGAATAAATCTACCGAAAAGGAGCATTAACTAGAGAAAAGGAAAATTTTAGAATTTGTAGTTTGAAACCATTGTGATAAATAAAGCATTTGCTCCTATAGGAGCAATGCTCTATTTATCACAATGGTCAAAAGTCAAATCCTTTCACCCAGCTTCACCAATCGTCAAAAGTCGTCAATATGAGGGAAAGGGTTAAGGCAGGTGGGGCTTAACGCAAGATGAAACTTTCGTCCTGCATTAACTTGTTGCTTGCTTTAACCCATACATTCACATAAACGCACCTGTCTTACATGTAAAGACTGATAATGATATTTGTTTGAATGTTTGCACTATCGCGGTTTTACTCTAGTTTAACCATGTAGCAACAATTCAGTTCGTAAATCGGAATAATCTAGATCACAATGAATAACTCTGCGCTTGATCAAAATCCAGGTTATTTTGGTATTTTATTTGTTAGACAAAAACTGTAGACTGAAAGCTTCAGCAAGCGATATTCTGACACTGAAATTCATACACAGAATACCAGATCTGCATTTGACATATTGTTCTCAGGTTTTGTTTTAGAATCTCTATCATGTAGACGAGGTCAATCGATTCAACAACTTGTCCTGGTTCGGTTATAGCACAAGTAATGAAATATTTATGGAGTTAAATCTCATTTGAGAATGATCCAATGCCATCAAAATATAAACAAACCATTAA
Source organism: Azorinus chamasolen (assembly GCA_963576725.1). Lineage (NCBI taxonomy): Eukaryota > Metazoa > Mollusca > Bivalvia > Cardiida > Solecurtidae > Azorinus > Azorinus chamasolen. The sequence goes on along the minus strand of OY755251.1, from coordinate 49,404,239 downwards.
TCCATTTTCCTAGTATAAAATAATCTCTGCTTAACCTTTTCTATAATGAATATTCATATAGGAAATAATGACGTCATACATATTAATAAGATTATTTCTTATAATGGCTTATGAACACATGATATTTTGGCTCAGGAAAAATCTGTAGAATCAGATCTTTATTACACCATAAGCAAACAGAGCAGACCCTGATCAGACGGCTCCTATAGGAGCCGTCTGATCTGGGTCTACTCTGTTTGCAGATGCGTCAAAATGCGCTTACATAAGGGAAAGGGTTAACCTCCGATCTATTACAAGTTTTAACTGTTTCCCATTTGTTCAAGCGTTTTTGAAAATACTGACCAAGTGTCAAACAGCTTGGAAGCTGACGAGAAACCGAGTTATTCGGCATTAGTTAGGGTCCAATTTGTTTGTAAACGACAGCTAGGTGGCGCTTGGATGGGTTAACTTTTTAGGCGCCAAATGAGTTTCGTCTGCAAACATTGCCGTCTGCTTTAACCCTTACAACGCTGAATTTTCAAATGGACTATTCCAAAATTAAAAGTGGTAAAGCTTATGGTGAATATTTGGGGGATATTTCTGAAAAAAAAAGCATAACAAACAGTGCAGACCCTGATGAGAGGGCTCCTCTTGGAGCCGTCTCATCTGGGTCTACACTGTTTGCAAAGGACGTTAGAGACTCGTGTAACTGAATTGTCGACGTTCCTTCAAAGTTTCCAAAAATTTGGATCCCTAATGAGACGTCGATTACACATGTACCAATATTATTTACATAAGTCATCAGAGACGTCGATTACACCTGTACCAATACTCTTTACATAAGTCATCAGACGTCGATTACACCTGTAACAATATTGTTTACATAAGTCATCAGACGTCTTTTACACGTGTAACAATATTGTTTACATAAGTCATCAGACGTCAATTACACGTGTAACTAGAACTATCACTAAAGGTGATTGATACCCCCACCCACCACCTTGTCAAAAGATCCAATGCTCAATACAAAAGACAGTAGCTCAATAATCCTTTCATCTACACTTGTGGAAAGAAATGTTTTAAAGTTCAGTCAAGGAATGACTCACATCAAAATTATGTCACACACATCTACACATCATTATAAATGCATGTGCAAAATTTTAGGTTCAATGGTGAAGAAATGTAGAAGTAGTACTTGAGAAGTTATGCTCTGGACAAAAAAATACTTGTCAAAGTAATAAAGGGGAATAAATCCCTCTAAAATGAATCAAGAGTTACAGTCCTTGTTGACTGCACATCCTCCCATCACCCTCTATCCATATATACAGTTTCATAGTTGTACCTACAAAACTTGACAAGTTCTGCTCCAGACAAAACAATTGCAAAAGTAACAATGGGGAATAACTCCCTTAAAAGGAATTTAGATTTACAACCTTTGTTGACTGCACATCCTCTCATCACCCTCTATCCATATCTAAAGTTCCACAGTTATGCCTTCAATACTTGAGAAGTTATGCTCCGGACAAAATATTACTTCTGAAAAGTAACTAAGGGGAATAACTCTCTCAATAATGAATTTAGAGTTACAACCCTTATTGACGGCATATCCTCTTATCATCTTCCATCCATATATAAAGTTTCACAGTTGTGCCTACAATACTTGAGAAGTTATGCCCTGGACAAAAAAATGTTTCTGAAAAGTAAGGGGAATAACTCCCTCAAAAAGAATTTAGAGTTACAACCCTTGTTGACTGCACATCCTCTTATCACCCTCTATCCATATATAAAGTTTCACAGTTGTGCCTACAATACTTGAGAAGTTATGCTCTGGACAAAAAAATGCTTCTGAAAAGTTCCTAAGGGGAATTACTCCCTCAAAAATGAATTTAGAGTTACAACCCTTGTTGACTGCACATGCTCTCATCACCCTCATAATGTGTACCAAGTTTGAAGACAATGTCATAAACAGGTTTCAAGAAAATGGCATGTCCCCAAAACATGTCCCAATTAAGAGAAAATATTAAGTTAAAAAAGGGACATAATTCAGTCAAATTTTGTGCAAGAGCTATGAAACATGGAGAAGATTGTCCCCACATAACATTTATAATGTGTATTAAGTTTGAAGGTGGTATCTTAAATAGTTTTTAAGAAAAAAGCAAATGTCCCGGAAAACCCCAATTAAGTGACAAAATATGAAGTTAAAAAGGGGCATAATTCTGTCAAATTTTGTGCAAGAGTTATGAAACATGGAGAAGATTGTTCCCACATAACACTTATAATATGTATTAAGTTTGAAGGTGGTATCATAAATAGTTTTCAAGAAAAAGCAAATGTCCCGGAAAAAACAATTAAGAGGCAAAATGTGAAGTTAAAAAGGGGCATAATTCTGTCAAATTTTGTGCAAGAGTTATGAAACATGGAGAAGATTGTCCCCACATAACACTTATACTATGTATTAAGTTTGAAGATGTTATCATAAATAGTTTTCAAGAAAAAGCAAATGTCCCGGAAAAACGCGAGTGACGAATGACGGACGGACGGACGGACAAGGTGATTCCTATATAGCCCCCGCCACAGGTGGTGGGGGTATAACAATACTGTTTACATAAGTCATCAGACGTCGATTACACCTGTAACATAGGCCTACTGTTTACATAAGTCATCAGATGTGGATTACACCTGTAACAATTCTTTTTACCTAAGTAACTAGACGTCGATTACACCTATAACATTACTGTTCACATAAGTAACTAGACGTCGATTACACGTGTACCAATACTGTTTACATAAGTCAGCACAGATTATCTTGTTGCAGGATACTGCAATAGTTTCTTCAATGAATAACCGGAGCTATATTCTTTCATCAGAAAACAGAGCAGACACTGAGATTAGACGGCTCCTACAGGAGATATCTGATCTAGGTCTACTGATTGACAATGTGCAAAAATGCTTATACAGTAGAACCTGGCTTAAGCGACCATCCAAATGAGGTTTAATTATGGGTATATAGGACATGTGGTAGCTTAATACGGGTCAAAATTGAAAAATCATGCAAAAAGCTCCTAGGAACTTTTGCATTACTTTTGACCTGTATTAACCCATTTGCTCGCACGATCCCATATATGGGACGTAGGCAAACAGTGTAGACTCTGATCAGACGCCGCATAATGCGGTGTCTGACCAGAGTCTACACTGTTTGCTGATAGGAAATTCAATATAAAACAAAACAAAAATGAAAATTTAGACCAGCAATCCCTTAGATAAAAAATGGACTAATCCAATATATATGGACGATTCCACTGGGAGCAAATGGGTTAAGCAGCCACATGTTAGTTAAGATTCCTGTGTCTAATTAATATAAGGTAGCTTAAAACAGGTTCTGCTATATATATGGAGTTTTTTCTGCATTTTGCTTAATGCAGAGTGAAACCTGTGTAGAAAGCTCAAAGAGGAGCTTTCGTATAACGTTTTCATCCTTCATTAAGCTGCCACCTGTCTTAAAGACCTTAACCCTTTGCTCCATAAATACGCATTTCTACGCCTTTGCAAACAGAGTAGACCCAGACCAGACGGCTCCTATGATCAGGGTCTGTTCTGTTTGCTTATGATATTATATAGGTATCATTCTACAGCTTCTGCTCCGGTACAAATTCCATGTGTTTATATGCCATTTTAAAACATAACCCAATTAGTATTCATGACGTCATAATTCCTTACATGAATATTCATGGAGTAAAGGGTCAAATAATACTTATTTCAGTGATTGGATTAGCGAGGTTTGAATGTAGCTCAAACACGCGCAGGAATGCTTTTTATTTATTAGTTGCTCGCACGATATAGAATAATTTCGAAATGAAGTAAAATAAAATAAAAAAACAAATTCTAACAAATGGTGTGCTTCTCTCGGCTTGACAATCATGTTTGGGTGTTTGGATTAGCCAGGTTTCTGTAATTCAGTTTTTAGCGTTTAAATATTTTTTGGGCGTCAAATATATAAATATTGGTCTTGGAGATAGGTTGCAGCTTAAAGCAGGGTGAAAGACATGCAGAAAGCTTCTCTGGGAGCCTAACCGTTTCTACATTCTTCTCTACTAGAATTCCGGTTTAGAGGGGTTCTAGTGTAGTTGATATGTCGTGACATTTGGCATTAAATTTAGACGTGAACATGTTATTGCAATTTACGGGTTATTATCTATTTTCTTGAACTGTAAGCACAGCTTAATCGACCTTAACCCTTCAGTCTGCAAGCGCCGCCCGACCGGCATATTCAAGCAGCTTTGAATCAGATGAGACACCGGGTGACTCGGCTTCTCATCAGGACTAGCTACAGTAAAACCCCTCTAATGCGACCACCTTAAAGGTATAATTATGGGTGATAGATGCAGGTGGTAGCTAAATGCAGGTCAAAAGTAATGCAGAAAGCTCCTTTTGTCCTGCATTAAGCAACCACCAGCTTACAAATACACCCATGTTTATTCATTAAGTGGTCACATTAGAGGGTTTCTACTGTATTTGATTATCAGTCAGAAACAGACACCAATTATAGTAATTATTTCTCACATGCTTATTTATGATAAATCGTTAAATGCACTGGTTCAGATAATTAATTCTTCTAAGTGTTGGATGAGTGTTTCGAAAAACTGATCAGGAATTCTAATTTATACTTATCTTTTGCCAATGATAGATTATAACGATGAGACTCCGCCTATTTCTAAACCCTCGATATTTCCTACATGTATATGCATCCCTCTAATGCGACTACTTAACCCTTTCCCTCATAAAAATGTGTTTTCACGCATTTGCAAACAGAGTAGACCCAGATCAGACGGCTCCTATAGAGGAGCCGTCTGATCAGGGTCTACTCTGTTTGCTAATAGAAGTTGATAGATCTGTTTCTTTGCTTTCTAAAATGTCTACAATATTCCACATTCCATATTTCTTTATGACTATTTTGTGAATGAATATTCAGTAGGTATTGAAATTTGGAATAAACATAGAACAGGGAAAGGGTTAATGAAGAAACACTTCTGTCTTTATAAGCAGGTGGTTGCTTAATGCAGGACGAAAGTAATGCAGAAAGCTCCTATAGGAGCTTTCTGCATAATTTTCGTCCTGTATTAAGCTGCCACCTGCCTCTGCCATCCAGAATTATGTCCCTTTGTTGTGGTCGCATTAGAGGGGTTTTACTGTACATCTAGAGATTAGAGAGCCAAGTATAGGCATGTTTACAAAGCTGGGAGGTTATTTATATATTTGCCATGCAATACATGTATGAAATTTCTTTTAGCCCTTACCTAAAGAATATGAAATAATGACGTCATGAATACGTGCATTAATTAATCTTTGAAAATAAATTAATTGAAAATTAATAAATAAAGCATATTTTAACCCTTTCCCTGTTGTATATTCAATGTAAGAAATAATGACGTCATGAGTATTAATAAGATTTTTTATAATGGCATATGAACTTAGGGAATGTTGACTCAGGCAGAAGCTGTAGAATCAGATCTATATTACACCATAATCAAACAGAGCAGACCCTAATCAGACGGCTCCTATAGGAGCCGTCTGATCTGGGTCTGCTCTATTTGCAGATGCGTGAAAATGCGCTTACATAAAGGAAAGGGTTATGTCACTTCAATAAACCATAGTAATTTACCGTTCATGTTACTTCAGCTCTTCTGTAAATTCATGTTTTTGCGTTTTGTGCTTGTGTATATTTAGTTTACTTTGCTCTAAGTATGCCGATGTATGGTTTATGCAATAAAGACTAAAGAATTGAATTGAATTAAAAATATATTAACATATGTATGTTTTATAGTGGTAAAAATCATCACGGGATTTTTTGTATTGGTAGAAACTACATACCCTGATCAAACGGCCCATACATATGCCGTTCTTCTGGGTCAGCTCTAGTTTTAAAGGCATAAAATAGGTTTGTATCAAGCAAAGGGTTAACTGGAGTCACGAAATCATTGAATCATTACGTCATTTTAGTCGTATAATTAAATGTTATTCCAATAATGACTCTCGTTATAATGTCAAGTCGTCAAATTACACTGTAATAGTGCACTGTACTCAAGGGACATGGTTGTCTTGAAACATCCATTTGGGTCCATGCTTATAAAACTTTTAGTTGAGTCTGAGAACGTTCTCAAGCATTTGATTGGTTAGATTTGAGCCTTTGGCTCAAATCTGACCAATCAAAAGCTTGAGAAATCAAATCTGACCAATCAAAAGCCTGAGAACGAAACTCAGACTCAACTAAAAGCTTTATAAGCATGGACCCAGAATTACCCTCAGTTGAGCATTTAAAAGTAATTCGTTACTAAATGTTTTTAGATTGTGGTTAAAAAAGAACAAAGGCATTATTTTCCGTCAAATGCATTTGTGTTTTTAAAAGCGTACTAAATTGGCAACAGTGTTTCCCTGGTGCTGGTGTCAACCTATTATATTTAACAATACAGCCATAGAAATGGAACTCACTTAGCCCAGATGATGTCCACTGTCTACTGTATTTGAAAAATTCTCTCTGTATCTACTGTGGTATAGTTCTTTGCTCGGTGTACTGTAATTGAAAATTGTATTGTCTCGTTCGTCTGAGTTTTGAAAAAGGTCATTTCTTGGCCTCCTGCTTTTAAAAAGGTTTTGCCACGGTCTTCTGAGTTTGGAAAAGGTCTGGTCTTGGTCTCATGTGTTTGATAAAGGCCATGTCCCAGTAAACTCGGTTTGAAAAAATATATTGTCTGGTCTGTTGTGCTTGAAAAAGGTTTTGACTCAGTATACTGTGTCTGAAAAAGATCTTGTACTGTGTTTGGATATGGTCTTGTCTCAGTCTTCTATCGGTCCACATCGTTTTAAAGAGATCGTGTCTCGGTCTACTGTGTTTTAAAAACATTCTTGTTTGGAAAATGTCTTGTCTTGGTCTCATTTATTTGAAAAAAACGTCTTGTCTCTGTCTACATTATTTGAAAATAAAACCCGCCCTTTAAATATTTAAACACGTCGACATTTAATGGATTTGGAAACCTGATGCACTGGATTATTCTTTCAACTTGTTTCAGATTATTGGACACGATGTAAATCTGAAACCACGTTTTGCAAAACGAAACTATTTCAGGATGAATTATAATTACTAACATGTACTGTTCAAAACTTGCATCCGAACTCGGCATCGTCTCTACATACAGCCAGTGGAATGCGAGAAATTTTCAGACCGACAAACATAAGCAAACTGTGCAGACCCAGATCAAACTGCTCCTGGAAGAGAAGTTTAGTCAAATTCTGCACTATTTGCTACTATGTCAGTCTAACTTAAAATTGCGAAAAGTGTGTCAAACTGAAATAACTCCGTTTACAAAGATCTTAACCCATTTGCTACCACGATCCTATATATGGGACGTAGGCAAACAGTGTAGACTCTGATCAGACGCCGTATCATGCTGCATCTGATCAGAGTCTACATTGTTTGCTGATAGGAACTTCAATATAAAAAAAACGAAATTGAAAATTTAGGCCAGGCACCCCTTAATTTAAAAAGGGACTAATCCAATGTATAAACATGTAAGAATCCACTGGGCGCAAAGGGTTAAAAAGGCGTGTTTATAGAGTAAAGGGTTGAATATGAGGTAAAGCATCCATTCCCTGCTCCATGGAAGGAAACATTATTGCTTATTACATGTACAAGGCATTATTTATAGCTTAACTCAGTGTTTACATGGCACCTTGCCACCAGAAGACTTCGTAGCTACGTGAAAAGACTTAAACATAGTCAAACTTTATACTCAAACCCAGGCTAGTTAATATTAATATTCAAAGTATATTTATACACGATGGGGTGATATAAGTTCTCTGTTCGAAACATTTTCTTGTGATTTTCTGTCTAATGCGCACACTTTCATATGAAATTTGCTCTTTATTTTCTCAATAATCCTGCAAATAAGCGACATATACTACATGGTAGAACCAGACTTACAACGTCTATTCACTATAAATAACATATGGATGGTTTCATCATTGCCTTTACAAATAGTTTGGATCCTGATGATACATCGAGTAAATCGGCGTCCTATCAGGATCGAAACTGTCTTACGCCATGATTACATTTTATAGAACAATTTCATATGCATTGTATTTTGCAAATGAAGTACAAAGTCTGGGCAAACAAACCCTTTACTTCCAAGTTAACCCTTTCGGCGCCAAATTTCTAATTGTCGTCTGCAATCCATATAGAAATAGAGATTGAGACAAAACGTGGAGTCCCCGATCAGACGCCGCCTTAAAAAGGCGGCGTCTGATCTGGGACTGCACTATTTGTGGTGGTGCATTTATGCGACTTCGGCGGTGAAAGGGTTAAATATCACTAACTCTAACGGGAGTCTCACCATTCGTTTGCGATTGCGTTTATGCTGGCGATTCCCTAGGGTACCAAATGCAAGGAAAACACTTTATAAAGAAAAGGAGAAATTAGGAGCCTTGCCTGATAATTACTACTGATGTCAATTTGCATGTTTATAAGATCAACAACTTTGGAAAGGTTCAGGCCTTCAATTAAATGCTAGCAAATAGGAATTATCGAGGAAGCCACACGAACCCGATTGAAGGATTCTAGCATAATTTCCATATATGTTGCAAGACGTGTTATTTGAAGCGACGTTTTGTGAATTGTCCTCTTCAATATGCAGTAGAATATCTCTTAACCCTTCGCTTGCTATTCGCGTCAATATACCTACCTGTAAATAGTGAAGACCCAGATGAGACAGCTCCTGCAGGAGCTGTCTCATCAGGGTCTGCACTATTTACAAGTTGACTGTGCAACCAGTGCACTCCACAGCAGTGATTGCACAGCGAAATACTTGTACACAGTAAAGGTATACGTAATTATACAACAGGGCATGGGTAAAGAAGGAGAAGTGTGTTTTAAAATTCAGCAAGCGAAGGGTTAAGCAACCGCTTAATAAATAAATATGAGTGTCTAAAAGCAGGTGACTGCTTATTGCAGGGTTGAAGTAATACAGAAAGTACCAACATTAGCTTTTTGCATAATTTTCGTCCAGAATTAAGCTATTTTGAGATCTAACCTCTTTTTGATAAATCTACCGAAAAAGAGCATTTACTAGAGAAAGGAAAAAACTTTAAAATTGTGTAGTTATGAAACCATTGTGGTAAACAGAGCTCCTATGGAGCAGATGCTCTATTTATCACAAAGGTTTGAAAAAAAGACTTATAGAGAGGGGCGTCAAAAGGCGCCAATATGAAGGAATGGGTTATGCTACCACTTGCATTTAAGACACAGAAAAATGTATTTGTACTGCGGTCTCTTAACAGAATGTTTACTGTAATATTTTGAAAAATACTTTCAGTTGAAATCCAGCTTGTATAAACGTATTACCTCATTACGCTTCTTATATCTTTACGTCAACTATAAAATTAGGTAAAGTTATTGCTGGGAAGTTTATTAGAATAACAAGGTTTTCTGAAAATAATATCTTATTAATAATCAATTAACCCTTATGATGAAGAAAATTAATCTATTTCGTTTTCTCAAGATAATAAAAAAATATATCGTAAACTACATCGTTTTCTCGAGATAATAAAAAAATACCTTGGGGAAAACAAACTTGAAAAAAAATCTTGCATATGTCACCTCAGTGCCACCGTATATTCGCGCATAAATGCACAGGTCCAGATCAGATGTGTAAATTAGAACATTTTCTAAATTAACTTCTTTAATTCTCCACCAACCCCTATGATATGACCACTCTTTAGAATAGTCTCTTCGAGACGATTCTAAAGAGTGGTCACAGCATAGGGTTTGGTGGAGAAAGGAAGATTTTAGTTTGAACCACTAAAATACATGTATCCACGAGAAGTTAAATGTCATCTTCTGGTATAATACATGTAATCTGACCCGTACTTGAACAGTATACACATGTTAAAAGTGTGTTATATTTGCTGCAGGAATACCATTCATTTGAGTTTGTCTTGCAGTATTCGAATCTAAAGCAAAACTATCTCTTACAGATTATAATGAAATATATGAAATCTTCTGATATGATCAAGAGTTTCTGCTATAATCTTCGATTGGAACTCGAAATTCACATTCATATATTTAATAGATTCCTCTCTGTTCAGTGTATGATGATGATGATGATGATGATGATGATGATGATGATGATCGCGATGATGATGATGATGATGGTGAAAATAATTATAATAACAATAAGGAAATTTATGATAATAATGATAAATAATAATAATAACAGTAGTAGTAGTAGTAGTAGTAGTAGTAGTAATAGTAGTAAAAGTGATCATAATAACGATACTACATGTAAAACAGTGTCAACAGGCTACAGTAGCTAAACAAAAACATATAACAATAAAATGTTTATTATTCGTGAGAAACGCTACTAACTCGCATGACCTTGTCATTTGCACTTACTGCAATTCGAGCATGAAGGTTCTATTCCATCAGTCTGTATGTCTCAGCAGTCTGGCATTACGCCATAAAACTGACACTATATCACAATAATATCGCATTAAAATACAGTAAACCTTCGCTAAACGTTTAGTCAAGACGATTAGATAACTTTATATGCATGTGGCTACCTAATGCAGGATGGAGCCATGCAGAAAGCTCCAAAAGGAGCTTTCTGCATGGCTCCAATCCTGCATTAATTCAGTCACCAGTCTTAAACCACGATACTGATACAAATTTAAGTAATCGAAGTACACGTGTAGCAAGAAATAACTACCAAGATTGTGGAAACACCGTCGATTATTAAAAAGTTCCAGGATATTAAATTTTGTTCTTGCAAAATTAATGTCTTTAGATATTGAATTATGATTTTTTTTCAAAACGTGTTTTATTAGACTGGAAATAAGCAATGTCCTAGAAGCAGGTGAACCATTGCCTACTGCAAGATGTTAACGCTTTGCTTCTAATAAGCTTATAATTCGTTTGAAATACTACTTTGACTATTTGAATATTTGTTTGCCAAGTCAAGTCAAGTACATGTACTATTTATTTCAAATCGGAGGTTATCACTTACAGTGCGGGAAACGAGTCACTAATGCCAAATAATGCAAACAGTGTAGACCCAGATGAGAAGTTTCCTAGAGGGGCTCTCTCGTCAAGGTATGCACTGTTTGTCATGTTACAGGGTCTGCACTGTTTGTCAAGTAACACGAGTAACTTATGTTCTTTGCAAACAGTGTAGACCCAGATGAGAAGTTTCCTAGAGGGGCTCTCGCATCAAGGTCTGCACTGTTGGTCATGTAACAAGTTTCTTCATAAAAATTCCTAAATACATGTATTCACCATAAGCTTGACCCGTTTAAATTTGGTATATTCCATTTGAAAATTCAATGTTGTAAGGACTAACGGCAACAATAATATAGACTTTCTACAGAGCATTTAAACCGACGGATAAACAAATACATGGCGAAGACTGGAATAAATACACAATTAAAATAAGCACAGTGACATTAAACACGCATAAAACATGTAATTAAATGTAAAGTGTAAGCCGTTTAAACATCTAATCAATAATCACGTACATTATAACGAAGTTCACAAGCAGGCGTGGATCATTTGTTCAGTTTTGATAAATCCTAAACAAATTATTTGAACGCTTAGCCTATCCTGTAGAAGCAGTCTGATAATGATCTGCTTTGTTTGCTTATTGAATGATGTAGATTTGAATTTATATTTTCTGCCAAGGCCAAACTAATCTATGTTCATATGCCACTATTAAAATTCACCTGATAAAAATTCATGATGTCATTTTTTTCTTACATGAATATTCATCAGGTTAAGTGAAAACATGTATCATTTTCATACGGTACAGAAAAACCTCTCTATTAAACCGGAATTCCAGTAGAGAAGAATTTATATACATTGTACATTTAGGCAGGTGGCTGCTTAATACAGGATGAAAGTCATGCAGACAGCTCCTGGAGGAGCTGTCTGCATGACTTTCACCCTGCATGACTCAAAGATGACTCAAAATGACCTCCCAATCTGTAGGTCAGTCGGAGAAGATCTAAAACACTTATGATGACAGCGCGTAATTCTACAATCAGCGGCAAGGTCACATGCAACTTCTCATTTATTCGACAGTACATGTATATCACAGTGACATCGCTTTGAAATTGAGTAAAATATCGCTAATCTGACTATTTAGCCATGTAGCAGCTTGATGTAGGACGAAAGTCGTGGAGAAAGCTCTTAACCCATTCCTCCATAGGCTATTTTAGACCCAACTTCTTTGAATGAATCTATCTAAAAGGAGCATTTACGAGAGAAAAGTAAAATTTTAGAATTCTGTAGTTTGAAACCATTGTGATAAATAGAGCATTTGCTCCTATAGGAACAATTCTCTATTTATCACAATGGTTTCAAGAAGTGATTATTACAGAGGCGTAGAAATGCGTATTTATGGAGGAAAGGGTTAAATACTGGTAAGTATACTCCTTCCAGCGTTCGGATCAGCTTGGTGGTAATGTGTTACAGATAACTATCAGAGATACGTAATACTGATATTTGTAAGTTTCTCTAAGCCCACTCTATTTTAAAAATAAAAATACAGTAGGTCGTCAAACTGTCTTTCAAATGGTAATTAAGATTTAAATGGAACCACAATTGCGTCAATTTTTATTTTATGTTTATTTTATTTTTCTGTTGAAATTATTCACGTATTCACATAATTATCATTTGAGAAAAAAATACATATTGGCAAAGTCATAGCTAAAAGCTTTTACATGTTAATTGCAATAATATCAGTTTACATCTAAACTATCTAAATTGAATGCTGTACTTGTTGAGAAAAAATATTTCGGTCAACCATTATTCCAAACTAAGATATTTAGCTATTTAAATGTTATATGCGATTTTGAATGAAACATCCCCACCGTATTAGCGGCAGCCAGATGTAAATAAGTGACAGCTGTCACTTCTGTAAATGGATTTTCCTGCTGTGGCTTGTTTTTAGAGTTGATCAAACTTTTCTTAAATAACTTTTTACATATTTCACATACCGTATTTCCCTAATAAATGCACCATTCTAATAAACGCACCATTCTAATAAACGCATCAATCTAATAAACGCGCCGTTCTAATAAACGCATCAATCTAATAAACGTCCCATTCTAATAAACGCACAATTTTAATAAGCATGTCACTCTAATAAACGTCCCATTCTTATAAACGCCCCTTTCTGATAAACCCACCATTCTAATAAACCCACCATTCGAATAAACGCCTCAATCAAATAAACGCCTCGATCTAATAAACGCCTCAATATAATAAACGCACCACTATAATAAACGCCCCTACTTCTAGGAAAACTAACGATCTATAAAACAACCAAACCCCTGTATAATAACAATCAAATGAAGAAATATAGGCTTTTCAAAATGCAGGTTGTAGCTTAATGCAGACTGAAAGCAATACAGAAAGTTCCCATAGGATGTGTTCATTCTGCATTAATCAACTATCGGTGTACAAAAAGAAACGGGATCAATTTAGAAAATGAAACGCCCCCGATTGCTTTTATTAGAGATGGTACGGTATAATAAACCACACTTCGCAAAATATGTAGAATCGGATCAGAACAAACAAAACAACAAACAAACAAACAGAAAACACAAAATCATAAACAAAATAAAAAAGATTGTCCTCTCATATTTAGAGCTGGTCTAATTATGACTGCATCCGATTCGATAAGCTTTTGAGAAACTATTGACCAAGTGTTATTACATAGCCTAGTATCAAACAGCTTGGATCCTGATGAGATACCGAAATACCCTGCATCTCATCTGGATTCAAGCTGATTGCAAAGTATGAATATTTACCAGGGAAAGGGTTAACCCATTCCCTCACACTGACGCCTTTTGACGCCTCTTTAAAAATCACTTTCCGAAACCATTGTGATAAATGGAGCATTTGCTCCTTAGCAGCAAATGCTCTATTTATCACAATGGTTTCAAAACTACACTATTTTAAATTGTTATTTTTCTCTAGTAAATGTTCCTTTTCGATTTATTAATTCAAAGAGTTTGGGTCTAAAAATAGAATACGAGGGAGTGGGTTAATGGGATGAGGAGTAACCAAAACAGAAAGGTATTTAGCCTTTCCCAGTTATTGACGATTGCAAAACTTTTGAAACCTTTTAAGACACAGAGCAAAGCGCCTTATTGTATCCAGATTGTTTTTTTACTGTGAATGTTTTACAGAATTACAGTGAAAACCTCATTATAACGGAAATGTTTGTTTCCAGACATGTTGCTGGTATAACAAGATTGCCGTTATAACGAGTTTAAATCTGAAAGGAACTATATGGCTAGTTTTAAACTGGTACCAACAGGTGAACACTTAATGCAGAACACAAGAAGTGCAAAAAAGCTCCCTAAAGGGAGCTTTTTGCACTTCTTGTGTTCTGCATTAAGCGATCATCTGTCTTATTAGCATTGCACCTATTTATTCAGTGGTTGTTTCAAAGACTTAACGGTAATTTTGTTTCAATGCATACTGCCGGTATAACGAGGGTGCCATTGTAACGAATGCCGGTATAATGAGGGTTCATTGTACATACTGTTTAATGTACAGTCAGGTGCAAAAAGTATTTATTTTGACTGTACTTTTTTTGTAACGTCCGTATTTTATCCTCTTGGGCTAATGCACGTCTGACGGATATTCGAATATAAAGTCTCTTACGTTGGGTTCACTGGTTCTGTAGGCCTAACAATAGTGACTATGAATATCAATGAGCTGAAAATTTATAATAGCATATGATAAAGAGAGTTTTGGTCAAAGCATGATAACACGTCTAGTATAAAGCATGTGCCCACGATATCAGTTTAGAACACACCCAATCACATTATCATGACACCAGACAAAGCACTTTTAGCGCTAGGCTCATAATACCATGATGGACGTTGATGTAGTAAGGCAGCTAAATAGTACATTTTTAATTTCGTTGATCAGGTATGGCCCGGCCTGGTATCGAACCGGCGAATTATTCCCGTCTGGAAAGCAAACACTACATTTTAGGCTATCGGAGTAGACTTGAAATATTTAAGACTACAGTAAAACCGGAATATATCGACCGTATAATTAATAGATCTGGAGATCGATAAGAGCAAATGACTGCTTAATGCTCCAAGAGGAACTTTCTGCATAACTTTCGCCCTGCAGTAACCTCATGGCTGGGCTTCGCGAACGAAGAGCTCAGAAGGTGGTGTCCCATGTCTATTGCATGCACGCTGATGACTGACAAGGCCAATGCGGGATACGAATTCCCTACTGCAGCGGCTGCACGTGTATGTCTGGCCACGTCTTGTTGGAGAACCGACAGGGTTCTTTCTTCGACTTCCCTTGTCATTGATCTGCAGTAACCTACCACCTGTCTTAATATCCCAGAATTTTATGTATGTTTTAGTCTAACCCTTTCCATCATATAAACGCATTTTCACGCATTTGCAAACAGAGTAGATCCAGATCAGATGGCTCCTATAGGAGCCGTCTGATCAGGATCTACTCTGTTTACTAATGGAATTGGGTAGATATGTTTCTTTACTTTCTAAAATGACTACAATGTTCCATCTTCCATATTCCAATATAACTATTTTGGCCATGACTATGCAGTAGGTACCGAAAAATGAAATAAACATATAACAGGGAAAGGTTTAACAGTATATTTTCGGGATGGTTGATAAATTACTGAAATAGTTAACGTGTTATAGTCTTTCATGATAAACGTTCAATCCATCAAATGTGGTATTATGCTATGGAACTAAACATTTGTTTTGTTCTTCGGGCCAGATGGGCCCGGTGTATGTCGGCATGTTCTTTATGTTAGTAATATCTGTTGAATTTATGTTTTTAAGACAGATAGATAGATATTCTTTAGTTCCTCCATTCACATCGTCACGAGCAATGTATAGTCCAACAAGATTCACCTGACGTTGACCTTTATGCAAAAATAAATTAAAGTGAGATGACGCAGTCTATATCAATACTCGCCAGTGCATCGTACATGTACATAATAAAATGCACGGGAGACACGATATAATCCAGCTGAGGCACATTCTTGGCGATACATTTGTCAATGGTGAATGGTACAGTAAAACCTCTCTATAACGGCCACTAAATCACATCACGTATTTTGTGTTAAAGGCGTGTGACTGCTTAAAGCAAGGTGAAAATAAAACAGAACGCTCTATAGGAGCGTTCTGTTTTACTTTCACCTTGCTTTAAGCAACCACCTGCCCTAAATACCAACTAATTAACACAATTTATTGACCGTTATAGAGAGGATATACTGTAGTTTGATCTGGTATACCTGGATATATTAAGTGCACTCATGTATAAATAATTCACAGAGACTACCGAAGATATATATAGAAACCCAGCGTAGTGTGAAATTATGATAATAGAGGTCAGCAACGTCAGGTGAATCTTGTTGGACTATAAATAATACAATACAGTTATGAATGAAAAGAAAATGATAATAACATTATCTCAAGCTATTCGCAATTATTTTTCTAACTGTATGTTATGCATATACACATTAAATGTATTATGTATTAATGTATTAAAGTCATCAAATCCATCACTTTTATTAATGCAATATACAAAAAAATTATATTGAGCCCGATATGTTCGAGATAACAGAAGTTCGAGTCATCCGATATTTAATCTGAACAATTTCTCAAGGCTACAGCTTAATACAGGTCTAAAGTAATGCTGAAAGCTTCTACAGGAGCTTTCAGCATTACTTCAGACCAGTATTAAGCTGTCACATGTGTTTCTAGATATCTGTAGCGATACATTTTAGAGCAATTGTGTATTGTAAGTTTAGGAAGGACTGAACTTTTAGTTCCGAGTTATCCCGAAGATCGACTTATCCGAGTTCGAGATATCGAAGTTTAACTGTATATATGATGCCTGAGTTCGTCGAATGTATGTACCAATACATCATGGAAATGATAGATTCCAATATATACAGAGGTCCAGATAAGATGAGCAAATTTAAACATTTTTAACAATAGCTCCTTTATTTCCCCCACCAAACCCTTTACATAAATGACGATTTTAGTATTTGGGTACGCACCGTTAATTGCAGCTCTAAATATTATAATAAATATTTCCCAAATCGGTTCAGAATTATACTTCTTTTGAGTGGCTGTATTAGCGATACTTTATTGTTTTATCACAAGGATCTAATGCTAAAGATCCAGACAATACGCTATGATCACCTTGAAGTAGTTTAACCCTTCGCTTGCTATTCACGCCAATATACCTACCTGTAAATAGTGAAGACCAAGATGAGACAGCTCCTACAGGAGCTGTCTCATCAGGGTCTGCACTATTTACAAGTTGATTGTGCAACCAGTACACTCCACAGCAGTCATTGCACAGCGAAATACTTGTACACAGTGAATATATATGTAATTATACAACAGGGCATGGGTAAAGAAGAAGAAATGTGTTTTAAAAGTCAGCAAGAGAAGGGTTAATGTACCATAGTTGTTCTAAGTATTCGGACAGGCACTCTTAGTCAAGCAGTGCATACTCAGACCGAACTGCTGCTGAAGGAGAAAACTTGAACAAGGTCTTCACTATTTGCTACCTTGTTAATAAATTGTGCATAGTTACAAACCAGTCAAGAAGGGGGTGTCCGAGTACTTAGGGTAATTAGGGTTAAAAATCTTTACTCTAAGGTATTCCACTTTGTATTATTCATTTAATATCAGAATTGTTCTAGTTTAATAACAAACACTAAATAAAATATTGGAGTAAAGCGAGTCTTGCCGGCGGGGTCTACAGACGAGACATCGTTAACTCGAAGACTAAAAATTATCCAAACATCTGAATTTATTTTTTTCAAATAACTGAATTTCTTTAAAACTTGAAGAAGACATATATTTTACAGTTACTTATGAAGATTTAATAATGAATTTGGCCGCATTAGCGATACATTAGTGTAATACAGATTTACGAGTCTTTATTGTTTTACAGATTTGTGAGACTACTGTACTACAGATTTGTGAGACTACTGTACTACATATTTGCGAGACTATTGTACTACATCTTTGTGAGACTACTGTACTACATATTTGTGAGACTATTGTACTACAGATTTGTGAGACTACTGTACTACAGATTTACGAGACTGTTGTACTACAGGTTTGTGAGACTACTCTACTACAGATGTGTGAGACTACTGTACTACAGATTTGCGAGACTACTGTACTACAGGTTTGTGAGACTACTGTACTACATATTTGTGAGACTACTGTACTATAGATTTGTGAGTCTACTGTACTACAGATTTGTGAGTCTACTGTACTACAGATTTGTGAGACTACTGTACTATAGATTTGTGAGTCTACTGTACTACATATTTGTGAGACTACTGTACTACAGATTGGCGAGACTACTGTACTACAGATTTGTGAGACTTTGTTGTACTACTAATTCTGATAAGAGGTAAACAGTGTAGACCTTTACCAGACATCGTGTCGGAGACGAGGCGGTGGTGTGGTCCTACACTGTTTGCAATACAATACTACATTTTACCCAGAGTGCGTCACTTCCTATATACATGTAAGAGTTTTCCAGATTAAGGCTGCTTGGGCCAAAGGAAAGTGTTCCTGTATGAGAGACACTTATAACAGTTTGCATGAAACTTATGAAATGTCAGTACAGTAAAACCCCTCTAATGCGACTACTAAAAAGGGACATACTTCACAGTGGCAAAGGCAGGTGGTAGCTTAATGCAGGACGAAAGTTATGCAGAAAGCTCCTATAGGAGCTTTATGCATAACTTTCGTACTGCATTAAGCAACCACCTGCTTATGAAGACAGCCATGTTTGTTCATTAAGTGGTCGCATTAGAGGGGTTTTACTGTATATGAATGAACTGACAGCTGCTAAAAAGCAAACTCTAATTCCCAAAAACATTGTTTTGGCTAGTACGGACTCATTTATCTATTTGCAAGTAATTTGACCTATATATAAACATTTTGTTCAGATACAATTCTAAAATTTTATTTTTCTTCCAATTGTTCTATACCGTAAACGCAGAGTGTGGACTAGTTTGGATCCTGGTGTACTGTCGAGCTACTCAGTGCCTCATTGGAATCCAAACTGTTTGCAAAGGTATAGAAAATATTCGCCGATAGAGTGCAAACTAAATATCATTCGCTAATAACAAACGGTATTTCCTAAACGAAATGATCTTATCAGCGTTCAAAATAGCTCAACACTTCATCGGTTAATCATTTAACTACGTCATTTATGAAACATGGTACCTGAACTTTATAGTTCGTTTGTCCCAAATGATTTAGAATTAATTCACATAAAACACAATGCTTATATTCTAACACATCTATCGTCAGACCTGACTGCATACATGTCTTTATTGCCGTTTTGTGCTTTTTAACCCTTCACTGTACATGTATGAATATTCCTGAACAATTATTGACATAACCCTTTCCCTGATTAATATCCATGTTGGCTCAGGCAGAAGCTGTAGAATCAGATTACACCTTAAGCAAACAGAGCAGACCCTGATCAGACGGCTCCTATAGGAACCGTCTGATCTGGGTCTACTCTGTTTGCAGATGCGTCAAAATGCGCTTACATAAGGGAAATGGATAATGGATATTTATTAACTGAGTTTTATAAAGCTGACTTTTATAAAGGCATTTACACAGAGAATACTGTATACCATAGCAGAACGTGCAGAATCTGATCTATATTACCGGTATTGCATAAGGAAACAGGACAGATTCTGGTCAGGCGGTTCTTACAGAATCCATCTGATTTTGGTCTGCTCTGTTTCCAAAGGCACCAAAATGTGCCTATATCAGGTTAAGGTTTAAATGTTTACATGATGGCCATTTTATTTGGATAGCTAATTGAAAACAATCATGCATAATGCAATTTAGTATCTGGTGAGCTGTCTCTTGAGTTTATCGACTGTACACACAGAGCTACAGATAAAGGTACGTACTTAAATACTAAAATCGCCATTTCTCCACCAAACCCTACGCTGTGACCACTCTTTAGAGACTCTCACATAGGAGCTTTCTGTGTGACTTTCCTGCAGTATAAAACATTTAACTGCCTAACATGTTTATTTTTATGTTTCAACATTTTAATCCATGAATATTCATGCCAGATATAATGTCATTATGAATATCAACATGATTAACTCATTTGCTCCCGCGATCCCATATATGGGACATAGGCAACCAGTGTAGATTCTGATCAGACGCCGCATAATGCGGCGTCTGATCAGAGTCTACACTGTTTGCTGATAGGAATATCAATATAAAACAAAACGAAATTGAAAATTTAGGCCGTGCACCCCTTAGATAAAACATGGAGTAATCCAATATACAAGCATGGAAGAATCCACTGGGCGCAAATGGGTTAATTGTTAAAATGGCACATGAACACAGGGAATTTTGGCCTAGGCAGATACTGTAGAATCTGTATCACATCATAAGCAAACAGAGCAGACCTTGATCAGAAGGCTCCTACAGGATCTGTGTCTTCTCTGTTTGTAAAGGCTTAGAAATGGGTATTTATGACGTCAAAGGTTAACCTGTACATCTAATTTGTTGTCGAACGATCGAAGCTGGCATCAAGAGCAGCATGACATATTAATTTCAATTCTATTGACTGCTACAAATCTACAACCACTTAACACTTTCAACACACATACAATTTGTTTTCTTCAACAGTTATTATAGTGATATGCTATCCTGATGAATCTGTTTAACGATCCTCTTTATGCGTTAAGCTGCACAGTAATACTGTAAAACCTCTCTATAACGGCCACTAAATTGTGTTAATTAGTTGGTATATTAGGGCAAGGTGAAAGTAAAACAAAACGCTCCTACATGAGCGTTTTGTTTTACTTTCACATTGCTTTAAGCAGCCGCCTGCCTTTAACACAAAATACTTGATGTAATTTAGTGGCCGTTATAGAGAGGTTTTACTGTAGCAACTAATCTATTTCTTCGCGCATTTGCCGAAACATTTGTCAACAGGGCACAGATGTTTCCTCGTGTCACTGTCACACAATTTGCGTCGTGGAACTTCATGTAAACTTAACTTTCGAAATGTTTTTCAACCCAATACCTGCTAATGGCAAATCAGTTATCACAATCGCCAACTATTCCGATGAGCTGCCGAATAACTCCACTTCTTATCAGGATCTAAACTGTTTGATTGGAAAAACTGATTAAGTCTTCGAAAAGAAATGATTTTCAACCTGCTTCGAAGACATACTTTATTGAAGAACTATCTGATTAGTAGGCTGACTG
Organism: Azorinus chamasolen; assembly: GCA_963576725.1. NCBI lineage: Eukaryota > Metazoa > Mollusca > Bivalvia > Cardiida > Solecurtidae > Azorinus > Azorinus chamasolen. Next base: position 49,382,918 of record OY755251.1, on the reverse strand, counting down.
CTCACCCTTATCACGCTGTAAGCGTTGGCAAACAGTTTGGATCCAGATGAGATGCCATGTAATGCAGGGCTTCATCATGATCCAAGCTCATTGACACACGCTATATAGTTTCTCAAAAGCTTGAAGTAGTCAAAATTGCTATAGATTCAATTTTGAGCAGACATTATTTGTTCGCAGTGTGTTAAGTATTAAGGTACCCAGACGTATGAGGATTAATTTGTCAACTGCGAACGATCGTCACAACATGTCAAAGTCAATGTCTTGTAAAGCGAAAGGCGAATTGCTATGTCTGGGATGGTCGCGTGACTGTTAACCCGTTACTCGATGAATATTCATGTAAAACATAATGACATCATGGATATTAATTAGATTAATTGTTAAAGGGGCACATTGACATGGTAGAATCTGTAGAATCATATCTATATTATATCATAAGTAAACAGAGCAGACCCTGATCAGACGGCTCCTATAGGAGCCGTCTGATCTGGGTCTATTCTGTTTCCAAAGGCGTAAAAGGTGTATGCACGGATTAAATGGTTTAACAGTTGGGTTTCGGCTTACGTGTTGAAACAGATAACCTTTGGAAAATAGTGGAGACAAAGGTTTAACTGCACCTGAAGGAGTGTGCACCATTTGCTAGTGTGTTGGTAGTTTAGAAGTAATCAAAGTGTTACCAGATTGACTAATATACATGTAGCTTTAAAACAAAATGAGATTGGATAGAATGGCTGCTTGAGAGTTTAGAGATATTAGCCTAGTATTTTGTATGAAGTCCTCGAATTTCGATAAACTATAATAGGACAGAAATAATTAAACACTTTGTCAAAGCAAACAAACGTCATTAATTATGCTGGATTTGTTACAGTAATTCTAGAAATAACTGACATGTTGAACACTATTTCTAAATCAAATGTTCTAAAACCATTTGTCTATGATTACGTCTGAAACAACAAATTACTATGATAAATATGTCAGCTTTGCATCAGGCGATTGCCCTAGAGACAAACTACGAGCTTTGGTCCTAATGTTTTTCGAATTAGATATCAAAGTCTTACATCCGAGGTCATTTTGATAAGAACGGAATACAACAGTAATTCTAGAATGTTGTAAATGTTTTTTCATAAAATTGTAATCACATCGGAGGATATTTATGATAGCAATTTAGAGTTTATGTCGTAAACGCGTCATATTCCGTGAGCACTTGATATGTGTGTAACTGTAAAGTTCTTATTCATCTAGTGCCAGTGAACACAACGTCCAATGAGTTAAAGAATGTGCATATTGCATAATAAAAATACATTTGAGAAATAAAGTAACTCACTTTAGAGATTCTCAGCAATAATCCTTAGTCTTCGTTAGCGCCGCCGATGTTGTCACGTGACGTCTTTAATCAGTACCCATTAAGAGTCAGACACATTTAGTTGATGATTGTTAAGTATTAATTCGTAACAGAGTAAGATTTCAGACTCTTATTAATGCAATATTAGCGAGAATAATCGTTTGTATCAAGACACTGGTCTTAAGGTCATCCTACTAGACCTAAAAGTATAATGATGTCTGTTGTCTACGTGGAATAATTGGACGGAAACAATTGCATGACAAAAACAGGACGTTGAAAAGAGTTCTCATCACAACATCGTGTGAAAAACTGTCTGGGCTATTACGCTTTACGATATAGCACGTCTGAAAAGAGTTATAAATAAAAACAAATGCGTATTCAAATAATTAAATCGTCATTTCATTCTAAGCAACTACTCAAATATAAATGCACATCGACAAGTAGTTTTTCATCAGTTATGAAAAGTCACCAAGTTATATAAATAAATAAAATAATAAATAAATTCTGAAATTAAGAGATCCATCAAAAGCAAAGGCAGCAATGTTAATAGAGAAAATTGCAGATTCGGTTTTATTGAGTCTGTTCATAAGCAGTAATTAAAAGTGCAACACTACTCACGCCCCCTACCACCGGCTTAAGCAGTATTCAGTTTTCATAAATGATATCACCGAAACTAATGATCCCAAAGGACCAGAAAATATACCAACACTGAAAATGATACACGGGGCGACTGTTGTGAAATATATAGGTTCTGAAAGTAGGTGATCAGAAACTAAGAAACCTGTCGCTTGATAGCATTTAACTGTAAAAAAGATAATGTTGGCTGCTACAATATGGAGCTAGTGCCATTTTGACTTCTTCTGGTTCTATCAAGCATTTTCAGCAGTGTGTTCTGTGTCTACTGTTGTTGCAAACGCGTAAAAAAATAAGAAATCGATGTTCTCGACGGCGTCAATAAAGTCCAGTTCAAACAGAAAACAGCTATTCACAAAATCTTAATATGTTTCAAAATGTCATAAAGTAAAATTACCAGGAGACGTTTTACTTATTACATGTAACCCTTAGCCTGCTATGAAAATGAGGTTTGCTTCAATTCCGATCTGTTATAGCTTTCACATACTTCCAATTTATTCAAGCTCTTGAGAAACTATTAACAGGGTGTCGAACAGCTTGGATCCTGATGAGACGCCGAGTTACTCGGCGTCTCATCTGGATCCAAGCTGTTGGCAAATTTGAGTCACGTCAGGCAAAGGGTTAACACTTTTCCCGTTAATTGCGACATGACTAAAGTTTGCAAACAGTTTGAATCCAGATGAGACGCCGAGTAACTCGGCATCTCATCAGGGTCAAAGTTGTTTTAATACTCGGCCCATATCTTCGCAAAAGCTTGTTCGAATTGGAAGTATTCAAACTAGGACCAGCTCCAACTTTGAGTAGACATTTTTTTCACAGTGAAGGACGGGATAAGATTTATGTTCTGGCTAGGCATTCTCAGTTAGCATTAATTCTTGACAGTTCTTTTAAGATTTGTCTTTCTCCCACACAGCAAACGTCTATTTATTCATTACATATCTACAGAAAAACGTTACTGTCATTAAAAGGAAACAAATAAAATCAGTTGTCAAACGATGGAATACGAAAATATTTCCACAATGAGTCGCACACACAGAACCAATGTTTGATATGATGAAAGATCTATAAAATGTGGACATTTAACTGGGAAGGGCAATT
>OY755251.1:49024757-49379648 GCA_963576725.1 Azorinus chamasolen | reverse complement strand
TGGCGTCATTGGAATTTTGTTGTACGAGTATGCTGACGATATTGTTTTGATAGTTAGTAGTCAAAAGAGTTACAAGATATCGAGGGCTTGGTGCAAAACTATTCTAACTCCTTCACAAAGTGAAGGAGTTAGAATAGTTTTGCACAAAGCCCTCGATATGCGTAACACTTTAAATGACTGGTGTATGCTTAACAACTTGTCTGTTAATTCTTATAAAAAGTATTGTAGTTCATTTTAGGCCACAGTCAGAACTTTTTTAAAAAACTAAGAGCGGCATTGAAGACTTTAGCGTGTAAATAGGTCAATTTATGCCTACGTATTCCAATTTCTTCCATAAAAAATTATGTTGACTGAGTCATATGCTTTTTAAAATTCTATACATGCACAAAAAGTAGATTGTTTTAGTTTCTTGCGCGTTTCAATCAAACCTGTTAGAGAAGATAGATGCATTGTGATCATTTTCGTGAATAGACATCTATCTGAATGGTCAGCTAACAGCTGTTTATTTGCATTTTACATATTCATGAATGAACATCTCACTTGCTAACAACACCCAGCAGTGTAAGTGTATTCGCGTAATATAATACATATGAATGAGCATATCAATAGCCAACCAATAGCTGTTTATTCGCATTTTGACCAGTTTGGTGAATGGGCATCTTAATGGCCAATTAACATCCAGCGGTGCATTTGCATAACGTAATGCATATGAATGACCATTTAAATGGCCAATATCCAGCAGAATATTCGTATGCTGTAATTCATACGAATGGGACGTCTCAATGGTCAAATAACAGCTGTTTTTTCGCATTTTGATCATTTTGGTGAATGGATATCTGTATGACTAAGTAACTCCCAAATGTCAAAGGCGTAGTTAGGGATACGCATTTACGCACGTGTATAAAACGTTTTGTCTTGTCATGTAAGTTTTAACTCATTCCCTCATATTGACGCCTTTTGACGCCTCCACTTTTTGAAATTATTGTGATTAAATAGAACATTAATTTTGTTCCTATAGGAGCAAATGCTCTATCACAATGGTTTCAAACCTACACAATTCTAAATGTCCCCGGGGGACCATGCCCCTTGTGCGTACATTACATTTGGATTCAGCTACACATTCAGATGTCCATTCGGACGTGTTTCAAATGTAATAACCAAGGATATCTCTGAATGTACATATGAATGGTAAACTACCAACTACCCGCTAAATTTAAAGTCCTGGTAGCGATCGCCGTAAATGCACAAAGAAATATAGTAAACCCCCTCTAAACCGAACCTTCAATTTAGTATAATTATCGGTCTTGGAGACATGTGACACCTGAATGCAAGACTTTCATACTGCATTTAGCAGTCACCTGCCTAAAAGTATATTCTCTACTAGAATCCCTGTTTAGAGGGATTTTACTGTATATAGAAAGATGTGCGTGGAAACGTTCGTAAAGTCTGATATGGTGAATAGTCTACTGTGTTTCATAATAACGGAAGTGTCTTCTGTTATAACCAAATGCACTATATTTGAATGTTGGTTGAAGGGTTTGAAAGTTGGATTAGAATGGGTCTACAGACATGGACATATTTTGATATGTTGACAATTAGCCACGCAACTGCTACATAAATTTAACTATGTCACCACCGAAAAGCCTGAAAGTGACGCATGGTTGTTGCCATAGACGAATCCAGGATTACCTTTGAAAACAGTTTTGAACTTAAGATTTAAGCATAGAAACTTGCCGTTTTATCAAAATTAAAACTGCTTGACATATCACTTGTGTTATAGAGAATACAATGAAGGAATATCCAGTCTCAAACTTCAAGCATACTCCATTGTTTAGAAACGAAAACTTATTTGGGGTCATTGCTCGATACAGAACTTTGCTTCAATCAAAGTTACTGGTACTTAATCCCTAGTCTGATGAAAACCTTAATCCCTAGTCTGTTCAAACTCGATCCATTACAATTTGTGTTTACTTTCGTTTGAGAAAGTATTGATCAATTGTCAAACTGCTTGGCAGACGGTGATTTAATCATAACATTTTATTGACATTCTTTGTGATGCAGAGCCAAAGATAATTGTTTTTACCCAAATACTAAAATAGTCATTTCTCCACCAAACCCTATACTGTCACCACTCTTTAGAATCGTCTCGGAGAGACGATTCTAAAGAGTGGTAACAGTATAGGTTTTGGTGGAGAAATAATGGCGCTATTCTTGAAAATGTTTCCACATCTTATGTGGACCTCTGATTGTGATACAGTATCGTTATGATTGCATGATGCCATAATAAAGCGATGTCAAGCAATATGTACAATAAACCCTCTCTAAACCGACCATCAAAATGATGTATAAATCTGGGTCTTAAACTCAGGTGGTAGCTTAATACAGGACGAAAGTTATGCAGGAAGCTCCCATATGAGTTTTCTGCATTACTTTCGTCCTACACTAAACAAATATTCAGTAGGTATTGGATTTTGGAATAAACATAGAACATGGAAAGGGTTACGTACAAGTTTTTTCTGCTGCTATTTCATTACACAATGGCCTAGGATATACAGATAGAAACCGAACAGCAACGTCCATAGCAACCATACATAATTGAATTTTGTCTTGTGGTAGTAGCATGACGATCAAAACTACCAATGGACTGTATTCATATTAACACTTTATTTAGACTAATAGAAACAGATGTGTGTCTGCACCGATGTTAAATCTGTTTAACTCTTTCGCTGCCAATGTCGCATCTGTGATTACCTATTCAAACAGTTTTGATCCAGATGAGACGCCGAGTAACTCGGCGTCTCATAAATATCCAAACTGTTTGTTACTGTGACTATATGTTTTGAAGAAAAATGACGAAAATTAAAAAAAAAAGGGAAAATTGTAACAGACGATAAAGTTTGCAGACGACAACATTTGGCAGCGAAAGAGTTAAGTGACATTTATCAAGACAAAATTACAACCCTTTAATGCATTTAATACTGTCTAGCGAGTTTGTCACCAAGAAGATGAAAACCCTCACTTTTTCTCTCTGTTTTCAGATCATATTTACGGATGCCCTTTTTAGTCTAGGTATTTCTTATACCTCTGTGAACAAAAACATGTCTGCCCAAATTTGGATCTGCTTAGATTAAACTACTTTTGATTGTATAAACGTTTTGAGAAATACTTACCAAGGGTCATGACACACGCTTGGAGTAACAAACATCATGGAGTTACAGTGTCTTATCCTGATCAAAGAAGTTTGCAAAATGCGACTTTGGGCACGGCTAGAGAGATAAGGGCAATATGCATTTAACCCTTTCCTTCATATAAACGTGTAGTGTAGGAGCCGTCTGATCAGAATCTGCTCTATGTGCTAATTGAATTTGAAAATACAATTTTCCACCTTCCATATTTCGTTATAACTACAGTAAAACATCTCTATAACGACCACGAAATTACATCAAGTATTCTGTGTTAAATGCAGGTGGCTGCTTAAAGCAAGGTGAAAGTAAAACAGAACGCTCCTATAGGAGCGTTCTGTTTTACTTTCACATTGCTTTAAGCAGCAGCCTGTCCTAAATGCCAACAATTTAACACAATTTAGTGGCCGTTAGAGAGAGGTTTTACTGTATTTTGTTTATGAATATTCAGTAGGTATCTAAATTAGGAGTAAACATAGAACAAGGTAAGGGTTAATGTTCTTCAGTGATATTGTCACTTATAAGATGTCTCTTTTTTTAAGACTTTATATCTTGGGAAATTTTGAGTAGTCTTAAGAGCCAGACAATATATTGATGAATGTTTCAGTACTTGATGACTACGAGATTAACCTGTTCTTTTATTCGAAATACAGTGATCCCTCATTATACCGGCATTCGTTACAATGGCACCCTCGTTATACCGGCAGTATGCATTGAAACAAAATTACCGTTAAGTCTTTGAAACAACCACTGAATAAATAGGAGCAATGCCAATAAGACAGGTGATCGCTTGATGCAGAACACAAGAAGTGCACGTGTTGTGTTCTGCATTAAGCGTTCACCTTTTGGTACTAGTTTAAAACTGGCCATATGGTTCCTTTCATATTTAAACTCGTTATAACGGCAACCTCGTTATACCAGCAAAATGTCTGGAAACAAACACCTCCCTTGTACTGAGGGTTCACTGTATTTAAAAGATTGACAGGCATTATCCGACAAACAACATGTCATTTTCTACGTTCATTACTATTTAACTCTTACTCTGTTAGCAAAAAAACATCATCTACTAAAATGTTGGATTTTGACTACTTCCGATTCGAATAAGCGTTTGAGAAACTATTGTCCCAGTGTCAAACAGCTTGGATCCTGATGAGACGCCGAGTAAATCGGCGTCTCATCTGGATCTAAACTGTTTGCAAAAATGCGGGTCAGGTCACACAAAGCGGTATAAGGTGAAGCAAAACATTGGTTGAAATGCCGTTTTTGCGTGTGTATTCCAATAAACAAGGTGTTGCAAATGCAATAGGAAATGACACGTCGAGACACCGACCAATACAAATATAAACCCCCACTCGTTATTGTGTATTTCCGACTAAACTATTGCATAGAACACCAGACAAAACTGATGTAGCACTATCTAGAGAGATCGCACTTACATGAAATAGTATGTGAACCGCAACCAAGGACGCGGCAAACGTCCAAGAAGTGCTACTTAACGGTTACTGTATATGGAAATGACTTTCAAGGTCATTGCAACCAAAGTAGATCTATATCAGATGGCTCCTATTGGAGTCTCTATTCAGGGTATTCTCTGTCTGCTTATGCAGTGATATAGATCTGATTTTACGGTGTTTGAAACAGCCATATTTCTCTGTAATTGTGTCATTTTAAAAAATCAACTAATCAATATCCATGGTGCCGGGAGGAAAGGGCTAATCTAAACGAAATAATGTAGATAACATACTTTGTATGGTTATAGGAGCCGTCTCCTGGGTCTACTCTGTTTGCAGGTGCGTCAAAATGCGCTTACATAAGACGTTACGTTCTTTGTTGACGTCAATATGCGTAACGCCGTTACTGCGACGCCGTGATGTCAGCAGTGTTACTCAAATGCATGTTGTTTGTAAATAAATTGTCCGATATTTAAAAGTAATACATGTAATTATTCCGTAATAAATTTCTGACATTTTCATATAAAAAGTATGATATTAACACTCACGGATTAAGAAAAAATAGTATTGATAAGACCAGAAACGGCGGTTTCAAATCATGTTCTATTTCTGTCAATTAAATAAACATTCGATTTTTTCTTTATGTTTGATATGTGTTTAGAGTGACCTGTTGTGAATGTATGTGCGAGGTTTTAGAACTGCAGTTGATAAGACGCCATTCTGATAAATAATATCGCAACCACAGTACGTTGCCGTCTGGTGTCCGTTTACGACGTCAAGCAGGACGAGTTTGCATGATTAGCAACATCTTGGGTCAAACTTTAAGAAATAATTTAAATGGATGTACATATTATACAATTGAAACCAATTTGTTATCGATACAAATAATATGTATTTATTACTTGTTCATTTGTACGTACTTTAAATACAAGCATTTCTAATGTCGATACCAAACTATCGTACTGTTGTACAAGATATAATACGAACAGCGCGGAATCGACGTAGGAAATATTTTATAACGTTCATACTTTTTGAAAGAATTTAACGAAATAAAGACGAGTACCCGCTCCAATGAACCATACATCGTTATATGTACAACTTGGTACAATATGTTGAATATTTTTTGTGTAAACCGGAACTGCGTATACTGACCTGTTTTTATCCTGGAAACTACGCATTTCCACTTTGTGCACACTCTATCTATCCTAATTTCCCGAACCGAACATGAGACGATGTACGGTTGATAGGTGTAGGCACGTGTCTTTTTTGGTTAAAATCCTTCATATTCTAAGAAAGTTATGAGCAAAAATGTTTAGAGATACTCGACGTCGATTCCGCGCTCAGAGTGACGTAAGCGTCACATCATGGCTAGACATTTTAGTTCCGCTATAAAGCACCAAAAATATTGTTTGAACCTCCCCAAAATTATATTATTATGTTTATGGACACATGTACTTTTTATCTTCCAAATATATTTTTGTTTGGTTCAGGTACAATTTCACAAATTAAGAACGAAGATACATACTATGGTAATTTGTCGACATTTTACCCATGTGTTACATAGTGGCTAGACATTTATATTCACGTTTTTCGCGTTATTCCAGTTACTAAATTTCTGGTTAAAATATATCATTTTTAAGCATATCAAATGTACTTTTACAACATATATGATACTTTAAAAAATCATAATGTTGCTGTGAATACATCATAACACTCAACATGTCGGTGATTTTATTTCTAAAATCTCTCCTTTTCCTCATTGTTGATTTTATAGAATTGTAACTGTTCATATACTATTTTATTGTCCGGACGTTGTAGCAACGTGAAGCTGAAACGACGTAACGTCATCTGGTGATTTTTGCCGGAAAAATATCCACACAGGCAACAATAAAATAGGATTTGAATATCGCAGACACCCGTTTTGTGTTACATCTCACACGCGGAAAAATGACGACGTCGCCGATAGTTTTTCAATATAAAATAAACCGAGAAATACATAGAAACATAAAAATGTAATAGTCGGCACGGTAGTGTTTAGCTCTTTCCGGCAATATAAATTTCATTTTGGTGCTGTAATTATTTGCAGAGATGTCATATATTTTATACGCAAAAAAACGCGATTTTCAAAACTGACGTCAACATCGAACGCAACGTCTTAAGGGAAAGGGTTATTCGAACACTAAAATACGCATCACTATTGCTCTTAGACAAAATTGGCAGCTTAATGCAGGTTGAAAACGCCTATACGAGCTTTCTGTATGACTTTCAGCAGGTGGTTGCTTATTGCATGTCAATAGTAATGCAGAAAGCTACTATAGCAGCTTTATGCTTTACTTTTCACCTGCATTAAACTACCACCTGCCGAACAGACCCATAATTAGACCTCTTTTTGACGGTCGCTTAAGACAGGTACTGCTGTATTTTCTTCCAGTCACGATAAGCCCTTTCCATGTTGAATAGCCATGTGAGAAATAATGACATAATAAATATTAACCCATTTGCGCCCAGTGGATTCTTCCATGGTTATTTATTGGATTACTCCATTTTTTATCTAAGGGGTGCATGGCCTAAATCTACAATTTCTTTTTTATTTATATTGATATTCCTAATAGCAAACAGTGTAGACTCTGATCAGACGCCGCATTATGCGGCGTCTGGTCAGACTCTACACTGTTTGCCTACGTCCCATATATGGGATCGCGGGAGCAAATGGGTTAATTAGCTTTTTCGTAATGGCATATGAACATTGGATTGTTTGGTAGAAACTTTAACGTCAGATCTATTTTACTTCTATAATATAAAAGAGCAGACCCTGATCAGACGCCGTCTTACCTGAATCTTCTCTATTTGCAAAGGCGTGAAAAAAAACATACGAATGAAATGGTTGAATTATTTACATAGTAATTGCGCATTAATATAAGAAGTGAATTGGAAATGAATATTCATTTTCTCTGTCCTCTTGTAGTGTATCTTGTCTGTCTGGCTACTAACTCAGACATTTCAATTCCGGAAAGTACTATGGGATCTGTCTAACATAGGGATCTACTTCATGAAATTGTTGTTAATCACGATACATGGGATATTATTTAACCCTTTCCCTGTTCTATATGTATTCCAAATTTCAATACCTATACTGAATATTCATGGACAAAATAGTTATAATTAACTATGGAAGTTGATATATTGCAGCCAGTTTAAAGAGGAAGTCCCTACCATGAACCCATATTTTGATTATTTTCAATAAGATCATAAAACTTTGTATTTGTTATGCTCAATCATTATTATGAAGATTGTCAATTTGAACTTATATCGAAAAATGCACCTATGATACAAAATAAACCGATATCATGAATACTTATAATTTTTGTTCTACAACAAAGTATTATCGGCCTTTTCCGTTCAAAATTCCGCGTTTTGCCGATGCTCATTCGATCCCTCCATTGTTAACGTAACAGCTTTTCTCGGAAGTGGTCGGAGATACGCGGATAGCGCGAACAGATACGAAACTAAAACCCTACCCGAATAAAATTGAAATATCGGGGAATAAAAACGGGATTGCCGATATCAAACACATGGGTGTTTTATCATTTTCAGCGTTTATTGGAAATGTCTTCTTGCGATATACTACTTTTCAGCATATAAACAAATGAGTTTTGTATATTTTAGGTATATTTGAAACGCGTCGAATGTAAGGACTTCCCCTTTAAAAACTAAAGGAACATATCTATCAAATGCCATAAATAAACAGAGGAGACCCTGATCAGACGGCTCTGGGTCTACTATGTTTGCAAATGCCTGAAAACACGTTTATATGAGGGAAAGGGAGCAAACAATACAATACAATACTACAATACAATACTACTTATATTATTTAATAAGCAAACAGAGCAAACCCAAATCAGACGGCTCCTATAGGAGACGTCTGATCTGAGTCTGCTCTGTTTGCAAAGGCGTAGAAAGGCGTATTTATGGAGTAAAGGGTTAAAGAAACTATAGAATCTCAACAGAAAGTAACAGGAACTTCGGAGTACACGATGGGTTTTTTTGCTAAAGGTTTTTGTCTCTTTGTCTCGTTACAGGTTGCACTACAACGTTTTAGAATACAAAGACCAAGCAACATCTTGAATCAACAGGTAAACATTAGTTAATATTATCCTACCAATTTAACATGAGACTCATGCATATTCCGTGTATTATCGTCGGTAATCTTCGAAAAAAAAATCCGAAGGTAGAAGAATGTGCTATAAAAATACAGTAAACTCCCTCTAATGCGACCAGTAAAAAGGGGTATAATTCACAGGCAGGTGGTAGCTTAATACAGGACGAAAGGAGCTTTCTGCATAACCTTTGTCCTGCAGTAAGTAACCAGATGCTTATAAAGACAGCCATGTTTATTCATTAAGTGGTCGCATTAGAGGGTTTTACTGTACAGTCCTCGAGGAACATGATTATTACCGGCTTTTGGTTTGCTATTTTTTGTTACAGAGTATTATGAACAATCCCGATAAACACGTCGAAATTTAATCGAGTCTCAGGCCAACTTGGGAGGATAATATTTCTTTATTGTCAATATTCACGTTGTACAGATAGTTACAGTAGAACATTTCTAAAGCAACCGTTAAAACAGATAAAAAAACACAGAGGTCATTTAAAAGTAGACAGTTGCTTAATATAATTATATAGTTTCTATGAGAGATTTCTGGATAAACTTTGTTCTACATTAAGCTACCATCCGCCTAAAAGACCAAGACGTAATGAGACCTGGGTCCAAGGTTATAAAACCTCTGAGCCAGAGTATGAGATAATTCTCAAGTATCTGATTGGTCAGATTCTGAGCAAGCTAAGAATCTGACCGATCAGATGCTTGAGAATGATCTCAAACTCAGGTAAAAAGTTTCATAACCTGTGTACTGTTTTTAGAGGTCGTCATAGAGAAGTTCTACAGTACTCATATAACGTCCCCTATATGTACAGTAAACCCCTCTAATGCGACCACTTAATGAATAAACATGACTGTCTGTATAAGCAAGCGGTTGCTTAATGCATGGCGAAAGTTATGCAGAAAGCTCCTCTAAGAGCTTTCTGCATAACTTCCATCCTGTATTAAGCTACCACCTGCCTGACACCCAGAATAATGCCTCTTTTTGGTGGTCGCATTAGAGGGGTTTTACTGTATTGCCATTTACAATCGGAGGACAAAGCGTGAAAAGCGTCAAGCTGATCCATACTCCCAACTAGACATGAAAGGGTCAAACACAGACAAAAGTCTCTGATGTGACTACTTTTATGTGTACGAAATTTATTGAGATGTCAGAAGGCGTATGTGTGTAGTAGATGGTTAATGTGAGCATTCAGACAACCAGGGTTGGTCAGTAAGTAAGGTAAATATGATAATATTAATGGGTCTATCTATGTTCAATGTTCATTTGCAACGCTATTAAAGTGTACATTTATATGTGTCTACCAGACAACCGTATGTAATAAGGATGGACCCATGCAAAGCAAGCGCAAGCAAACATGCTTTAAGAGATCGCATGGTCCAAAGGTTTTCAACATTTAAAGAAACAATTACCGCTCATCATGTTATTATGAAAATTTATTCAATACTTTCTTAGAAAGCGGGTATTGCTTTTGGAGGCCAAGCACGGTCTAAGTTGTACAATACGCTTTCAAAAGGTATCTACTTATGTAATTGAAAGCCACACAATGATATCATGCGTAAACTTCCTAAAATACCATAATTTTATCCTTACCGTATAGTTTCGCCTTCTGGTGTCTTTGCAAACAGAGTAGACCAGATCAGACGGACCCTGTTTGCTTATAACAAATAAAAACATGTTTTTTACAGCAAACTCGCATTGTTTATAATGCAAAGTTATGTCCAGGTTTATGATATTTTGCAGAGGAATAGATAAACTACAGAGCAGTTCCTTTAATTCTCCTACAAAGCCCATGTTGCGACTACTCTTGAGAATCGCCTCTTGGAGAATATTCTAAAGAGTAATAACAACATTGAGTTTGGTGAAGAAAGCATGATTTAGTATTTAATTCCGCACCTTTATCTATAGCTCTGTTGTAAGCATAACTGTCCAAAAGCATTTGTAAACTCGGTCTAGTGCAATTTTGATGCAATTCAGAGGTCCTGTTAACGCACTGAGATTAGTATTGAAAGTCGTGAAACCATTATAGTAACTGCTGAGCTTTCAGTTCAATTTCTATTTAAAGGATATGGTTTGTATTAAGGATTATAGCATGAAAAACATGTAATACAAATACACCATATCAGTATAAAATGATGTACCGGTAAAACTCTCAGACGTCCTGGTTGGCCTTCAACCACACTGCTTATTTGAATACCAACCTAGTACCACAGAGAATTGTGTAATTTTCAATTAATCTTTTACTTGAATACTCATGACAGACTTCGACCATTATGACACTCAATAAACCAATTTTCATATACAGTAAAATTTCGATGATTCGAATTTTCTGTGTAGAAGAATTTAGACCCCTTTAGGCAGGTGGCTGCTTAATGCGCGGTGGAAGTCATGCAGAAAGCTCCTATAGGAGCTTTCTGCGTGACTTTCACCATGCACTTAGCACCCACCTGTCTTTAAGATCGATAATAATACGTATTTTAGTGTTCGAATAATCGATAATGATGCGTATTTTAGTGTTCGAATAATCGAGATTGTACTGTATTGTTTTAATGGAATTACATGTAATTGTAAGCTATTATGTATGCAAACGAAGCTGACCCTGGAGACGCTTGGTCTGGGTCTACTCTGTTTTCAAAGGATTGAAAAGTGTGCCTGTATAAGGCAACGGGTTGGTACCATATATTTTTCACGTAGTGTAAAATGCTATAGACGACACTATTGTTAGTCTTCAGTAAATCAGTGACACTAAATATATGTAGAAGTAACCTGGTATCGCATGAGGATACAAACTGTTTGAAACTCTGATCGTGTTTTTTTTCAAAAGCAGTAAAACATAAACTTACAATTTTAGAAAGACAATTACCAGTATACATGCTCAAAATATGAACCCATTTGTGAAAACAATCCAATATATGGGACATAGGCAAACAGTGTAGACTCTGATCAGACGCCGCATAATGCGGCGTCTGATCAGAGTCTATACTGTTTGCTGATAGGCATTTCAAAATAAAACAAAACGAAAATGAAAATTTAGGTCATGTACCCCTTAGATAAAAATTGGACTAATCCAATATATAAACATGGAATAATCCACAGGGTGCAAATGGATTAATTAATGTCGTTGCAACAGTTAAGCACTGAATAACTGTTTACAAGATCACCTCATCGGACGAGACTATAAACCGAGGTCTGATGTATCAGTGCTTTACACTGGGCATCTAAAAGAACCAGAGAAACTCAGTCGATAATAAGAGTAGGGCATCGCGCCCGGGCTTCTCTGTATCCTCTCCCCTCTCTCTGGGGCGGCCAATTAGCCCATAGTGAGCAGAAACGGACGTTAATCAACACAAAAAAAATCACATCAAACTTATAAAGGCACATAGGACATAATCATGGCCGACAGCTGTAGCGGCACAGCAGAGCATGTCTTAAGCGGTCATCCAAAATAGTCTGTAAAGCAGGTGGTAGCTTAATGCATGCCATTGTCATGCATTAACCCTTTCGCTGCCAAGCTGTGTCGTCTGCTAACTTTGTCGTCTGCAGCAAAAATTCATTCTTTTGATTTTCTTCATTTTTGTTTCAAAAACATAGTAACAGTTACAAACAGTTTGGATCCTGATGCGTCTCATCTGGATCCAAACTGTTTGCATAGATAATCACAGATCCGGTATTGGCAACGAATGAGTTAAGCAACCACCTGTATATTTAAATCTCCTTTGTTCAATAAATGAACGACTGCTTAGGACAGATTCTACTGTACTTAATGCAGACAACATACTCGTACAACCATTTAATTCTTATCATGCTAATTTGACTGTCATCGGGAAAATGCTTGGATCAGGATGGGACGCCGGATCACTCTTCATCACATCAGGGTCCAAGCTGCTTGACACTCGGTCAGTAAATGTGACTGTCATTTGTAACAGGTAACTTAGTGTCAATCCCACGTATCTAGTTTGCTTGTCAATGTGCAGCACTCAGGCTAAATGTCAAAGCACCATACACTATTACAGTGCAATTCCGTCGTACACTTAAATGCATTCAACTACCGGTATTTAAACTTTAGGCAATCCCTTCAAGTTTTAATTTTACAATGTTTATAGCCATACCGTACATACAATTAAACAAAATCAAAAAGACTGAGTGGATAATACTTTACTGGGAGTAGCGTTTAAGTAATTGATCATCATTATTGGTATATGAAATTAAACGTCTAAAACGAAGAGTTAAGAGCTCAAGAGAAGGGTTATGTATGGGTATATTATTACATCTGTCTTTATGAATATAAATATATATATCATACCAAACTTGGTTAGTCTTATTAATTGATTGATGTAAACATTTACCAAGACTAAATCATGTCTTATTTCTGGTATTAGCCATCAGCTGTTTGAATTTAGTTATCGTCGGCCATTTCTGTCTAATATCGCGATAAAAAGGGACAAATAAGAATCATGTGATATTCATCTTCTATCGATTTCATATTGCATTTTGTACATAATCTAAGATGTCGGTCCGTATTATGATACCTTCCTAGTTCGATATGTAGGTAATGAGAAGTTAATCTAAATTTAGAAGTGCAGCTATATATCTTAAGTCGTTAAATTTATTAAAATAGGGCTCCAGATTAAATATTTCTTTAAACAGTGTATATGAAGAAAGTCAGATAGAATTAGTTAATGTATATCCAGGTGCCAATTCTGTCTATAGTTGTCGAATATTCTAAGTTTGATATACTCAATATTTAAGCGATTGGCCGTTCCAGGTATTGCCCATTCTATATTTTTCTAATATTGTTTTAACCCTTTCGGCGCCAAATTTCTAATTGTCGTCTGCAAACCACTTTTGTTAAATAAATTGGTAAAATAAGGAAATGAGATGAAAAATGCAATTTTCAAAGGAATAAAGCACAGATATAGAAATAGACTTTGAGACAAGAAGTGAAATCCCTGATCAGACGCCGCCTTAAAAAGGCGGCGTCTGATCTGGGACTGCACTAATTGTCATGGTGCATTTATGCGACATCGGCGGTGAAAGGGTTAATCTGATAAGCCCAATTACTGTTACAATAACTACTTTCTGTATTTCATTTGGTATTCTTTTGCAATGGGGGAATAATTTAGTACACATATAAATTAACCAATATTTAATCATATTGATTTCTCTGATTACATGTATTTTATAAAGTTATCTGCCTAACTCTCCATACAGTGCTGATGAATTCGTTGATTTCCTTACTCCTAGGATTCGTTTTATGAATTTAGTATGAATAATTTCAACATCCCGTCCAATGTGATATCCCTATAATTGTGTGCAAAAGTTTGAAATTGATCCCACTAAGCTATTAAACAGTTTATATGTATCAGAAATGTTAAGCTCAATTTTGTTGAATATTCTAAATAATTATGTAAAGAGCATGAGGCAGTTTCAGCTATATATTGATGTGATCTCTTCCAGTTACCATTTTTAAAAAAAAAAAAAACTATATCCAAAGGTACTTAAACGATGTAACCAATTCATAATAAAAATGTATTTTTTATGTATCTGCCTTTTTCGAATATAAGTACTTTGACGTTAGCAACATTGATTTGCAGACCCCATGTATTACAATATTTTTCCATGTCGTTAAGTATTGTTTGTAACATAGAGGCAGACTTTGCGAAAACAACTTAATCATCAGCAAACATGAGAACAAAAAGTTTAAGTTCATCAAGGTTAAAAATATCTACAGAGTCTGTGTTAAGCGATTGAGTAATATCGTTTATGAAAAGCATGAACAAAAGAGGTGAGCTTGGTTCCCCCTGGAACAAGCCTTTATGTGATTCGAAGTTATCCGACAATTCTGATTTGTACCTAATGCATTATTTCACTACAGAATACGTTGCTTTAACGAATTTACAACTAAAGTTTGCTGTCAGTAATTTTTGCCACAAATTGGTCTTTTTATACTATCGAATGCCTTTTCATAATCTATAAACGCACACTGGAGCTTTCACCACTTTGTAATACTTTTTGGATAATTGCATGAATTATGAAAATGCAGTCTGTAATATGTGTGCCTTTTTGGAACCCAAACTGTGTTTTACCGTTTGGTTAACCTATCGAGTATACTTTTAGAATAAATTTTGCCTAAGACGTTGATAAGTATGATTCCCCTGTAGTTTTGAGACTCATCGGGGTCGCCCTTTTTGTAAATTAGCAGTTAACCCCTTCCATGCCACAATGACGGGTTTATTATATCACATGCAAGCAGTTTGGATCCAGATGAGATGCCGAGTAATTCGGCGTCTCATCAGGATCCAAACTGTTTGACACTCTTTTTACTGTTTTATAAAGAAAATGGAAGAAGTGCATACACTTACACTAAAAATAAACGAAACTATGCCCAGCAGACGACAATGCTGGTACCGAAAGGGTTAAAGACCTTGACCCCAAGCATCCGAGTACTTATGATTAAAAAGTGTGTTGCAAAGCCGTAATAGAAATTGAGAAATGTAATTATAAGATGCCTTTAAGATTTCACTTGTAATTGTGTCGACTCTTGCGCTTTCATTACACTTTTGTCTAAATATTGCTACCTTTACACGATCTCTATAGTACAGGTTTGGTGCATATTTGATACACATACTAAGATGTTTACCGAATGCATTTTTGTAATCAAATAATTGTCTGTTTTACATATTTTTCGTTTTAACAACCTATACCATATATATGTGAAAAATCTTTAAATTCCTGTCATGGAAACGCAGTGTTACCACCAAATCAATACATTGACAATATCTTGTAGTCTTATAATACAGGTTTCTTCAACAGTCTTTATAAAAGACCACAGTTCGATTTGTTAATTTTAAGAGACAAATATGAACAATAATACTGATTCGACTGAGTCAGTTTGACAGGTATACATGCCTATACATTTAGTTTATTAACCATTTACCCCATAAAATGCCTCAGCAAGCTATAGGATAATGTCATGTCGCCTTAGTGTATATTAACCCTTTCCCGCATATTGACGCCTTTTGACGCCCCCATAAAAGTCATTTTTGAAACCATTGTTATAAATAGAGCATTTGCTCCGTAGTAGCAAAAGCTCTAATTATCACAATGGTTTAAAACTACAACATTCTAATAATACTAATCAAACAGAGTCCTAAGGAGCCTTCTGATCTTGGTCTACTCTGTTTGCATATTAGCGTTAATATGCATATCTATGCACTAAAGAGTTAATGCCTAAAAGTTGACCTACAACTATCTCGGTAGTGCAAACTGCAGACAGTCATTTAGCTCATGTCATTCTTAGCACAATTCGACCTGCATTTGCGAACAGCTTGAATCCAGATAAGTCGACAAGTAACTTGGCGTCTCAACCGGGCGAAAACATGTTTGACAATTGGTCAAAACATTCTAAAACCCTCGAAATGAACAAAAAAATCGAGGTTAACTCGTTCCTTATTATATGATGCATTTAACACTTTCCTTCATATAAACGCCATTTCACGCCTTTGCAAACAGAGTAGACCCAGATCAGACGGCTCCTGTAGGATCCATCTGATGAGGTTCTGCTCTGTTCGCTTCTGGTAATTTAGAGATCGGATAATGCAGTTTTCACAATCCCGTTTCCATGTTCCATTTCATTGATTCCGCTCATGAATATTCATGAGGTGAAGAAATCTTAAACCCATTCCCTCATATTGACGCCTTTTGACGACTCTGTAAAAGTCACTATGTGAAACCATTGTGATGAATAGAGCATTTGCCAATATAGGAGCAAATGCTCTTTTTATCACAATGGTTTCAAACTACAAAATTCTAAAATTGTCATTTTCTCTAATTAATGCTCCTTTTCGGTAAATTAATTCAAAGAGGTTGTATCTAAAATAGCCTATGATGTATTAAGGTTGTCAGACATTTCGCTACCCATACCATTTCGCTACAGTCATTTCGCTACCCACCGAGAAGTCATTTCGCTACCCTGATCATTTCGCTACATGTACGTTTCGCTACCTATCGAATTTAATAGGAAAACCAATATTGTTGCGGGGGTGGTTAGTGATTTGAGAGTCGAATTTATTAACATATAATAAATATCTATATTCAGATACCAAAACGAATTACAGGAATATTGGAAAATAAAGTATTATGTCAGAGGATGAATGATGTGTCTTAATTTTAGAAATACAGACCCTGTATAAATGTAATATGACACCGTTGTTTGGCCATTGTTTAGCAGGTCCACGTGACAATATTGTCCACTATAAGCCGATTAGATATGTGTATCGGTATGTGACACATGGACACGTGCTACATTCATTTTTTGCTTATTGCAGTTTTGCTCTTGTTCCATTGATATATAATATGACACTTGCATTACGATCAAATGAAAATACAATTTACTTTTTAACCCTTTCCCACATACAAACAGGTTTACCAACAGCGAAGATCCAGATCAGACGGCTCCTATATTATAGGATCAGCGTCTGCTCTGTTTGCTGATATAATAAGTTCTGATTCTTTTCTATTTGAAATGGCTACAATGTTTCGTCCATTTCATTATATCGATTTTGTCAAAATGTGAATGTTTCATTCGGATCCAAACTGTTTGCCTATGCCGATACGCTCGGTATTTCAAATTGGTAAAGGTATCTTTTTCATCTGTTAAACTGTTATCGTCCAAATCAATTCAATCTGTGAATAAATCTGTGAATAATTATAATTAATTGGGTGACAGGATAGCGAAATGACTTCCTGTAAGGGTGCGAAATGACTGTAGCGAAATGGTCAGGGTAGCGAAATGGTCAAGGTAGCGAAACGCTGTGTAGCGAAACGTCCGTAAACCTGTATTAACACTCGGTAATGGGTTAAACAGGAACAGGGTTAAGCCGACATTATACATTGTTTCAGCAGTACGATGGCTTATATCTATACATACCTGGCTGCAATAAAGACTACCATTAAATACGTATGGTGTTTATCACCGCACCAACGGCACTATTTGAATGCAAACGTTCTTTGTATGGTAATAACGTTACCAGTTAGTGCTCGGAATGTTTCTCTACCACATATTGGTGCGTGCAAAATTTGCCATTTGCTGCAATATGCATTGTTTAATTGCTTTTGCCCTTCTTTCAAAAACCTTAACTCTTTGCTCCATAATTGCACATTTCTGTTCCTTTGCTAATAGGAGTCGTCCACAGGGGTCTACTCTTTTTGCTTACGAAATTATGTAGATATGACTCAACAGTTTTTGTTCATATCTCATTATAGAAAATAATCTAAAACATATGCATTGTTACTCTGAGTATCATAAGGATCCACCGTGGAGACCTGCATATGTAATCATAGACTCCCTTTTGGCGATGAAAGGATCAAAGGAAGTCCATTACACAGTATACATTTAGGTTATACAGTAAAACCCCTCTAAACCGGAATTCTAGTAGAGAAGAATTTAGATACTTTTAGTCAGGTGACTGCTTAATCTGTTGATACCTTTTAACCCATTATCTAATAGGCTATTTTAGACACAGCCTATTTGAGCAAATCTACTGAAAAGGAGCATTTACTAGAGAAAATGATTCTTTTTAGAATTGTGTAGTTTTGAAACCATTGTGATAAATAAAGCATTTGCTACTATGGAACAAATGCTCTATTTATCGTAATGGTTTCATAAAGTGACTTTAACAGAGGCGTCAAAAGGCGTCAACATGAGAGAATGGGTTAAAGCAATCAATATCTATGAAGATTCTTACCATTATAATTCATGGACGAATCCGTAATTACTTTAGAAAGCATATTGGGCTAAGAGGCGACACTGAGGAACTGAGCTCTCACCAGGATCCAAACTATTTAATAGTTAATCTGATTATTTATTTGAAAAGAAATTCGAAAACTACATTTTTTCCGGAAAGTTAGACAAGCGATCGTTTAGATAACTGCATGTTTACATATTATTTTAGGTTAACGTTTCTTTATTCTGATCCGTCCTGAAAGTATGCTGATCAGAACTGTCAAGGCATTACATTTTCTGAAATGTATAAGACGTTTCCGACCCATGTCCCGCTATCCGCAACTACATGTTAACACACATTTGTAAACACCTTGGATCCAGATGAGACTCCGGGTAATTGTGTATCTCATCAGGGTCAAGGTCGTTTAACACTCGGTCTATAGACTCCCTAATGCTTGATCGAATCGGAGGTAGTCATATTGCACCAGATCTACATTGTAAAATTATTATTTTTTTCACAGCATTTGATAAGGGTTGTATTATGAGTATGCCTTTTGATGTATTACCTGTAACAATGCGTTACAGTTGTTTCAGTTTCAAAAGAAGGATTTATGGAAATTGCAAAGGTCTCTGAATTCACAGAAACATTTATCATCACACAATAGTGTGTAATGTACTAATCATACCTGGAAGCAATTGTCGTTAACAGTAATATTAGCGTCTGTCCGACACATCTAGTCCTGTTTAAATGTACTTTGCAGCACCCAGATTAAATGTCAAAGCATTATTTTTTTACGTTTCAGGCATCATGTGAATTACAGTTAAATTACGTCACCCAGTCAAAATGTATTCGACTATTATATCTTAATACAATTCCATTGAGTATTAATTTGCTTTTACACAATCTCCAGGGCTCAGGTTTGGTATTTATTTGATACACGTCAGATAACTGCGTACTCGTATCCTAAAATTTTTACGGTTTTATATACAGTAAAACCTCTCGATAACGGCCACGAAACTACATCAAGTATTTTGTGTTAAGAGCAGGTGGCTGCTTAAAACAAGGTGAAAGTAAAATAGAACGCTCCTATATGAGCGTTCTGGTTTACTTTCACCTTGCTTTAAGCAGCCACCTGCCCTAAATACAAACTAATTAACACAATTTAGTGGTCGTTATAGAGGGGTTTTACTGTTCATGTTTAAGAACTATTGAGCTAGTGTCAAACAGCTTTGATCCTGATGAGAGGCCTAGTCACTCGTCTTCTCATCTTGATCAGAACTGTCGGGCTGCCATTACATGTAGTATGAAAAGGGATGGGTTAATTTGCGTCGAATGAATGCAGAAAAGTACCGAACATGTATATAGAGCTACAGATAAATATGCGTACACAAATACTAAAATCGTCCTTTCTTCACCAAACCGTATATTGTGACCACTCTTTAGAATGGTCTCGAATCTTATCTGGACCTCTAAGTCACGTGTTAAGTTTTGTAGTAAATGAATTATATTAGATATAGTTCTCGTTTTTACAACCAATAGAATGTGATTACCGTTAATCCTTTCGCTGCTAATATCGCATCAGATGAGACGGCGAGATAACTTGTCGGCGTCTTATTATGTTCAAAATGTTTTTATGATAATGTTTGGGGGGGGGGGGTTTAAATAAAATAAGAAGAAAATAAAAAATGAGCAGATGACTGAAGACAATATTTGGCAGGGAAGAGATAAATTTCTGTGACAGAATTGTAGAGTTAACTCTTCGCTTGCTATTCGCGTCAATATACCTACATGTAAATAGTGAAGACCCAGATGAGACAGCTCCTGCAGGAGCTGTCTCATCAGGGTCTTCACTATTTACAAATTGATTGTGCAACCAGTGCACTCCACAGCAGTGATTGCACAGCGAAATACTTGTACACAGTGAAGATATATGTAATTATACAACAGGGCATGGGTAATGAAGGTGAAATGCATTTTAAAATTCAGCAAGCGAAGGGATAAAGACACACTAGTTCTTTGTAGCCAAACCTAGTGCAGATAATTATGTTAATAGTATAGGTGCCTTCACCGAAGTCTCTATAAAGCATTACTATGGTTACACTACTATAGTGAATCTACTAAAGTTATACTACTATAGTTAATCTACTACAGTTATACTACTGTAGTTATACTACCGTATATGTAGTTATACTACTATAGTTATACCACTATAGTTACACTACTATAGTTATACTTCAATAGTTTTACATGTACTAATATAGTTATACTACTATATTCATACTACTATAGTTACACTTCTATAGTTATACTTCAATAGTTATACATGTACAACTATATTTATACTACTATATTTATACTTCTGTAGTTATTACTACAATATCTGTAATAATACTACTATAGTTTTACTACTACAGTTACACTGCTATAGTTATACTATTGTAGTTACTATACACTACTACACACCTGTTAGGTTTAAACGATAGTCATGAACAATGATGTTGACTCAATTGAGAGCCATTTTTATTTGTTCAATGTATGTAGACAGGTATATACAGTTAGTTAATCAATTTAATAATTTATAGAAAGGGAAATATGATATGTCATAACATTCATAATAACAGTCACATGACGACCCTAGAAATAACACTTTCCCAAGACAACCACTCTGACATCTATTGACGAACATTATCTACTCAAAAACTCTTTCACATAAGTCTGGGACGTTTTAAGACAACAAAGAAGTATATAGTTTACGTATGACGTGTCCTATTTTAATAAATAATTCAGCAACAGACAGTAGAACATTTTTTTACAATTGCTTTACGGTATTCATATTATATGAGGAAAATTAGAAATCAAATCTTAAAAGATCAAATGTTAAAGGGCCTCTGACATTTTTTATCGTTTTTAGCTCACCAGAGCACAAAGTGCTCAGGGTGAGCTTTTGTGATCGCCTTTCATCTTTGGTACATAGCATCATCTATAGGTCCTCTACAAAAGTTATATAAATAATGCCCCTGGGGTCAAAATTGGCCCCGCCCCAGGGGTGGGAAGTTTTCAATAGAAACATATAGTAAAACTTTGAAAATCTTCTCCTCTGAAACCAGAAGGTTCTCAGCTTTCATATTTGGCACATAGCATCATGTTCAGGTCCTCTACAAAAATGATATAAATTATGACCCTGGGGTCAAAGTTGGCCCCGCCCCAGGGGTGGGCAGTTTTCAATGGAAACAAATAGTGAAATCTTTGAAAATCTTCTCCTCTGAAACTGGAAGGCTCTCAGCTTTCATATTTGGCACAGAGCATCATGTTCAGGTCCTCTACAAAAGTTATATAAATTATGCCCCTTGGGTCAAAATTGGCCCCGCCCCAGGGGTGGGAAGTTTTCAATAGAAACAAATAGTGAAATCTTTGAAAATCTTCTCCTCTGAAACTGGAAGGCGCTCAGTTTTCATATTTGACACAGAGCATCATGTTCAGGTCCTCTACAAAAGTTATATAAATTATGGCACTGGGGTCAAAATTTGCCCCGCCCCAGGGATGGGCAGTTTTCAATGGAAACAAATAGTGAAATCTTTGAAAATCTTCTCCTCTGAAACCGGAAGGCTCTCAGCTTGCATATTTGGCACAGAGCATCATGTTCAGGTCCTCTACAAAAGTTATATAAATTATGGCCCTGGGGTTAAAATTGGCCCTGCCCCAGGGGTGGGCAGTTTTCAATAGAAACAAATAGTGAAATCTTTGAAAATCTTCTCCTCTGAAACTGGAAGGCGCTCAGCTTTCATATTTGGCACAGAGCATCATGTTCAGGTCCTCTACAAAAGTTATATAAATTATGTCCCTGTGGTCAAAATTGGCCCCGCCCCAGGGGTGGGCAGTTTTCAATGGAAACAAATAGTGAAATCTTTGAAAATCTTCTCCTCTGAAACTGGAAGGCTCTCAGCTTTCATATTTGGCACAGAGCATCATGTTCAGGTCCTCTACAAAAGTTATATAAATTATGCCCCTTGGGTCTAAATTGGCCCTGCCCCAGGGGTGGGAAGTTTTCAATAGAAACAAATAGTGACATCTTTGAAAATCTTCTCCTCTGAAACTGGAAGGCGCTCAGCTTTCATATTTGGCACAGAGCATCATGTTCAGGTCCTCTACAAAAGTTATATAAATTATGGCCCTGTGGTCAAAATTTGCCCCGCCCCAGGGATGGGCAGTTTTCAATGAAACAAATAGTGAAATCTTTGAAAATCTTCTCCTCTGAAACCGGAAGGCTCTCAGCTTGCATATTTGGCACAGAGCATCATGTTTAGGTCCTCTACAAAAGTTATATAAATTATGCCCCTGGGGTAAAAATTGGCCCCGCCCCAGGGGTGGGAAGTTTTCAATAGTAACATATAGTGAAAACTTTGAAAATCTTCTCCTCTGAAACTGGAAGGTTCTTAGATTTCATATTTGGCACATAGCATCATATTTAGGTCCTCTACAAAAGTTATAAAAATTATGGCCCTGGTGTTAAAATTGGCCCTGCCCCAGGGGTGGGCAGTTTTCAATAGAAACAAATAGTGAAATCTTTGAAAATCTTCTCCTCTGAAACTGGACGGCGCTCAGCTTTCATATTTGGCACAGAGCATCATGTTCAGGTCCTCTACAAAAGTTATACTAATTATGTCCCTGGGGTCAAAATTGGCTCCGCCCCAGGGGTGGGTAGTTTTCAGAAGAAACATATAGTGAAAACTTTGAAAATCTTCTCCTCTGAAACTGAAAGGTTCTCAGCTTTCATATTTGGCTCATAGCATCTTGTTCAAGTCCTCTACAAAAGTTGTATAAATTATGTCCCTGGAGTCAAAATTGGCCCGCCCCAGGCCCGGCTAGTTTTCTATAAAAACATATAGTGAAAACTTTGAAAATCTTCTCCTCTGATTGTCTGGTGAGCGATTCAGGGCCATTCTGGCCCTCTTGTTTCTGTCTAGTGCGTTTTATCAGAACAGAACATATACATGTATTTCAATTTGTCACAGTTTATAAAAATATGGTTACGTACTTTAACAAAGCAAATGGTAGTGGAACAGTAATGGTTTTTTATTGGGGCAAATGCTTAAGTGTTCAGGGGAACGAGTGAGATAGGGAAGTGGAAAACACATCTAAAATAGTAACAATGCAAGAAATGTCGACACGACATCAAACCGGGTTTTCCTTCACTACTAACTAGTGTTTTTAGGTTCAATGGGGCATAACTTCCAGAGAAATTGCAGAAGGAAAACTCCCCGACAATATGCACATCTACATATTGTGTCCTTGCTACATGCCAGGATTTAAGAAAATCTGCTGAGCAGTTTCAGAGGAGTTGCGCTTACAGCACTGGCAGCCGCCCACCCGCCCAACCGTCCGTCCGTCCGCCCGCCGTATATCACCATTTCAATAACCGGATTTTCCGTGGAAAATCCGGTTAAAACAAGTAGTGTAACAAACATATGAACACATTAGAATAGAAATTTAGTAACAAGTACATATGTTAGATAGTTAAGTATTCTACACTTGTTTTGGTTCGAAACTTTGATTGCGTGTAAGGCATGAATGTGGATATGTAAGGCATGAAACCTCGATTATTCGAACACTCAAATACGTACCATTATTGATCCTTAAGACAGGTGACAGCTTAATGCTCGATGAAAGTCAAGCAGAAAGCTCCATGACGAGGTGAAATCCTACATGTACTTTAACTTGCATTAGTTACCGTTGTAGGTGTTTTTCCTTCTGAAGTAACAATAATAGCTGAGTAAATGTACATGTATGAGTCATACAGGAAACACCACATAAAAACACACAGCCGCCCAAACAGCACCATGACAAGGAAGTACAGCACATGTAAAACACACAAAGAGACGCACAAAGAAAAACTAAACAAACAATAGGTTGTTGGAAGTAAAGCCATGAAACTGCCAGTGACAATTGTCGCTGGGAATTTAAACCGGTTTAGGGGCGTCCAACCAGATACGCCTTTTGAGACCTCTGCAAACAAAGTAAGCCCCTAATATTATACAAGGGCCGTTTGATCTGGGGCTAATCTAGTGTCTCATGGAATTATACAGATCTTATTTCACAGTATTTCCTCAATGGTACAAAACCCCTGCTTTACATGTAGTTTCATGAAAAATCAGCTAATGAATATTCATGAATATTAATCAGTTAGAGAGTTAAATATTTTTCCAGAGTGCTCCAAAACACTTTAAACGCCCGTAGCTATTCATCAAGTGGCCACAATAAAGGAGTTTTACTACGTGCCCAACGTGAGAACCATTCCTACAGAAAATAACTTGAAGGCAAAGCAGCACGTCCAAGTCATGTGATACCAAGTGTCTGTTTTCTACTGCGTTTACGTTATTGGGAAACAAAGACGAAACTATTTGTCAATAAACAAATCAGTTTCTAAATCATAAATTAACACTTCATAAGTGAGGAAAAGTATTAGCCCACAAGCACATGTGTGTCTAAATCATATATTAGCACTTATTAAGTGATGACTAACTCAATAAATGTTAAAGAAAGTACATGTATATTAAAATGACATTCAAAAACAATATTTGCCTACGTCATTCTTTGAATCATTGGCGTGAAAAAAGATCTCATTTTTTTATTTAAATATTTGTCATTTTATTATTATTGTAACTATAAGCTTTACTATTAAAGATACGTCTATTGGATACACCATGCGTATATTCATCTGCAAAGTGGTCGATGAAGACAATATACAGTAAAACCCCTCTAATGCGACCACCTTAAAGAGGTATAATTATGGGTGACAGATGCAGGTGGTAGCTTAATGCAGGAAAAAAGTAATGCAGAAAGCTCCTAGAGGAGCTTTCTGCATTACTTTTGTCCTGCATTAAGCAACCACCTGCTTATAAAGACAACCATGTTTATTCAATAAGTGGTCGCAATAGAGGGATTCTACTGTTCTCTGAAGAGGATATTCAGTGTTTGTCACCTGCCAGTAAAACCACCACCTTATTTAATATCGCTATAACCAGTTCTGTGTCAGAGAGTCTTAACTCGCTGTGAAAAAGCGTGTCTGCTAAGATATATATCTGCAGTTCAATATCGGATGAAAGCTTTAACTCGCTGTGAAAATGCATATCTGCTAAGATGCAGATCTGCAGTTCAGTATCGGGTGAGAGCTTTAACTCGCTGTGAAAAAGCATATCTACCAAGATGTAAATCTGCAGTTCAGTATCAGGTGAGAGCTTTAACTCGCTGTGAAAAAGCATATCTACTAAAATGTAAATCTGCAGTTCAGTATCGGATGAGAGCTTTAACTCGCTTAAAAACATATCTGCTAAGATATAGATCTGCTGCAATATGGACTGCTTCCGATTCAAACAAGGTTTTAGGCAACTATTGACCGAGTGTCCAACAGTTTGGATCCTGATGAGACGCCGATTTATTCGGCGTCTCATCTGGATCCAAGCTGTTTGCGAAAAATATTAGGTCGCAAATAGCTAGACGCGGCTTGAGTCAAATTAATATGTAAACTATTTTCAAGATAATTACTTTGTTAGAGTTTTCGTACAACAGGGTGATGAGTTAAAACAAAACAGGGGCCATACCAAATAATTTGTCATCATTATAGTGTAGTACAGGCTTTATATGAGCATACCAATTGTTTTAACTATGTCCCAGCTCAATATTGTAGTCTGCAACATTTGTCGTCTGCTACAATTTTCGTTTGTTCAGTTTTCTCACCCGTTCTTTCACAAAACATGGCTACAGCAATTAACAGTTTGACTCCTGATGAGACGCGAAATCACTCGACGTCTCATCAACTACAGTAAAATCTCGATTATTCGAATTTTCGTTATAAACGAATTTAGACCCTTTTAGGCAGATGGCTGCTTAATGCATGATGAAAGTCATGCAGAAAGCTCCTAGAGGAGCTTTCTGCATGACTTTCACCATGCATTAAGCTGCCACCTGTCTTAAAGATCGATGCTAATACATGTACGTATTTTAGTGTTCGAGGTTTTACTGTATTTGCAAAGGTCATCACAGTTGCGACATTAGCAGATAAAGAATTAATGAAACATCTCTGAACCCACAGATCAAATATTTTCACGTTGATCTTTAAGACATGAGATGTTTAATGCTAAACTGTTATTTAAATAGTAAGCCTTCATTTCCTTGATATTCATGTAAGAAACACTGGCATCATGAATATGTATTGGCCGGTTTTGTAATGTTACTTGAATACATTAACTGTATACTCAGATTTATATACATGTAATTCCATTATCAAACAGAGCAGACCTTTATTAGCCGGCTCATACAACTATGGGTCTACTCTGTTCACAAATGCGTGTTAACCCTTTCACCGCCGATGTCGCATAAATGCACCAACGTCACGACAAATAGTGCAGTCCCAGATCAACGTCGCCTTTTCAAGGCGGCGTCTGATCAGGGACTTCACTATTTGTCTCAAACTCTATTTCTATATTCAATACTAGATGTAGCACCATGAATATGTATTGGCCGGTTTTATAATGTTACTTGAATACATTAACTGTATACATGTACTCAGATTTATATAATTCCATTATCAAACAGAGCAGACCTTAATTAGCCGGCTCATACAACTATGGGTTTACTCTGTTCACAAATGCGTTTGAACCCTTTCACCGCCGATGTCGCATAAATGCACCAACGTCACGACAAATAGTGCAGTCCCAGATCAGACGCCGCCTTTTCAAGGTGGCGTCTGATCAGGGACTTCACTATTTGTCTCAAACTCTATTTCTATATCTGTGCTTTATTTCTCAGAAGTTTTCATTTATTTATTTCCTTATTTTACCGAATGATTTAACAAAATTGGATTGCAGACGACAATTAGAAATTTTGCGCCGAAAGGGTTAAAGTGTTTCTATCGGGTAAAAGGTTCAACTTAGTTGTTCATGCGCTGGTGTGATATTTCTTCAAACCAAGGAACACATCAGTTTGTGCATAAAACCAGGGAAACTACTAAAATTGGATTTCTTATTTTGATGCAATTATTCTAGTACAAATACATGCACTCATTCGGCATGAGGCAAATGTATGTTACATGACACAATACAAAGTCTTGCTCTTGTTCCCACTCCCTTCCTTTACAGAAATCATACATTATGCATAGTTTTCAATCGCGCTTAACCCTTTTCCTGTTCAGTATTCTTGTATGAATATTTCTTAGCTCAATAATTTCCAAATCAAGTTTTTGCTTTGACAAAACCTGCTTATTCAAAAGCAAACAGAGCAGACCCAGAATTGTGTCAAAAGCAAACAGAACATACCCTGATCAGACGGTCTACTCCGTTTGCAATTGCGTGAAAAAACATGTATATGAAGTAAAGGATTCATTCTTAGTCATATGCAGAATGCAGCTTCAATAACAATTACTTATTAATTAACACTACTAACGTATAGTCTACATTCGTCTACAATGATTCCCTTATTTAAGTGTGTTTGTATGTGGCATGTAAGAATCACCATATACAAACACACAGCCACCCGAACAGCCCCTTCACAAGAAAGCACAGAAACTGTACATATCTATCAAAACAAAAAAGGAGACGCACAAAAACAAAACAAACAAACAACAGGGGGAGGTGGAAGAACCGCCTTGGAACGGTCAGTGACAAGTCACTGTAGGTTTAAATCGGTTTAGGGGCGCCCATCCGCAAACTTATTCCATCCCTTATTCCATATTTTAAATTAAAATTCCAAATGAATATAGATCATTAGTGTTTGACATAGATATGGGTCGAAGGCAATATTCTCTTATTCAATCCATCCTAATTCAACTCTAACCGTATTAGAAACTTATGAAAATCAGATTCCCAGATCTATAGAACTCATAGATTGATAAATTGTCATACTAAATACGATATAGCCCAGTTTGTATCGCATGCCGGTAATTCAAGTGGACCAATTAGAGTGGTTCTTCTTGAGCTAACAAGCCACGCTTGAGAATCATTGATTTACGCCTTTCTACTGATAACAAAAGACTGAAATTTCAATCCTGTAGTAGATGAGGTTTTAGATAATGAATACGAAGATACGTGATAAAACCATTGACACCTAGTTTTGATATTGGATAAGCAAAACAAATAGAAATGGAATCGATAGCACCATTGATAAACACATCTGCACGCTTCTTCTTGTTATAAAACGGATAGAATTGCGTTGGTATCGTATCGATATCAGGACAAGATAAGCTATGGTAAAATGATAGTGATTTAGTGGCTGATAACTGGATGTTCACAGTTCTATCCTCAGCGTCGAAATAGTTACAGTGCTCCCTTCTTACAACGACACCCTTTGGGATACGAAGATGGTATGTGTTGTTTAGAGGGAGTTGTTATAGGGAGGGAATATCAAAGATAATTAGCTTGTTTGCAGATCCCCAGATAAGGTGTATTTCGAGAACTAAAACCGTTCTGCCTCAATCAAACCCTATGATGTGACCACTCTTTAGAATCGTCACAAAGTGACGATTCTAAAGAGTGGTCACAACATAGGGTATGATGGAGGCATCAGGAAAATACGATGGAAAAAAGTTGTTTCTGGAGCCTTGTTGTTTCGGAAACAGTGACATGCGTTGTTGTAAGGAGGGAATCGTTATTGAGAGGGCCGTTGTAGGGAGGGAGCACTGTACCATCTACTCCAATGTGGATATTACAATTTAAATGGCACGACTCGTTTTGTTTCCATTTATTGCACATTTGGTCACCACGCCTGTTAAACATATATGCTAACACTGGTTCAAGCACCTACCTCTTCAAAGATTTTATTTATACCGTGTAAATCTTAGGAGAAAAAGAAACATTGGATACAATTACATAATTATATACAATAGACCTCCTCTAAAGCAATCACTTTAGGAATAGATATATCTGTCTTTAAAGGCAGTTGATTGATTAATGCAGGGCGAAAGTAATACAAAAAGTTCCTACAGGAGTTTTCTATATAACTTTCGTCCTGCATTAAGCAACCACCTGTCTTTA
The DNA here is from genome assembly GCA_963576725.1 of Azorinus chamasolen. Classification (NCBI taxonomy): domain Eukaryota; kingdom Metazoa; phylum Mollusca; class Bivalvia; order Cardiida; family Solecurtidae; genus Azorinus; species Azorinus chamasolen. The sequence continues at coordinate 49,350,106 of OY755251.1, read as the reverse complement.
AGACCCGAACTTACACCGCTTTTGGTGGTCGCATTAAAGAGGTTAGAAGATCATCCATGACATACTGTTTAGTGATCGGTTGGAGTAGGAGATAAAACGATAACTTATGGTCTTGTCTACAATGAAATATTTTCTGTTAAAATTACTTTAGGCCTGCTGTGGGCGGACCCGTCATTACCTCTGCAAACAGCTTGGATCCAGATAACTTCGGCGTCTAATTAGGATCCAAACCGTTTGGCACAGTGATGATGGTTTTTTAAGAAATGCAAGATAAATCAGTTCTGTAAACTGGAGATGCGATAGTTTCTAATAAAGCAATTTACTTATCATGTTAAAGGTTAATACAATTGTATCATATATTTATCTAATGTATTATACATAGTGGCTCTGACATGAATGTTCAATACAATTTGTTTTTATGAAACGGGTTTACTATACAGTGCTCCCTTCTTATAACGACACCCTTTGGGATACGAAGATGGTATGTGTTATTCAGAGGGAGTTGTTATAGGGAGGGAATATCAAAGATAATTAGCTTGTTTGCAGATCCCCAGATAAGGTGTATTTCGAGAACTAAAACCGTTATGCCTCAATTAAACCCTATGATGTGACCACTCTTTAGAATCGTCACAAAGTGACGATTCTAAAGAGTGGTCACAACATAGGGTATGATGGAAGCATCAGGAAAATACGATGGAAAAAAGTTGTTTCTGGAGCCTTGTTGTTTCGGAAACAGTGGCATGCGTTGTTGTAAGGAGGGAATCGTTATTGAGAGGGCCGTTGTAGGGAGGGAGCACTGTAATAAAATGACACGGGCTTTAGGGAGTGTAATATTAATTACAGTAAACGAGTTTCATGAAAACAATTTGTAATGAACACGAATGTAATGTTTTATTTATCACATAACCCTTAAAAAGTGCCAAGGAAAGTGACTGCTGTTTCGGCCATTATTTAAAGCGCAGTACAGTCGGATTCAAGCTGCTCATTTGCATGAAAAGTGCACTAATGCATTTCTGCGATTTACTGTACTCTGTTTCGACACTCCCACACGGCAGATTTTGTGATAAAAAAGACTGCTAATCGCGTCCGAACTCACATTCGAAAGGGATAATGGGTATTAGCTCTAATTACCTTAGAATATTTACAATGGTATATGAACCACAAATGTTTGGTACTGGTAACATTGCATTATCATTTCTTTATAATACCATAAGCAAACTGATCAGGCAACTCCTATAGGAGCCGTCTGATTTGGGTCTATCCTGTTTTGCAAATGTGTTACATGGCGTAGATTAGAAAAACAGCAGGCAGAGTTAAACATGCGTTTGTTTTCATACCAGGACAGGCATTTTAAGCAAATAAATATCGACATTATGCCTTTGCTGCTGTTCTGTGTACAACTGGCATCATTAGTCACTTGTCAGTAACATTAAACTTAAAGTAATTTAAAAGGGACATAATTGAAAAAGGAGACATACTAATGTCATGATTATTTCCCTTGGAACTTTCGTTTTAATTACAACCAAATGTAGCTTGCAAATGAAAATACTCCTTTCATTTTGTCTTTTTATGTGGGACAATAATGATGATCGATGGTCGAGACATTTCATTTTTACGAGATGTGCACTTTATATCTATCCACTCATCAAGAAAGATATATAGCAATTTACGAAAGCACGCCACCCAAGAGACATAGAAACATACACTTTGAACTTAATATGTAATAGGTAACACAGCCTACTACAGGACAGCCTTATTGTATACATTGTTTTATCATATACCTGTCAGTTTCTGCAGTAAAATACGATTGCATTCGATCATGCAATACAATCTCTCAGATAAATGTTCCGTATTGCACGAGCGTGCAATACAAGATCCGTATTTTCACGTTGAAAAGTGGGACTACTTTCGCTCGGCCGAGTTGCTCGACGTCTCATCTTGGACCAAGCTTAGTATGAGAAGGATTGCATATCAATGTACAGTAAAACATGCCTTCAGCGGTCATAAAACATAGGTATAATTATTTCTGTAAGTCAGGTGGTATAGGAGCTTTCTGCATTACTTTTGCCCTAGATTAAACAACCACCTGGTTATAATATTTTTGTGGCTAATCAATATAAGGTCGCTTAATCTAGGTTCTACTGTAATTCATGCGTTGTTAATTACTTTAGCCTGTTTCATAACGTCAATTTGTTTCATTATACAACACATACTGTCTAAACCGGACGTAAAATGTAGTATAAAAATCAATCTTGTAGAAGGGCGGCACCTTAACCCTTTCCCTCATATTGACGACTTTTGACGACTCTATAAAAGTCACTTTGTGAAACCATTGTGATAAATAGAGCATTTGCTCCTATAGGAGCAAATGCTCTATTTATCACAATGGTTTCAAACTACAAAATTCTAAAATATTCCTTATCTCTAATTAATGCTCCTTTTCGGTAGATTAATTCAAAGAGCTTGTATCTAAAAATAGCTTATGAGGTAATGGGTTAATGCAGGTCGAAAGTCATGCAGAAAGTGCCCCTAGCAGCTTTCTTCATGACTTTCACCCAGCATTAAGCAGCCACCTACCTAAAGGTATCTACATTCTTCTCTACTAGAATTTCGGTTTAGAGTGGTTTTTACTATACATGTATCTGTAAGCAAATGCTTACATTTGCAATAGGATTGGCCTCTCACTAATGTGTTCATATAATCCTTTAACTCTTTGTATGCTGTAAACATAATGTCTGCTTAATCGATCTGCAACATTTTGCATGTACTTCCGATTCGTTCGAATTTTGAGAAACAATTGACCGGGTGCTATACGGTTGTGGACCCTGTTGAGACATCGAGTTGCTCTGCGTCTCATCTGGATCCAAACTGTTTGCAATCGTCAGTTAAGTTGCCTTAACCCATTCCCTCATATTGACGACTTTTGACGACTCTGTAAAAGTCACTTTCTGAAACCATTGTGATAAATAGAGCATTTGCTCCAATACAGCGAATGCTCTATTTATCACAATGGTTTCAAACTACAAAATTCTAAAAATATCTTTATCTCTAGCTAATGCTCTTGTTCGGCAGATTTATACAAAGAGGTTGTATCTAAAAATAGCCAATGAGGTAATGAGTTAAGTAGGTAGAGGGTAAGATGTAGGCAATGTTGTCGATGACAGTTACGTATGATATTTTAATTCGAGTATAGCATGTCTATTAGCTTCCCACAATCTATACAAGCACATACAGTAAAACCACTCTAAACTGGACGTTAAAGTTAGTATTGATATATGTCTGAGAGATATGTGACAGCTTAATGCTGGATGAAAATCGTGCAGAAAGCTCCTGTAGACTTTCACCCTGCATTAAAGCAGCCACCTGGGTTAAAGTATCGAAATTCTTCTCTACTAGAATCCGGGTGTCGAGGGGGGAATTTACTGGATACCAGTTCTACACATACTTCAGTGCAGTCAGCTTCACATAGCTTTCTCAGGAAAACACTGATTTTCTGATTATTCTTTTCTTTTCCAATTTTGGCCGTCATGCAAAGCATTATTTATTTAAAGTTGGAGGTTTGCAGTAACAATAATAACACGCGCCCTACAGAGCTTTTAACCCATTACTTCATAGACTATTTTTAGATCCAACCGCTTTGAATAAACCTACCGAAAAGAAGCATTAACTAGAGAAAAGGAAACTTTTATAATTTTGTAGTTTGAAACGATTGTGATAAATAGAGCATTTGCTCCTATAGGAGCAAATGGTCTATTTATCACAATGGTTTCAACGGGTGGTTTTTACAGAGGCGTAAAAAGGCGTATTTATGGAGGAAAGGGTTAAACCAACATGCAAACAAATACATTACAAAGAATTGAACATCTATACATGTAGAATAAACACAGTAACATTCAACACACATAAAACATGAAATTAAATATCAAGATTAAGCAAATTATGAATTAAAACCTTAATTATGACAAGTATGTTGTACAGATTATATTCTGATGCATTACTGAGATACTGTCCGACTCTTCGGGACTTTATCTGATTCTAACTGTTTACGTCATCAACCCATTTGCTCCCAGTGGATTCTTCCATGTTTATATATTGGATTATTCCATTTTATCTTAGGGGTGCCTGACCTAAATTTTCAATTCCGTTTGTTTTATATTGAAATTCCTATCAACAAACAGTGTAGACTCTGATCAGACGCCGCATTATGCGGGGTCTGATCAGAATCTACACTGTTTGCCTACGTCCCATTTATGGGATCGTGGAAGCAAATGGGTTAATATAAATTTAACCCTTTCCCAGTTTTGTGTTTATTTTAAATTTCAATACCTACTGAATATACATGAACAAAAAAAAGTTATAATGCAATATGGAAGGTGAAATATTGTAGCCATTTTAGAAAGTAAAACATATATCTTTCAAATTCTATTACCAAACAGAGCAGACCCTGATCAGACGGCTCCTATAGGAACCGTCTGATCTTGGTCTACTCTGTTTGAAAATGCGCGAAAAACACGTTTATATGAGAGAAAGGGTTAAGATAAAATATCATCTTGAATAAGAATTAGATTACACTTTGTAATGCGGCATGGCCACTGAACACTTCTGGCTATGCCAGACATTGTAGCTATAAATCGACATTATTCCATAACCAAACAGAGCAGACCCTGGTTAGGTAACTCCTATTGAAATATTACCAAACATTCATATTGTTATATACATGTATTTGGGTCACTGACTAATATGTACTTGTAATAGGGTCACTGACTAATATTTAGCACACTATTTTAACATTAGAATTTCTTACTATTTTAAGATACTTACGCAAACCACACAGTTTGTCCGGAAACAGTTGTTATAGCAACGCGTGTTTTTTCTACAATGTACCTATGCATGTGTTTTATGTACACTGTGACTCATAAATCATTGCAATGTTTCTCGTTTAACATACATGTACATTAACCTTCGCCGACATGTTGCTTTGAAACTTAAGCGTGCTGCATGTGAATGTGTGAATCCATCTGCAAATAAATCGGTTCCGTGTGCTACTCAGATTATTTCTTAGTCTTAACATAATTTGTTTTGGATTTTCTTATCATAGTTTGGAAACTAAATGGAGGAAATGTCTATCCCAATAGTTCATTAACCCTTTACTCCTTTAACATTTAGCCAGCTGAGCAAATTATTTTTGCATAATTGTTTACCTACTACATTTTCAAAATTAAAGTTATAATCAATTTGTCTACTAAAATGCAATGAGGATGTCAACCAGTTTGGATCCTGATGAGACGCCGAGTTACTCGGCGTCTCATCTGGATCCAAACTGTTTGCAAATGTATTCACCTATCCGCCTATAGCAGGCTACGGGTTAATACGCCTTTCTGTGCCTTTTCAAACAGAGTATACCCAGATCAGACGGCTCCTATTGAAGCCGTCTGATCAGGGTCTGCCCTGTTTGTTTTTTAAAATAGTATAGATCTGATTCTACTGTTTCCGTCACGATACAAAATTAGTTTGTTCATAGAGCCATTATAAAACGTTATTGAATTAATATTCACGATGTAAGTTGGTTAAGACTTTACCAACATGTAAAATGTTAGAACACGTTGTCACAATATATTTATAAATAATTTGCCATGTTATCGCATTTTATGGACAATGATGCACTTGTTACCCTTTGCTCTATATACAGTTAAACCGATTTAAACCATTTGAAAACAATAGACCAAGGGTCTGTTCTGTTTGCTTATTATATAATATAGGTATGGTTCCACAGTTTTTTCTATGACCGAAATTTCCTCTGAAATAATTCAATCAATATACAAGATGTGATTTTTTTCTTGCACGAATACTCATGGAGTAAATGGTTAACTCTTTCGGCGCCAATGTCGCCTGTTGGCACCATTGAAAACAGTGCAGTCCCAGGTCAGATGCCGCCTTTCAATGCGACATCTGACCTGGGACTTCACTGTTTTCTGTATTATTTTAGCCCAATCATACAGGTTTTTAAAAACAAATGTTTTACTACTATACCTATATTATTTAGTTTAGAATTATATTTAATATGAAATTATCATTGCAGACGACACTTTTAAATTTGGCGCCAAAAGAGTTATGCGTCAGGGTGGCATTTCCTTCAATTATTTTCTGAAACACTTAAATGGTGTGTTACTCGGCGTCTCATCTGGATCAAAACTGTTTGCAAAGGTAATCTTAGAGTCGTCCAATGCAGCAAAAAGAGAACATAAATCCGGCAGGAGATGTCACACGAAAGTCCTCAGAAAGTCAGGAGATGTCACACGAAAGTCCTCAGCAAGTCAGGAGATGTCACACGAAAGTCCTCAGCAAGTCAGGAGATGTCACACGAAAGTCCTCATCAAATCAGGAGATGTCACACGAAAGTCCTCAGCAAGTCAAGAGATGTCACACAAAAGTCCTCAGCAAGTCAGGAGATGTCACACGAATCACCTCAGCAAGTCCTATCAGTCACAGTTTAACTCATTCTCTCCTAGACTATTTTAGACCGAACCTTTGAATAAATCTACCGAAAAGGGAGCATTTACTAGAGAAAAGGAACATTTTCAGAATTATGTAGTTTTGAAACCATTATGATTTACCACTAAGGTTTCAAAAAGTAACTTCTACAGAGGCGTCAACATGCGTCAGTAGGTGGGAATGGGTTAATACCTAATTGCTATATGCCTTTGGCTCAAATCTGACCAATCAAAAGCTTGAGAACGAACTCAGACTCAACTAAAACGCTTTATAAGCATGGACCCAGGAACCTGTATTTTAAAATCAAATAAATTTACCCAAAAACTTTGTCTGCGAGAAATTATAGGATTAAAAAATACATAAAAGAGACCTGTTGATAATTTTTTATATCCATTTTTATGATAATTGCACTGATACGACTCTGCCACCATGGTGCCATTTAGTACATTTTAACCCTTTCCCTGATGAATATTCATGTAGGAAATAATGACGTCATGAATATTATTATGATTTATTTTTATAATTGCATATGAACACACGGCATTTTGGCTCAGGCAGAAGCTGTAGAATCAGATCTATATTACACCGTAAGCAAACAGAGCAGACCCTGATCAGACGGCTCCTATAGGAGCCGTCTGATCTGGGTCTACTCTGTTTGCAGATGCGTCAAAATGCGCTTACATAAGGGAAAGGGTTGAATAAATGATACCATAGCCAAAACCAATTTCCATTAGAAGTTGTTTTAATTCCAAACTTTATGAACATATCTACACACAAATGTTTCTTAAACTTCTGCCAAAAGATTGAATCTAGGTCAGGTGCCAATACTATGACATTTCATCAAGTTCACGAGTAAAATATAACATCACTTAAAAATCTTATTAACCCATAACATGTACTGTAATTCCGATCTGTTACATGTAACAGTTTTCACCTACTTCCTCCGGGCTTTTAAGGAGGTATTGATCAAGTGCCAACCAGCTTGGATTCTGATCAATTTCAGACGAAATTTTGCGCCGAAAGGGTTAAAAAGAAAGAAAATCTAAAAATGAAAATGGAAAGCAGCTTACTCATTTTATACACGACAATACACGATAACGACTGTGTTAATATACATGTAGAAATATTCACGAGGTATTTAAAATAACTGCATATGTTCGTAATCGCAAAAACACCACTTGTGATAATGACCTGTTTACCACTTTGTAAGGACAAAAAAAAAGCATTTCTACCAAACTTGTTTTTCGCAGTATACCAAGATGACTCATTTCTACAGCGGTTGTTATTCACAGAAAATCAAGACGGTTTTTATACAGAATCTGGTATTTAAAAAAAAAGATGAACATGGCTTTCACAGAAAACTCTTTTCTACTGAAATTGATATTAACAGCTAACCTAGATGACTCTTTTTACCGAACTTGGTATTCACAGAAAACCAAAATTACTCTTTTCTGCTGAATTTGGTATTCACAGAAAACCTACATTACACTTTTCTACAGAACATTTTATTCACAGAAAACCAAGACGACTCTTATTTAAACAACATAGCGCCCGATATTTGGGCATCCTACTGCAGTAAAATATCAATTATTCGAGCACTTAAACACGTAATATTATCGATCTTTAAGACAAGTGGCAGCTTAATGCATGGTGAAAGTCATACAGAAAGCTCCCAGAGGAGCTTTCTGCATGACTTTCACTATGCACTAAGCACTGTAAGCAGCCACCTGCCTAAAACGGTCTTAATTCTTCTATACAAAAAAATCGAATAATCGAGATTTTACTGTATTTCAAACTTTGTCGTTGTTATAACTACAATTAATCCTCACCATAACGACCAGTTAATGGATAGACAAGAGGCTTATAGGAGCAAGTGTCTGCTTGATGCAGGGTGAAAGTGATGCCATAAATAATCGTAAGGGAGCTTTCTGCATATCATTTGTTATACATAAAGATACCATCTGTCTGAACCCTTCTCTTGCTGAATTTTAAAATACATTTCTCCTTCTTTACCCTTGCCCTCCCTGTTGTATAATTACATACATCTTCACTGTGTACAAGTATGTCGCTGTGCAATCACTGCTGTGGAGTGCACTGGTTGCACAATCAATTTGTAAATAGTGCAGACTCTGATGAGACAGCTCCTGCAGGAGCTGTCTCATCTGTGTCTTCACTATTTACAGGTAGGTATATTGACGTGAATAGCAAGCGAAGGGTTAACACTTTACTCCACAAATATGACTTTCAATGCCTTTGAAAACAGAGGAGACTCAAATCAGACGGCTGCTATAGGAACCGTATGATCAGGGTCTGCTTTGTTTGCTTATGAAATGGTATAGATACTAATCTACAGTTTATGCCATGACCAACAAAACCTGTGTCCACGTGCTATTATAACAATATTTACATACTTAGTGTTCATGATGTGATTATTTCTTACAAGAATATTCATGGGGTAAAGGGTTACGGCCCCAGAATTATACCTCTTTTTTCGCGCTCGTTATAAAGAGGTATTACTTTGCTTTGCATTACACGTGCAGCTACTAAGAGACCGTTATTTTCTGTTACAGGATTCACTAGCACCGAATATATAAAGCCCTGGCAGCTTCTTCGATTACAAGGTAAATATTCAAATACCTTTAAACATGTGTTTGTCATATATATACCGATGTAACCCTTCATAAATATTCATAATATTGGTAAATGGAAAAGTAGTAAAGTCAAGCAGGCAAAGCCACATATAAGACGCAACCACCACCAAAACACCGATAGACAGCATGACACACACACACACACACACACACACACACAACCACACACCCAAACGCACACTCACATACGAGATGAACACAGAAAACACCAAAAGACACACAAGAACCAGAAAGCCACATTAACTAGTGAATATTTAGCAATGAAGGGAACTGTTGAATAAATTTCATAAAATTCCGTAAATAGGGCAATCCTTAACCAGACGGCTCCTACAAAAAAAAATCGTCTGATCTGGGTCTTCTGTGTGTGCAATGCGTTAAGATTTGTATCTATGATTTAAAAGGTTAATTCATTTAGAAAGAATTACCTATTATAATACATATCACTTGTTTCATTTCTTGTGCTTACTTGACCCATTCCCCCATAGTCTAGTTTTATATCCAACCACGTTGAATAAATCTACTGAAAAGGAACATTAACTAGAGAAAAGGAAACTTTTAGAATTTTGTAGTTTGAAACCATTGTGATAAAAAGAGCATTTGCTCCTATAGGAGCAAATGCTCTATTTACCACAATAGTTTCGTCAAGTGACTTTTACAGAGGCGTAGAAAGGCCTATTTATGGGGGAAATTGCATAGTGGAATAGCCCATCAGTGTTGGACCCTTTTCCCGATCTATGTTTATACCAAATTTTGATACCTATTGAATATTCATGGACAAAATGGTTATAATGAAATATGGAAGGTTGAACATTGCAGACATTTTATAAAGTAAAGAAACATATTTATCATGTTTCATTAGCAGACAGAGCAGAACCTAATCAGATGGCTCCTATAGGAGCCGTCTGATCTGGGTCTACTCTGTTTGCAAATGCATGAAAACACGTTTATATAAAGGACAGGGTTAACTATAGGACCAACTCAGTGTAAAAGTACTGATAAGCTTGCTAGAGGATTTAGAATGACAACCTGATCAGAGGGCTCCTCCTCTAAGATCTCTATGATCTGGGTCTACATTGTTTGCAAACCTAAGCACGTGCGTGTCCAAATGGTTAAATATAAAACTTACCAATCGTTTTGTAGACAGTTTTGTTTTATCTAATGTATTGTGCCACTGTTATTCGAGTCAATAAAACCGAGTCTGCAATTTTTTCTTTTTGCATTTCTACTTTTGCTTTCGAAGGATCACCCATTTTCAGAATATCTATATCTACAGTCCAAATTAGATCTTATGACACACCAACATAACCTACTTAAAATGTAAACAAAACATACCTGTAATGGTGGTCTCGAGAACAATAAAAATAAAAAATGAAAACCATACGCCCAACATACATGTAACATATGAAAATAGAAATAGCGGCCACCTGGGCATTATACAGTGTTTATACCTGTAGTGTTTGTAAACATTGATAACAAAAGGTGTGCCATAAGATCTAATTTTACCTGTACGTCAAGTGTAAATGCTTTCTAATTCTCCCCCTCAAACGAAACACAATTCTCGATTTTGAAAACAGGTAGTACATGTTGCTTAATATGGGACAAAGATTATGCAGAAAACTCCAGTAAGAGCTTTTTGCATTACCGTTGCCCTCCATTGGGCAACCATCTACTTTGAGATACTCCTATATTAGCAAATTGCGTTGTCGCATTGGCAAGAATCTTATTTACACCACATTAATGTGTTTTTCCTGGTTGTTTTTTATTTGGGTCCTGTGCATTTTTGTGTGTCGTGCTCCCTGTAGGACGGGTTTTCTCCATTTTTACTTTATTAACCCTTTTCTCCATAAATACGCCTTTCTACACCTCTGTAATATTCCCTTCTTGAAGCCATTGTGATAAATAGAGCATTTTATCCTATAGGAGCAAAAGCTCTATTTATCACAATGATTTCAAATTACAAAATTCTAAAAAAAATCCTTTTCTCTAGTTAATGCTCCTTTTCGGTAGATTTATTGAAAGAGGTTGGGTCTAAAATAGCCTATGAGGGAAAGGGTTAGTCGATATTCTGAGAACAAAAAAGTAGAAACAGGACCAAAGTGTTATATCACAAAAAGGTGTATTTTTATGAAATATGACGTGTTACATTTACAGTAAATTATTTCTAATTCCACCGCTCAAAAGAAGTCTAGCTGTGAATATAACACAGTTCAAAGATATTCTGGGAGCCTGTTTAACCATATGTGTGACATTGTAAGTACAGTAACAAGAGTGATCGGAGGAACATATGTGTCACCTGTTCGCAGTTGACACAAACACTGTTAATATGCTGGAGTGCGAAAATCAGAACAAAGGGGAATAACTAAAAAAGTATTGCATGCAAAGTGGTGAATCTTAGTTGAATCAATGGTCCTTAATGAGAGGAAGACACATGTGAAATTTGAAAGCTCTATAATGATAAGTTTAGAAATGACAGCCAAAAAAGAAAGTGTGACGGACAGACATACATACAGACAGACAGACACTCGGACAGACAGACGACGGAAAAGTGATCCCTAAGTGGTACACTGCCTCCCGGAAGGTGACACAAAAAGTCGATTACTCAAATGCGTACCATTATTGATCTTTAACACAAGTGGCAGCTTAATACAGTGTGAAAATCTTGCAGATAGTTCCTCTTGGGAGCTTTCTGCATGAATTTCATCCTGCATTAAACAGCCACCTGCCTAAAAGGCGTCAATTTCTTCATTACTAAAATTTCGAATAACCGAGGTTTTACTGTATCTGCAAACGATTCGAGCATGGCAATGATTATAAAACCAGTGTAATAAGAGTATACAGTAAAAGGGTTCTAATCCGAACACTGAAATAAGTAGACTCATCAGTTGTAACACTTTACAGTAAAATCCCACTAAACCGGACGTTTAGTTTAGTATACATATCGGTCTTGGAGACAGGTGGCACCTTAATGCAAGCTGCTAGTTTCCTTCACGACGTTCACCCTGCATTAACCCTTTCCCTCATATAAACGTATTTTCACGCATTTGCAAACAGAGTAGACCTATTTCAGACGGCTCATAGAGGAACCGTCTGATCAGGGTATGCTCTGTTTGCTAATGGAATCTTAAAAATTTGTTTCTTTACTTTCTAAAAAGACTCCATATGCATTCTACTTTCCATACTTTATTATAACTATTTTATCCATGAATATTCAGTAGGTATTGAAATTTGGAGTGCACATAGAACAGGGAAGAAAATGGTTAAACAGCCACCTGCCTAAATTTATCAAATTCTTCCCTGCTACAATTCCGGTTTATATGGGGGTTTACTGTTCTTCAGACAAATGCCCTTTAGACACTGCTCCGTCTGTTTCTGCAATAGCTTACATCTGATTCTTAGCATTTAACCTGCTGAGCAAATTAGTTTTACAGAATATGTCACCTACCACATTTTTCAAAATTCACGCTATAATCAATGTGTCTACCAAAATGCAACCAGGTGTCAAACAGTTTGGATCCTGATGAGACGCCGAGTTACTCGGCGTCTCATCTAGATTCAAACTGTTTACATAGGTATTTACTCAACCCCCCCCCCCCCCCCATAGCAGGCTAAAGGTTAACTAATTGGCATAACTATGTATTCACTTATTTTATATTACAATATAGAATTATTAATTATTTAATAAATGCTAAGCATGGGTGGAGACTTCAATTAATATTTATGGAGTAAAGGGTTAAGTCTCATGACAGATGAAAGACACACAGAAAGCTCCTCCGGCGAAAACTGTATAATTACATAGGCAAGCAGACCAGACCAGACGGCTCCCATAAAAACCGTCTGATCTTGGTATTCTCAGTTTGCAAAATGGTGTCTCTATCAGACAACGGGTAATAAAATTTGACCCACAGGTTTTCTACAGCATGATAGTCAGATTATTGATATCACCTGTCATTTTAATTCCTTCATAGGGACTATTTTATTACTCATTGATTGATAATTATACACGTGGGTGTTTAGTATCAAGTATATAATAATTGATAACGTTTTGTATCATATAAGTCAACGCATGAATGAAATATTGGAACTGTTTAGTATATCACAGAGCTACAGATAAATGTGTGTACAGTGAACCCTCATTATACCGGCATTCGTTACAATGGCACTCTCGTTATACCGACAGAATGCATTGAAACAAATATACCGTTAACTCTTTTAAACAACCACTGAATAAATAGGTACAATGCCAATAAGACAGGTGATCGCTTAATGCAGAACACAAGAAGTGCAAAAAGCTCCCAAAGGGAGCTTTTTGCACTTCTTGTGTTCTGCATTAAGCTTTCACCTGTTGGTACTAGTTTAACACTGGCCATATGGTTCCTTTCATATTTAAACTCGTTATAACGGAAACCTCGTTATACCAGCAATATGTCTGGAAACAAACACTTCCGTTATAACGAGGGTTCACTGTACTAAATCGCCATTTCTCCACCACTGTCACCACTCTTTAGAATCGTCTCGAAGAGACGATTCTGAAAAGTGGTCACAACATATGGTTGGGCAGAGAAAAAAAGAATTTCCCATCTTATCCGTACCTCTGATATCAACCAGTGTCTCAAAAAATTCTTACGTTAAAATATTTTCTGGTTGTACTTCAACGTTTTAATTACTTAATCCGCTGTTAAAATATCCTGTTCTAAGTAATTGCAGCCTCGGGGCTAACATATTGGAAGCGAATTGCTGCAGTTCATCCCTTTATTATCCCGGTGTCACTCATTCAACTATCCAATACCTGACTGGTAATTTCCAAATACCTTGGAACCAGGGCCCAAGCTGTTTGACACTTGGACCAATAATTTCTTCATCGAAAGTAGCCAAAACCACACCTGATCTAAATATAAAAAGTTTGTTGATTCAAAGCAGGCTAAGAGTTAACTTGAATAACTAATTAACTTAAGGTTTTACAGTTTTACTTGCTTATTCGTGTTTTTTGTTTTCAATTTACATATGGTAGTACTAAAATTGAATTAACCCTTTCTACGACAGAAAGACTGGTGTCTGCACAAAGTGAATCACCAGCAATTTTACCGACTTCTGATTTGTTCATGCTTTTAACTACTTACTGGTTGTCAAAAAGCCTGGATTCTTATGAGCCTGTGAATCATGCGGTTTCTCATGAGGATCCAAACTGTTTGCAGTTGCCTGTCCAGTCGGGCTTGACCAAAAAAGGATTAACCCCTTCGGCGCCAAATTTCTGATTGTCGTCTGCAATCCGATTTTGTTAAATCATTCGGTACAGTAAGGAAATGAGATAAATAAATGTAAATTGTAAATAAATAAATGCTTATATACAGAAATAGAGGTTGAGACAAATAGTGAAGTCCCTGATCAGACGCCGCCTTGAAAAGTCGACGTCTGATCTGGGACTGCACTATTTGTCGTGGTGCATTTATGTGACATCGGCGGTGAAAGGGTTAAATCGAAATTACAAAGTCTGAAACAAACACTATTACGACACATAGCGACGTTGATTCTGCCCTTACAAGAATTCAGTTTAATATGCTCTGTAATACAAGAACTGCAGTGCATAAAAACGATGACCTGATACGATCTGTTACATTTGCCATTCAATCCGACTGTCAAACAGTATTGATCCAGATGAGACACACATCATCTTGGTTCGTAATATTCGCATAATATATGACGAATAGGGTTTGGTGGAGAAATGAAAGAGTTATTTTTGAAAAGGTTTAAATTTACACATCTTATCTGAACCTCTGGGTGTAGTGAAAAGCTGATAGGAACATTCCCCTTGGAAAATCCTTTCCTTCATTTAAACGCCGTTTCACGCATTTGCACACAGAGATGATCAAGATCCTGCAGGAGCCGTCTGATCAGGGTCTGCTCTGTTTGCTTTTGACATAATACATACATGATTCTACATTTTTTGTCAAAGCAAAACAAATCCCTGAGAAGTTTACATTATAAGAATTCAACTAATTCAACTAATAAATATTCATTATGTCATTATTTTTTACATGAATACTGAACAACAGGGAAAGAGTTAACCCTTTCCTCCATAAACTACGCTAAACTACGCCTCTGTAAAAGTCACCTGTTGAAACCATTGTGATAAATAGAGCATTTACCCCTATAGGAGCAAATGCTCTATTTATCACAATGGTTTCAAACTACAAAATTCTAAAACGTTCCTTTTCTCTAGTTAATGCTCCTTTTCAGTAGATTTATTCAAAGAGGTTGGGTCTAAAAATAGCCAATGGAGGAATGGGCTAAGTACGGTGGCACTGAGGTGACATATGCAAGAATTTTTTTCAAGTTTGTTTTCCCGAGATAATTTTTTTTATTATCTCGAGAATACGAAAAAAAGTTCGTTTTCCTGAGATATTTTTTTTTATTATCTCAAGAAAACGAAGTAGTTCGTTTTTACGAGATAATTTTTTTTATTATCTCGAGAAAACGAAACAAAGTTCGTTTTCCTGAGATAATTTTTTTTATTATCTCAAGAAAACGAAGTAGTTCGTTTTGACGAGATAAAAAAAATTATTATCTCGAGAAAACGAAAAAAGTTCGTTTTCATGAGATAATTTTTTTTATTATCTCAAGAAAACGAAGTAGTTCGTTTTAACGAGATAAAAAAAAATATTATCTCGAGAAAACGAAATAGTTCGTTTTAACGAGATAAAAAAAATTATTATCTCGAGAAAACGAAACAAAGTTCGTTTTCCTGAGATAATTTTTTAAGTCGTGCGCACGACTTAATAAGCCAATCAGAACCCTCCGTCAGAGTCAATTGTTCATCTATGGGGTTTCTTGTTTCCCGCTTAGCGAGGCTCGATAGATTTGCAAACACTTTTGACCTAGATCAGACAACAAGTAACAAGCGTCTGATCAGGATCTAAGCTGTTTGATACTCGGGCAATATAATTTTCCCAAAGTAAGCGAATCAGAAGAAGTTACGAATTTATGTGGAAGTGAATTATTTTTGCTGCGTGATTGCTGCATTTTATCACCACTTTTGCAAACAAAGAAGACCCGCATCAGACAGTTCCTATAGGAGCTACCAGATCAGGGTCTATTATGTTTCCTTAGAAAATCAAGATTTTAACTTTCTACGCCAGAGTAGGCCCTGAACAGATAGCTCCTGAAGGATGTGTCTAACCAGGGTCTTCTATGTTTGCTTAGAACATATACTAAAATATAGAATATAGGCTAGATCTACTTCCTCAAAAATCTTATCAGTTTGCTCCTAAATAAATATTTATTATATCGGTATATTCATAGTGATGGAGGCTTTCACGAATAGTCATGTAGGAGTGCATGGGTTAATATGAAGAATCGCAGTTGTGTATAAACCTTTTGAAAGCCTGGAAGGTGTATTCGACATATGGGAAACGGATGGACGCTATCCATAAACAATTTAACCCTTTCCTTCATAGTTTCTATTAAAACTTAATTTTAGGTAGATCTAGTTATATAGATTTACATGCATTCATAAGGGTAGAAACTCTCTTTAATATTTATGGAGGAAATGGTTAGCGTATCAACGCGACTAACATTTGCGTCTATTGAAAATTGTATAGGGGTCTCATATCTAACCAATCTGATTCACTGCTTTTGTATAGTAAACCAATTACAAGCCTTATTTAGAACTACTCAACGTCATACTACTACTACTACTACTACTACTACTACGCGTCATAGTGATGTTTGATACGTCATGGTAACGTTATTATTAGTTATGCAGGGCTTAGTGTCCCTAATATGGACTATACACTGCCAGCAAATATATATATATGGGACGAGGCGAAAATTTCAAGTATTTATAAATACGCATGTTTGCATCATAGGTCTACGTGTATGGCTTGCCCTAGGGAAGCAAGGGAATTACCTCCCTTTAGTAGAATTAAATAAAATATTTTGTAATTGCCTAAAATCTCGTTTATATATTTGTTTTTTTCTTTTTTATCACTGTAAAACTAATTAATTTTTATATTTCAACTCCAATTAAAGCATAAATTATATGTATGCATTTTTAAAACTGTAGTGGATAAACATAAAATATTATTATAAATAACAGAAAAGCATATGGCTGTCAAATAAGGGAAGTAACTCTTGTAAAGCCATGATAAGGATTTTAGTAACCTCATAAGGAATCTATAGGGGTTTCTCGTGACCTTTATGATCAATGGAATGACAAGAATTTTGTAGGAGGTAAGATGAACGCAATTATGACGTCATATAAGTTCATCCCTTGTCTCGGCCATCTTCTCATAGGCCTCAAATACTTGCGAAAACTGTTGACTCTGATGGAGGGTTCTGATTGGCTTATTAAGTCGTGCGCACGACTTAAAAAATTATCTCAGGAAAACGAACTTTGTTTCGTTTTCTCGAGATAATAATTTTTTTTTATCTCGTTAAAACGAACTATTTCGTTTTTTCGAGATAATATTTTTTTTTATCTCGTTAAAACAAACTACTTCGTTTTCTTGAGATAATAAAAAAAATTATCTCATGAAAACGAACTTTTTTCGTTTTCTCGAGATAATAAATTTATTTATCTCGTCAAAACGAACTACTTCGTTTTCTTGAGATAATAAAAAATATTATCTCAGGAAAACGAACTTTGTTTCGTTTTCTCGAGATAATAAATTTATTTATCTTGTCAAAACGAACTACTTCGTTTTCTTGAGATAATAAAAAATATTATCTCAGGAAAACGAACTTTGTTTCGTTTTCTCGAGATAATAAAAAAAATTATCTCGGGAAAACAAACTTGAAAAAAATTTCTTGCATATGTCACCTCAGTGCCACCGTAGCTAAGACATCCTAGATCTAATGCTGTTGCAGTAATGGGATTGGCTGATCGACGGTTGTCTAGGTGTATGTACAGATTAGTTTGGTTGATAGAATAACAAAGGCTCAGACATTTTAATCCTTTCTTTGGATGAAAAACTTAATTTTGTCATTATTTGTTTTTCCTCTGGTACTAGATGTACTAAAACGCAACGTTTTAATGTTTTGCTTGAAGATTAATCAGGTAAAAAATAATTACTTTATAAATATATTAAGTTAATTGAACTTTTGAAATTGCATATGAAAACGAAAGGTTTTGGCCGTAAAGAAACGGAAGAATCGTATCTATATTATTTCATTAGGAAACCGAGCCTACCTTGATCATACCATTCCTACAATAATAAAGTAAATTCAAAGAACAAAGCTGTTATTAATTTCATGCATTATACATTTTATATATTAAAAAATAGTGTTTTTTTTTTTTCAAAGTTTAATATGGTTTTGTATACAAAAGTAGATGTAAGTATTGCTAAAAATAGAGAAAAAGAAGTGTTGTGTTCATTTGTTGTTTGGCATTCTAATTTCTCAAATTAACCAAATTTCAATACCTACTGCATATTAATGGACAAAACGATTATATCTGGAAGGTCGAAGATTGTAGCTATTTAAGAAATTAAAGAAACAGATCTTTCAAATTTCATTAGCAAACAGACCAGATACTGATCAGACGGCTCCTATGAGCCGGGTCTACTCTACGAATGTGTGAAAAGGCGTTTATATGAAAGAAAGCGTTAAGCAGAAAGTGTGTAGTTTACGTTGATATAGACAGTTGTTTTGTGTTGGTAATGAGTAACAGAGTAATATATAATTGCAAAACACTTTCAAATAGGAGTTACCTCTCTAAAAATCCGGAATACTAGCTATCTCTAACATTGCCCGGTTTAACCCTTACCCTGATGAATATTCATATAGGAAATAATGACGTCATGAATATTAATAAGATTATTTTTTATAATGACTTATGAACACATGACATTTTGGCCCAGGAAGAAGCTGTAGAATCAGATCTATATTACACCAAATGCAAACAGAGCAGACCCTTATCAGACGGCTCCTATAGAGCCGTCTGATCTGGGTCTACTCTGTTTACAGATGCGTCGAAATGCGCTTACATAAGGGAAAGGGTTTAAAAGGTTTGTTGTACATGTATTACATTATTTGCATAAATTGTCAACCAAAGTACATTGTCACACTAAATGATAGCCAGAGGTCCAGTTGGGTAAATAAAACTATTTTCAAATATAACTTCGTTATTTCTCCATCAAACCCTATAGTGTGACCATTCTTAAGAATTGTCTTGAAGAGACGGTTCTAAAGAGTGGTCACAACATAGGTTTTGGTTGAAAAATGACGATTTTAACATTTGAGCATGCATCTCCATCTGTTGCTCAGGATACCTATAAAAGAAAAGGTAACATTTCATGTAATAAACTGATTTGATTTGTTTACAGATTCACAATCGCTACCACGCGGTCTTTATTTGTAGTAGAATGACAGTGTTTGTTGAATATATAAGTCTAGCATCCCACACACCATACCACGCGCAATCAGCCTGAGAGAATTCATACTCGTGGGCAAGTATAAATAAATGACCGATCGTTTACTATTTGCATACACATCTAATCAACATTGACCAGCCTATGTGTATCGTAATTATACCTGCATCAATTAAGTCATTTATATGTGTCCTTCCTCTGTAAGGAAATAATCGTGTTATTTAGAACAATTTGTAATTGCGCAATTACATAGAATGGCGTCTGCATCATTATTTATGTCCGTCTTTATTAGATTACTGGTATCCAATGGCCCCATGTATCAATTACAGGGGAAGTCCCTACAATAAACGCATATTTTCAATTATATGATAAAACTTGTTATTTGTTATGCTCAATCATTATTATGAAGATTGTCAATTTGAACTTTATATCGAAAAATGCCCCTGTGATACAAAATACCCGATTTCATCAATACTTATAATTTTTGTTCTACAAAGTATTACATGTATCGGCCTTTACCGTTCTAGTTTTCCGCGTTTTGCCGATGATCACCCGATCCCTCCATTGTTTACTAACAGCTTTTTCTCGGAAGTGGTCGGAGAGACGCGAATAGCGCGAACAGATACAAAACTGAAATCCAACACGAATAAAACTGAAACATCGGGGATTAAAATCGGGATCATCGATATGAAACTCATGTATGTTTTGTTACTTTCAACGTTTATTGGATAGATTTTATTGCGCTATACTACTTTTCAGCATATAAACAAATGAGTTTTGTACATTTTAGGTATTTTTGAAACGCGTCGATTGTAGGGACTTCCCCTTTAATGTTTGATTGTAACTCAGTGTTTGATCTAGTACATAGTTGACACTAAATGCACTATGAATATGTATGTAAGAAATATTGACATCATATATATTTATTAGATGGTTTTTAAAATGGCAATATACGCAGGACATTTAGTCATTGCAGACACCCTGGCCAGACGGGTCCTACAGTGGTCGTCTGATCTAGTTCCAGTGTTTGCAAAGGTGTTGCAAGGCGTATCTGTGAAGTAAATGATTAAGAGTAGGAACATATACTTTGTTATAATTACACGTACAGTAAAACCTCTCTATAACGGTCACTAAATTACAACAAGTATTTTGTGTTAAAGGCAGGTGGCTACTTAAAGCAAGGTGAAAGTAAAACAGAACGCTCCTATGTTCTACTTTCACATTGCTTTAAGCAGCCACTTGTCGTAAATACCAACTAATTACATGTAACACAATTTAGTGGCCGTTATAGAGAGGTTTTACTGTATATATTAACCAATTCCATCCAACTAGCGACTTTTGACGCATTTGTAAAAGTCATTTTTGAAACCATCGTGATAAATAGAACTTTTGCTCCATAAGAGCAAATGCTCTATTTATCACAATGGTTTCAAAACTATTCAATTCTATTTTTATCTTTTCTCTGGTAAATGTTCCTTTTCGGTAGATTTATTCAAAGAGGTTGGGTCCAACATTAGTCTAGGAGGTAAAGGGTTAAAGCATTTTGAAAATAGTTAGTACTGTTGTAAATGGCAGACAAAATGGCTTTATAAAGTACATTCACGTATAAATCGAGTTTGATTTTGCAAGTGTTCACGTATAAATAAAGTTTAAAGTACATTTTTTATAAAGTGCATTCACGAATTACATAAGCCTGCAAAGTTATAAAACTATTTTATAACATTTAAGGTTATTTTAAAAAGAAATATACATATCAATATTTGACTACGTATTTTTGTTTCGGTCATGGAATAAGGGTGGAAAATCTGGCGAGAAACTCGAAGCTGACTATATTATTGTAGACTATGAATTGGTTTCGCGCCAGATTTTTCTCGCTTTTAAATTTTGGGCCAAGACAAAAATTGACGCTAAGACTAAATACCAGCTTTAAAGTAAAAATAGAGATGTTTAGAGTGATGTTTAGCGTGCGTATGCGTACTATAAGTCAAACTCCGATGTTTTTGCCTGTAATGGGTTGCATCCGCCTATTATCAATGTGTTTTAATTATGACGAATAATTGTTATTAAAGAATTTCTTATTCCGATGCATGATTAATTAAACTGCCTCCGAATATGAAATCTAATCACAGAAACATTTAGCTTAACAAGACGAAATGGTTATAACCTTTGCAAACAGCTTGAATCAAGCCGAGACGCCGAGTAACTCGGCATTTCATCAGGAAACAAACTATTTGACGATCGGATTAAATATTTGAAGAAAACGACAATACAGGTACAAAGCAAAGCAGATTTTGAACTTTCAAACATAAACGTAGTCTGCTAAAGAATATTTTACTGTCGTAGTAATTGTATGTCTCTAGGGCAAGAATCTAACCCGTATGACGTTCGCTGTTCGTGGCGTAACTGGCAGTTGCAAAAAAAAAGCTTGGATCACGAGTAACTCGGTGTCTCATCAGGATCCAAACTGTTTGACACTAGGTCAATAATTTCTCAAAAACTTGTGACAAAATTTGCACCAGATCAGAAGTTCAGCGGACATTATTATTTTTACAATAAGGGTAGGGATTAATGCAAAGTTGATATAGTTCTAAGACATTATACTGCGTCACATATACTGCATCGTTAATTAAATGATGAAGTTTAATGAAAAAGTAGTAAAGTCAAGGAGGAAAAGCCACACACAAAACGCCACCATCACCAAAACACCTACAGAAAGCATAGCAATTTATACTCATACACACACGTACAGTAGAAAGTCACATACAAGACGCAATCACCACCAACACATCAATAGACAGAATGTCACACACACAACCAAACACACGCAAACACACGAAAAGAACACAGAAAACACCAACAAATACACGAGCACCAGAGACAAACATGAACAAAACACAAGCACAAATACACAAGACAAACAAAAGTAAGGGTGACAAAGAGAGAACCGCATTGGCACGGTCAGTAGCAAATTCACCACTGGGGGTTTAAACCGGTTTACGGACGTCCTAACCTCACACTTATCTCAAAGTCACCCTAGCTAAACAAACATTGTAAATAAAGGTATCACCCTTCTTGTGTTGACACTATTAAATTCTGCTAAAAACAATTACCTTGTATAGTTTTTATTTGCACCCGATTAGTAAAATATGTTAACCTTTTCCATGTTCTTTATTTATTCCAAATTTCAATACCTACTGAATATTCATGGACAAAATAGGTTTAATGGAACATGGAAGGTGGAACATTTCAACCATTTTAGAAACTAAAGAAAGATATCTATCAAATTACATTAGCAAACAGAGCAGGCCCTGATCAGACGGCTCCTATAGGAGCCGTCTGATCTGGGTCTACTCTGTTTGCTGATGCATGAAAATGCGTTTATATGAAGGAAAGGGGGTTAAGACATATTGACCGAGTCTCAAACACACAGGGCCCTGGTGAGATGACCAATTGTTCGGTGGTGAGATGACGACTTGATCGGGGTCTCATTTGGACCCACGCTGTTTGCATGTGGCTGTCAGGTCGCGCTTAATTTGAGAAGGATTAGAATCTAAAAGCGTTTAAGTTTAACCCATTTGCTCCCAGTGGATTCTTTCATGCTTATATATTGGATAAGTCCATTTTTATCTAAGGGATGCCTGGCCTAAATTTTCAATTTTGTTTTGTTTTATATTGAAATTCCTATCAGCAAACAGTGTAGACTCTGATACTCTGATCAGACGCCGCATTATACACTGTTTGCCTAAGCCCCATATATTGGATCGTGGGAGCAAATGGGTTAATGTCTGGAACGTGACTTCGATGGACAAACTAAAGTTGTACTCTAAAGGACGGTAAGTACAACATAGTGCGTATAATTAGTGGTAACACCTTTTAGTGTCTAAGACCAGGTTAAACCAATTAATGATCTTACATATGTTCTCAGTTGCATTAGAAACAGTTGAGGTCTGTTCTATTGAGATATATTCTATTGAGGTCTATTGTATTGAAGTATATTCTATTGAGGTATATTAATGTCAATTCTACTGAGGTCTATTGTATTGAAATATATTCTTTTGAGGTATATTGAGGTCAATTCTATTAAGGTATATTCTAATTCTATTGAAGTGTATTATATTGAGGTATATTCCATTAAAGTATATTCTATTGAGGTCTATTAAAACCTATTCTATTGAGGTCTATTAATTTTATTCTAGTGAGGTCTATTCTATTGATGTTTATTCTATCGAGATCGATTCTATTTACGTCTGATCTATTTATGTCTATCATAATGGGGTATATTCTATTGAGGTATTATTTCGACAATGTTTATCAACCCAATGAAGCAGCTATCTGATCAGGGTCTCCACTATTTGTCATTCATAATGCTCTGGCAGGTTTAAGCCTTTCATACTGAATGAAGCCTATAGTTAAACAATAATGGACTATTCCATTCTGAAAAAAATCAGCGTTCAAAGGGTTAATTTTTTACCCTAAGAATGACGTGTCGTGTCAAATTCATTTAACCATCATTGGCAAAGCAGGGTGCATTATGTCCTGACTAGACAGTGCCCTTGCGCTCTGTGACACCGGACTTCTCAGCTGACAAATTACTTCACAAAGCATATTGAACTGTGAAGATATTCAGGTAGCTATCTAATTTACTTTTATGATATCTAACTCTGTGTTGGCTAAGCCTGTCTCCACTCGCATTCGCAAACAGCTTGGATCCAGATGAGACGCCGAGTAACTCGGCGTCTCATCAGGATTCAAGCTGTTTGACACTCGGTTAATGGATTCTCAATAGTTTTAGCGAATTGAAAGGAAGGGGAAAAAATACAGATCAGAGTTTGAGCAGGCATTATTTTTTCCAACTAGCAAAGACTTAATATTGTCAGCGCTGATGCGACTTATGGGAGCATATGGACTAGGTTGATGAATGAGTCTGTAAATTTACGAAGAAAATAGTCATGATAATTAATCTTTAGAAATTCAATTATCATACCTATTGTGTTGTTGCAAGTATGAACATTATCACAATCTTACTCCCGTGATAATATAAGAACATCGGTATATCTACTGTAAAACTATCGAGGGATTAATATAAAACTATAGTAAAACTCCTGTAGACCGCACTTCTAGAATAGAATGATTTAAATACTTTAAGTCAGATGCTGCTTAATGCAGGGTGATAGCCATATAGAAAGCTCTCTCTGGGAGCTTTCGACATGGATTTTACACTGTATTAAGCGACCGCCTGTCTAAAAGGTTCTGAATTCTGTTTAACTAAATGTTGGGATTGGCGAGGTGTCGCTGTTTTTGTCATACACTTTGCAATACTTTTTATCCAGAAGATGCTCACTGTTTGCCAGGACGTAAATGTTTAAAAACCTGACACCAGTCTCACGAGAGAGCTTAAGTTTAAGCCAAGTAAAGCTCTCACCTTGCTTTTTTCATGTACAAACTCGAAACAGTTCAACAATATTTAATAGAGATATTGTTTTGATCCATATCAACCTTATTCCTTACGGTAATCAAAATAATTATTTCATTATAGCCGATTTGACTGAAGTATTACTAAACACAACCGACTACAGTTCATACAGATTTCCTTGTTTTCTACGTTTTTCTAATTTTAAATTCATGGTTGTAATCAGTTTCATTAGTTAGCATGAACAGACAACAGACTAATGGCTACAATGACAAAATTGTTCGAAGTCTTGGAAACTACAAACATATCGTACAGTTGAACTTGAATATGTCGAACTCTGATAACTCGAACTTCGGGATAACTCGAAGTAAAAATTAATCATTCCAAAATTTACAATACAGAATTGTTCTAACATATATTACTACATATATCTTGAAACAAATCTGAAAGCTTAATGCAGGTCGAAAGTAGTGCTGAAAGTTCCTGCAGGAGCTTTCAGCATTACATTAGACCTGTACATGTACTAAGATGTGTAAGCTGAGAAATTGTTCAGATTAGAAATCGTATGACTCGAACATCTGTTATCTCGAAGTAATTTGTATGGTCCCTTGAAACTCGAGATATCGAATTTTCAGCTGTATATTTTCATCTTTAAACGTAAACTGTGTTAGGAACACAAAGAAACAGTATTTGACTCATTGTTGAATAGACTTTAACTGCATACAGTATTACACTAATTTGGCATCGTCAAAAAAGGGGGTGGCCCACAAAATAGTTGAACTACAACTATAGAAGGATTATGTAGGTTATGTTGAAACTATTTCAACATTTACCCATTATTTACATATTATTTAACATTTAGCCTGCTATGGGCAGATGAGTGAATACCTATGCAAACCGTTTGGATCCAAATGAGACGCCGAGTAACTGGTTGCATTTTGGTAGACAAATTATTTATAGCTTGAATTTTGAAAATGGAGTAGTTAAGCAATTCTCCAAAATAATTTGCCCAGCAGGTATAAGGTTAAGGAAACCTCTCCATATTTTAGTTAAGAACCCATCTATGCAGAGGAGCTTTCTGCATGACATTCTCCTTGCATTAATCTACCTTCTGTCTCCAAGACCGATATTAATACTAAATTGAACGTCCGGTTTAGAGGGATTTTACTGTACACATTCTCTCCTAGTGACGCCTTTTTAGCCTCTGTAAAACTCATTTATTGAAACCATTGTGCTAAATAGAGCATTTGCCCAATAGGAGCAAATGCTCAATTTATCACAATGGTTTAAAAACTACACAATTCTAAAATTCTCCTTTTCTATAGTTAATGCTGATTTTCGGTAGATTAATTCAAAGAAGTTGGGTCTAAAATAGTCTAGGAGGGATTGGGTTAAATCTTTAAACAACTAACGTTATTGAATTTCATGTTATGTTCTCCCGTTATGTTTTAAGTAATGACAAGTCTCGAATTCAATAATTGAATAAGTTTAGTAAAACAATTTAGCGGAATATGCCGTTACCTGAACTGATTGATATATCGTATCTTTTCCATTTAATCAAGATTAAATACATCGTAAATCTCTATAAAGTTATCAGTTCTTTGCTGCTGCCTCAGAGAACATATTTTTCCTCATAACATCCGTATCAGGTATTACTGAGAAAGAACTATATAATCGGACATCAAATCTCCCAACTGAACTTTGTAAAGCTGAATAATTCAAATTATTTGCAGAATCACTTTGATAACTTCGAATTAGAGTGATATAATAACAATAATGTAGACCCTGATAAAACAGCTCCTTCGGGAGCAGTTTAATCTGGGTCTGTATTATTTGCCTAAGTGTGTTTGTCCGAATAGTATGTGGTAATTACAATATATTCATGTTGAAGCCACCATTGTCTATGGCTTGTACCAGCAAATATTTTGTTTGCTGTGCTCAACAGGAAATATGGATGGGTCAAAAATGATCTGGACCGGTTTTGTTTAAATATAAACACCTTTCACGCATTTGCAAACAGAGTAGAAACAGATCAGACGGCTCCTATAGGATCAGGACCTGCTCTGTTTGCTATTGGAATTTCATAGATCTGATTCTTTAGTTTCTAAAATGGCTGCAATATTCCAACTTCCATAGTTAATTATAACTATTTTGACCATGAATATTCAGTAGGTATTGAAATTTGGAATAAACATAGAACAGGGAAAGGGATAACACACTGACTAGTGATTAAACTATAGTTGGCGTAAAAGGTCGATTGTTGACGTAAAAGGTCTACTCATGGGCAATTGTTGACTGTAACCATCTGGCTTATTTGACAAATGTCACTAGCTTCCATTAAAATTCACCAAACATGATCGATTGAACTGTTATCATAGTGGACCTTTAAAGCATTTAAGCTATCTAAATGTTTTTTGCGGGGATTGTCCAATTATTTCATTACCTAGTTATGGACGTAATATTCTTATTAAATTAACCCTTTCAGCGCCGATGTCGCATAAATGCACCACGACAAATAGTGCAGTCCCTGATCAGACGCCGCCTTTTCAAGGCGGCGTCTGATCAGGGACTTCACTATTTGTCTCAAACTCTATTTCTATATCTGTGTTTTATTCCTTTGAGGTTTGCATTTATTTATCTTATTTCCATATTTTACCGAATGATTGAACATAATTGGACTGCAGACGACAATTAGAATTTTGGCGCCGAAAGGGTTAACACTTACCAAGCCTATCATCGACTTGAGTTTCTCGGCATCTCATCTGGATCAAAGTTGTTTGTAAATGCGAGGCATGACGTGAATATCGGCATAATGGTTAATCGAAGTGATAGTCAGTTGTAAATGGTAAAGTCAAAAGGATATGTCCAGCTTTAAAATAGAAACTTGCCATAACATGCATATTTAACCGTTTCCTCCATAAAAACACTAAAAACACCTTTCTACTCCTCCATTAAAAGTCACTTCTTGAAATCATTGTGATAAATAGAGCATTTGCTAGGATTTCAAACTACAAAATTCTAAAAGTTTCCTTTTCTCTAGTTAATGCTCCTTTTCGGTAGATTTATTCAAAGAGGTTGGATCTAAAATAGCCCATGGGGGAAGGGTTAAATTGATATTCAGTAAATCCATCTAAAACGGAATTCTTATAGTGAAGATTTAGATACTTTTAGGCAGGTAGCTGCTTAATGCATGGTGAAAGTCAAGTAGAAAGCTCCCAGAGTAGCTTTCTGCATGACTTTCACCCTGCATGAAGCTGCCACCGTTTTCAAAGACCAATATTTATGCTAGATCTTTTAACATCAGGTTTAGATTGTTTTTACTGTATGACATGTTTTGTGTCGCAATAATATAACACTAAGCCCTTTCGCTCATTAAAAATGTAAATAAGTGTAAATAACTTTAAAAGGTTTAATTCAAATAATGAATAACTACATTTGCCAGTTTTCTAAAAATCCTTCGTTACCACCGAATCTGGAAGCGCTCAAGTTTGAATACATAAATCTAGAAGCGAATGAGTTTGAATATATAAATCTCTTGCTAAAAGAAATAGTTCCAACTGACACACGACCCTTATAAGGATTAGAATTGAAATCGATTATATATACTTGAAGTAGGAGCATATAATATATACTTAGACTCTATAACAAGCCAGGGTGGTAACGTTACAAATGTATAAAGACTGAATACAAAACAAGGTAACTGGTAATTACCCCCCCCCCCGTCATATAAACGTGCGTTTACGCATTTGCAAACAGAGTAGACACAGATCAGATCGCTCCTATAGGAGCCGTCTGATCTGGGTCTGCTCTATTTGATAGTGGAATTTGAAATATCAGTTTCTTACTTTCTAAAAGTACAAAAATGAGTCTTGCAGGAAACACCACATACAGAACAAACAGTCGCCCGAACAGCAACACAAGGAAACAGCAAATGTACATAACTATAAAAACATCAAGAGACGCACAAAGATAAAACAAACATACAATAGGGGGAAGATGGAAGTACCGCCTTGGAACGGCTATACTGTTACACCTTCCATATGTCTTTATTACTATGTTGTCCATGAATATGCAGTAGGTATGGCACTTTTGACTAAATATAGAACAGGGAAAGGGTTAACCTGATACTGTCTTACATGAATATTCATGGAGGAAAGGGTTAACACACGAAATACTTAACCATACTCAGGCGTATACTGAAATGTGTAAACCGCATATTTTTAGCAGTAGTCTATAATGCCCCCATCAAATCCTACACTGTGGACACTCTTTAGACTCGTCTCTTCGAGACGCTGTAAAGAGTGGTCACAACAAGAGTTTGATGGAGAACAGAGTATTTTAGTATTTGCAATCAGCCCTGTACACCCTTTGCCTATGAAGTATTTAGTATACGACTTTATTATACGACTTTCCCCTCTCTTATGTGAAACTCGTTCTTTCACATTCTTTTACGATAGCAACGGATCTTCTTTTACAGAAAGAAAGAAATGTAAAGCTTTTCTTCTTAATACCTCTTTGTGTTTTGCTTTTTTCTTTATTTTACATTATCGCAGATCTGTTTCGTGAGTTATTAGTTTCATTAACTAGATTTAGGCTATTGTTGGTTGAAATTTCAGGTGTTTTATCATTGGTTGAAATTAGGTAAATCATTGATTTTCAAGTTTGTCCATGAAATACTGGTCTAATTAGATCACACACATTACAGGCCTATAGTAAAACATCTCTACAACAACTCAGAGGAAGACATGTTTTAAGTATTAACCCTTTCCCTGTTCTATGTGTATTTCAAGTTTCATTACCTACTGAATATTCATGGACAAAACAGTTATAATGAAATAGCGAAGGTGGAATATTGCAACCATTTTATATACTAAAGAAACAGATATTTCCAATTCCACTGGCAAACAGAGCAGACCCTGATCTGACGGCTCCTATAGGAGCCGTCTGATCTGGGTCTACTATGTTTGCAAATGCGTGAAAAAACGTTTATATGAGGGAATGGGTTAACCCGTTCCCTGTTCAATATGCATGTCAGAGATAGTGACTGTTATAGATGGGTATTTATTAGCTGATATTTAACAGATAAACCTTTCAAGGAAACGTTTTGGTTTAACAAAAACTATAGAATAAGATCTATATCATGTCAAAAGTAAACAGAGCAGATCCTGATCAGACGTGCGTGTTTTAACAAACACCTCTGACGAAATGAAATGAAGAGCTGAATTCGAAAGTTTAAATACAAACATTACAGTTGAATTCGATATCTCGAACTCGGATAACACGAACTTCGGGATAACTCGTACTAAAAGTTGGGTCCTTCCAAAATATTGCAATACAGAATCGCTCTAAAATGTATCACTACGCATATCTAGAAACAAATTCCATAGCTTAATGCAGGTCTACAGTAATGCTGAAAGCTCCTGCATTACTGTAGACCTGCATTAAGCTGTGAACTTGAGACATTGTCCAGATTACAAATCGGATTAACTCTAACTTCCGTTATCTCGAACTAATTTATATAGACCCTTGAAGTTCTAGACATCGAAGTTCAACTAATTATAAAGTGTACTCCCTATGATAATTACATGGTGTTATAGTCCATATTGTTAATATAACATAGAATTGAACACATATGAACGACGATACAGCCATAATCACTGACAACTGACACTGACAACTGACACTGACGACTGATCGTAATCAGTTTATTCTATAATTGGCATTGCTCAAGATCCAACCTGCCTGACACCATAATAAATATATATATATATATATGTGTGTACATGTACACGGCGTTTAAGATAAAACGATATCCCCTTTTTATGTTAGAATTCAAGTGTTGTTTAACCGTTATCCTTACTGAGCAAATTATTCTATCCCACTATTTCACCAACTGCTGTTAAGCTATAATTTGTTTGTCTACCAAAATGAACGCAGTGTGTCAAATAGTTTGGATCCTGATGAGACGACGAGTTACTCGGCGTCTCATCTGGATCCAAACTCTTCGCAAAGCTAATCATGGATCCACCGGCAACAGGTTAAATGTAACAAACAAACGACATTCCAAAGTGACCTGTAGCGATTTGTTATAGAACAAATAAATCTCACTGATCGCTGTATTGAAAACAGGTTTTTGTTAGTTAACAATTCACGAGAAGCTGGAATAAATATGACTTGAGTCAAGCAGCTAAGCAATTTACTTCATAAATAAATTTGGCATTGTGAAAATATAGTACGTTTTAGGAAATATCATTCGACTGAACGTATCGTAAGTTTTCGCACGACATTAGCATAATTTCATCATTTGTTGCACGCAAAAAAATGTACAATACTTTTAAGCCAGTGCCTGTAACTCGAAAAAATCATATCTGCTAAATTCACGAGCTGTTACAAGTTTTGCTTTAAGAAACTACTGACCGAGTGTCAAACAGCTTTGATCCTGACGAGACACCGAGTTAGTCGGCTTGTCATCTGAATCTAAGCTGTTTGCAACCCATTCCTTCCTAGACTATATTAAGACCCAACCTCTTTCAATAAATCTACCGAAAAGAGGCATTTACTAGAGAAAGGAACGTTTTTAGAATTGTGTAGTGTTGAAACCATTGTGATAAAATTATCACAATAGTTTCAAAATGTCACTTTCATAGAGGCGTCAAAATGCGTCACTAGGAGAGAATTTGTTAACAGAATATAAACATCGCGTGTCTCGGTGTCATACTTTGACCCTAACCTTTATGCTTTTGAAATGCAATGGACGAAAGTTCTAGGATGGATATAGAAACAATTGCAATTCTATAACCACGGTTAAATCATTTGCAATACTATTTTGCCAAACCCCCGTTTCTTGTCATACGGGCGCTCAAACAAGTATAAACGCCGATCTTTAAGACAGGATGCAGCTTAATGCAGGGTGAAAGTCATTCAGAGAGCTCTCAAATGAGCTTTCTCCTTGACTTACATTTTGTACGTCCCGCATTAAGCAGCCACCAGCCTAAAAAATAATTCTTCTTTACTAAATTTCCAGTTTAGATGGAGTGTACTGTATATGCAATTTATCATTGCTCCAACAACAGTATCAAAGCTACATAATCAAGCGACATGTTGTCTCAGGTGTATGCTATTTAACCATTTTACCCGAAAGAGATGATGACATCGTGAATGTTTGATAGTTGAATGTTTAAAGCGGTACATGCATATGAACACGGGAATTGTTGCCATGGCAGAAACTGTAAAAATAGAGCTGAGTAATTTGATAAACAACACACAGCAGACCTTAACCCATTCCCTCATATTGACGACTTTTGACGACTCTGTAAAAGTCGAATTGTGAAAGCATTGTGATAAATAGAGCATTTGCTCCTGTAGGAGCAAATGCTCTATTTAGCACAATGGTTTCAAGCTAAAAATCTAAAACTTTCCTTTTTCCCTAGTTAATGCTCCTTTTCGGTGGATTTATTCAAAGAGGTTGTATCTAAAATAACCTGTGAGGTAATGGGTTAATCAGTAGGAGTCATCGGATCTGCGAAACCATTAACCATTTACTCCATGAAAATTCATGTAAGAAATATTGACATCATGCTTATTAATCATATCATTTTTATAATGGAACATGAACACGGGATTTCTTGGCCATGACAAAAACTGCAGACTCATATCTATATTATATCATAAGCAAACAGAGTAGACCCTGATCAGACGGCTACAACAGAATATGGGTATTCTCTGTTTGAAAAGGCGTAGAAAGGCGTATTTATTGAGCAAAGGGTTAAACGACGTCTATATCTCTATATCAGGTAAACTCTCTATTCGTCCTATTTATAAAAGTTATAATAAAGGTAATTTTATTTAAGATATTTTCCAATCACTTTTGAAATTATGACGTATCTTAGGTACATAGAAAGGTACAATTAAGTGAGTTAACATATTACTTAATGAATATTTAGTAAGTTTTAATGACAACGAATGCTTTATAATGGCATTGTGAACAAGGTACTAGTTTGCCAGATGAGGAAACGGTAACAATCATAATTATGTATCTTAACCCTTTCCCTCATGGGCTATTTTCAGATCCAGTCTCTTTGGATAAATCTACCCAAAAGGAGCATTAACTAGAGAAAAGGAACATTTTAGAACTTTGTAGCTCTGAAACCATTGTGATAAATAGAACATTTGCTCCTCAGGAGCAAATGCTCTATTTATCACAATGGTTTCAAAAAAGTGACCTTTACAGAGGCGTATTCATGAAGGAAAGGGTTAAATGCCAGAAGCAAATACTGGATTTACACTATTTGCAAAGGCATGGAAAGGCGTATCTTGTGAGTTAACCCATTCCCTCATAGGCTATTTTTAGACCCAACCTCTTTGAATGAATCTACCCAAAAGGAGCATTAACTAGAGAAAAGGAAATGTTTTGATTTTTTTAGTTTGAAACCATTGTGATAAATAGAGCATTTGCTCATATGGGAGCAAATGCTCTATTTACCACAATTGTTTCAAGAAGTGGTTATTACAGAGGCGTAGAAAGGCATATTTATGGAGGAAAGGGTTAATGATTAACTATTTGAATGCAATACACGCATACACTGTCATGTGCAAACCATGCAGACCCAGATCATAGGGCTCCAATATGAACCCTTTGGTCGGGTTCTGTACTGTTTGTCATAAATCCTCTAGACAGCCTTTCATACTGAGTGGACTCTATAGTTGAACACTGGTGGGATATTCCATTCTGAATTGATTATAAATATTAATAATAATGTGAATGAACAGCTGCTGTTGAATTAATTAAATAAAGGTCATTTGACACATTGCCTGAATCCCGTTAATGGTCTCGAGTCAATGTGTGTAATACTGGCCTCTCCATTTCAGTCTTTTCATGAAATGACTGATTACAAATATTGACTTAACCCTTTCGCTGCCAATGCCGGATCTGTGATTACCTATGCAAACAGTTTGGATCCAGATGAGACGCCGAGTAACTCGGTGTCTCATCAGGATCCAAACTGTTTGTTACTGTTACTATGTTTTTGAAACAAAAATGAAGAAAATCAAAAGAACGAAAATTTGTAGCAGACGACAAATTTAGCAGACGACAGAGTTTGGCAGCGAAAGGGTTAACATATACAGTCTATAATGCTAAGCGCGAGGCAGACGGTGGCTTAATGCAGGTCAGACGTTATACATTAAACGTTATATATAAGATATTTCTGCATTATTTGTGCCATGTATTAAACATCCATCTGCCTTTTTAAGACTTCTGTGATCAGTAGATTAATGACCGCTTGGAATAGTTTCTTCTGTACTTGAAAATGCCACTTAGGATCTCTGAATAGCTGTTTATTATATTCTGAACATTGCTTTAGTCTGGAACTCGGGCGTTTTTTACCTATATTGCCATACTATTAGGCAATACATGTAGTCTGCATAGCTATGTTTGATACATAATTTAGAACTTTAATCACCAAATACGAAACCATGTTGTGAACGCGCTCGGCAAAATAAGAAGGAATTAGTTTTCCT
The DNA here is from genome assembly GCA_963576725.1 of Azorinus chamasolen. Classification (NCBI taxonomy): domain Eukaryota; kingdom Metazoa; phylum Mollusca; class Bivalvia; order Cardiida; family Solecurtidae; genus Azorinus; species Azorinus chamasolen. Next base: position 49,315,670 of record OY755251.1, on the reverse strand, counting down.
TCGGTGCCTTATTCAATAATAGTAAAACCTTACATCTATTTGTTAATAAAACCGAATTAAGCTTTAAACCATATAATAACTCAAGTTAATTTGTACAATTAATACAGATGCATCGTTGTGCCCGCATTCTCACTTTTGTAATCTTTTCCCACTGGGCCACTAAACGCTTTTGTTTAGACTGATTTCAGGTTCCCTGCTTCTTTAACCCTTTAAATACGAGAAACAAGTGTACAGGCATTTTCAAGCAATGTAGACCAAGATCAGATGGTTCCTACAGGAGCTCTCTGAAAAGGTTCTATGCTTTTTGTCATTAAGCATCTCGAAATGTATACCCTTTCGCACTAAATGGACTCTATCTTTAAACAATAATGGACAATTCAACTGTGAAATGTCAGCATTCAAAGTTTTAATTTAAAACAATTACAGTGTGTTCAAAGCACGTAATTTTACAATAACTTGCAAATGTCAAGTGACATCATCCGTTCCGTTAATTACAACTGTAACCCGTTCTAGGATGAAAACGCCTTTCTTCAAGTTTCTACTCAAATGCAGACTGCTTTGAAATTAACAATTAATGAAATAGTGACACAAATGAAATGTTGATTCCAGACTACAGTGCTCCCTCTCTACAACGACACCCTTTGGGACACGAAAAGTGTAGGTGTTGTTCAGAGGGAGTTGTTATAGGGAGGGAAAATCAAACATAATTAGCTTGTTTGCAGATCCCCAGATAATGTGTATTTCGAGAACTAAAGCGGTTATGTCTCAATCAAACCCTATGTTGTGACCACTCTTTAGAATCGTCACAAAGTGACGATTCTAAAGAGTGGTCACAACATAGGGTTTGATGGAGGCATAAAGAAAATACGATGGAAAAACGTTGTTTCTGGAGCCTTGTTGTTTCGGAAACAGTGACATGCGTTGTTGTAAGGAGGGAATCGTTATTGAGAGGGCCGTTGTAGGGAGGGAGCACTGTACAACACAAATAAAACTACAGTGAAACATCGTTAATTCGAACATCTAATAAAGATATTAAATCATTTGAGGCAGGTGGCTGCTTGAGGCAGAATAAAAGTCGTACAGAAATCTCCCAGAGGAGTTTTCTGCACGACTTTCACCCTGCATTCAGCTGCCATCTGACTTACAAAAGCGATAATGATACTTGACTGAGTGTTCGAATTAACCCTTTCCTCCATAAACACGCCTTTCTACGCCTCTGTAATAACTACTTCTTGAAACCATTGTGATAAATAGAGCATTTGCTCCTAAAGGAGCAAATGCTCTATTTATCACAATGGTTTCAAACTACAAAATTCTAAAATTTACTTTTCTCTAGTAAATGCTCCTTTTGGGTATATTCATTTAAAGAGGCTGGGTCTAAAATAGCCCATGAGGTTTAAGCACATTGTATACTCGGTGTGAAACAGTGTGGGTCCTGAGAAGACGCCGAGTTCGCCGAGTTACACGGCGTCTCCTCTAGATCCAGACTGTTCGCAAAGGTTATCACGGATTGGCAAATGGCGGCGAAAGAGTTTATGTAAATGCACTTTGAAATACGTCCATTGCCCTGGTTATCCTAACAAATCCATTTTGAAAATTTCGTCTGATTTTTAGACATTTTATTTATCAAGGATTACCTTTCCGATCTATTTTGCCAATAAATTGAAACCTTATAACTTCGTAAGTCGTCAGCAAATCTTTATGATATTGACATTTCTGCAATATAAAGATAACGAATAACAACATATCGAAAAAGTGTGAGTGGTGTGCACTCGATGAAATGTTAGATATGAGTTACCTCATAAGCTATTTTTCGATCCTACATGTACCTCTTTGAAAAAATCTACTGAAAAGGAGCATTTACAAGAGAAAAGGAAACTTTTAGAATTGTGATTTTTTTAAACCATTGTGATAAATAGAGCATTTGCTCCATAGGAGCAAATGCTCTATTTATCACAATTATTTCAGTCTGTGACTTTTACAGAGGCGTCAAAGGACGTCAATATCAGGGAACGGGTTAAAAGAGCCGCCATTTATCTATAGGTATAAGAATACATGTACTAGTCCAAATAACAATGTGAATCATTGAGGTGCAATCGATGTAATATTAGATATGAGAGTTAAAAAGAGCCGACATTTATTTATAGGTATAAGAATGTCAAAATAAGAATGGACTTCAAGTATGAACCAATGAGGTGCAATCGATGTAATGTTAGATATGAGAGTTAAAAAGAGTCGACATTTATCTATAGGTATAAGAATGTCAAAATAAGAATGGACTACAAGTATGAATCAAATAGGGTGCATGTTAGATATTAGGATGTTCGCACAGAAAGATAAGATATCCACGAATTTCCAAAGTATTTAGAAAAAGGAAAGACTGCAAATCTGTGCACCTTTGTCATTCATTTTCACCTCTCTGCCCCACCCCACCCCACCCCACCCCACCCCACCCCACGCCTTTAGATTCATTTTCGATAAATGGGAGAATTAACCCTGTAATTTAACCCTTTACTCGATGAATATTCATGTATGAAATAATGACATCGTGAATATTAATTAGATTGTTATAATATCACATGGACACTGTGACTTGCACTTTTGGACTTGACAGAAACTGCATAATCATATCTGCACTACATGTATATTATCTATAAGCAAACTGAGCAGACTCTGATCAGACGGCTCCATATGGGTCTACTCTTTTTTGAAATGCACAGAAAGTGGTATTTATGGAGTATTGGGTTGAACAGAATCGTACGATTTACTATTTATTGAACATGTATAATTACTCCAACGGACTTGTTAGAACTGCAGTAAATGGATCTTTCGAAGTGTTTATTATTACAGATTATGAGGTTACAGTTTTATAAATAATAGCATAACTGTATAATTTATCACAGAATTTAAGATTAAAGTCATTATGTATCAATTGTCTATCAAGTGCATTTCCATGTATTATGTTAAAGAGGAAATTTCAAAGACATTCACGTTTTCCCTGCCAATGATGCATCTGTAATTATCTATGCAAACAGTATGGATCCAGATGAGACACCGAGTAACTCGGCGTCTCACCAGGATCCAAACTGTTTGTTATTGTGACTTTTTTAAACAAAAATGAAGAACAAAATGAAAATTGTAGCCGACGACAAAGTTTGCAAAAGACAAATATTGGCAGCGAAACAGTTAAAGAACTTCAATTTTATTTCAGATAATATGCGACAAGGGTCATGTTTGAACAGCGACACATTTCAATTACTCTTCAAATGTCAAACAATGATATTCGTCATGTGCATTACAATTCAGGCCACGAACTTTGATTGGCCAGTTTTTTTGTATGTGATTTTATGTGAAAAATTCCGTTATGGTTCACAGTGGTCAATGCACTGTGCGCCTCAACATACAATGAAACAACTCAAAAGAAGCCGTATTCTGGATTTATATTTTATAATACAGATGGTAGCTTAACCCATTCCCTCATATTGAAGCCTTTTGACGCCTCTGTAAAAGTTTCTCTTTGAAACCATTTTGATATATAGAGCATTTCATTGCATTTATTGAAAAAAAAACAAGTGGTTTCTGCATAGCAAGAGTAATGCAGAAAGCTGCTATAGGAGCTTTCTGTAATACGTGTATTTTTTATCTGTACATGTATTAACCCATTACCTCATAGGCTATTTTTAGATACAATCTCTTTGAATAAATCTACCGAAAAGGAGCATTAATTACAGAAAAGGAAACTTTTAGAATTTTGTAGTTTGAAACCATTGTGATAAATAGAGCTTTTGCTCCTGTAGGAGCAAATGCTCTATTCATCACAATGGTTTCACGAAGTGACTTTTCCAGAGTCGTCAAAAGTCGCCAATATGAGGGAATGGGTTAAGCTAGCACCTGACTTACAGGCCCATAATTAGACTTATTTTAATGCTCGCTTAAGACATGTTCTGCTGTAGATAAATTCGGACATCGCCTGTTGGCTAAACTGCACTCTGTTGTTGAATCTGTTCGCTTTTGGTTTTATTAGAAACATATTCATTTACATGTATGTCTGGTCTTTTACCATTGTTATTATTTACTGACATGATTTCATCATCAAACCAAAATATCAATGATATTCATGTTGCTCTTGTGGAAAAAGCAGCTTTCAATAGAATAATTTCAGATAACACTCCCATCTATATTTTCCTGATAAAGAACATTATGTTCAAATCATTTTAGAATGTTTTCTATTTGATCGGTTCTAGCGTCTCTTATATGGGCTCTAACCAGGGTCTGTACTATTTTAGCCTCATCTCAATAATGTTTCATTGTTTCCTTCTGCAAACAATGGAAACGGTGGTGCAGTAAAACCCCGCTAAGGCGACCACTTAAAAGAGGTATAATTCTGGGTGCTATATGCAGGTGGTAGCTTAATGCAGGACAAACGTAATGCAGAAAGCTCGGAGCTTTCTGCATTACTTTTGCCCTGCATTAAGCAACCACCTGCTTATAAAGCCACCATGTTTATTCATTAAGTGGTCGCATTAGAGAGGTTCTACTGTACTTTACATTGCACGTATTGCAGACCTTCATTGAAGGGTAGTCTAACGTAGACCGCAGACAGACATCGCCTTGACTGTTTGTCGTGGTGCATTTTGGAGACATCGGCGGTGAAAGAGTATAGGTAATTTATAAATAAAACTTCTTTTGGAGTACCGCACAACTTTGTTTAACTCGAACTGCGGTTGTATGAAAATTGTGACTCCAACTTACCTCCGCGTTCAGGTGCGGATCCAGGATTTCAGATTAGGCGGGGCGTAGATTTTTTTTTGGAGGGGGTGGCGTAGATTTTAATGTTTGATGACATAACTAAATAGTGTGTTTGTAATACATGTTGAAAAAGAGCGTAATTGGGTGAGGGAAATAAAAACCTCAGATTAAATCAATGTTTTATTGATTTTTAGTAGATCTAGATCTAAAATATTACTAAAAACAAGTTTGTTTGGGCAATTTAAGGGGGCGACGCCGGCTCCACCCCTCTAAATCCGCGCCTGGCTTTGGTTCTATCTTGATTATTTATAGGAAACTTCAACTGGAAAAAACACATGGAAAAAGATATATCCCGGTTTTGGGTCGTATAGCTGTAATTTGAGCGAACTAATTAGAGCGTGGCCTTAACGGCTACTAAGTAGCACTTGAGAATCATTGATTTACGACGTCCGATTGATGACACAAGCCTGGAATTTCAACTGGTATATCTCACAATTCGATGATAAAAATGAAGACAGACGCTGGCACCAGTGATCACATCTTTAGATAAAAAAAATAGTAACAAAGAATTGAGGGGAAATCCCGTAAAAGTAGGAAAACAATATTCAGTGAAGGAATATTGTTTATTCAGAAAAAAAACTGAAATACATAAACAAATACATATAATATACAATAGGCCTAATTTTTATTTGTTTTACTTCAACTGAATATAGGCAAGAATCTGATTTCAAAATAATGATATCTGAGAGATAGCTTCGCGTGACCCATACCAATTTATTTTTTAATCTGTCTTATACTTAACCCGTTCCCACTTTGGTCATTGTTTAGACCTAACCCCTTTGAAAAAGTCTACCAAAAAGTAGCATTTACTAGAGAAAATGAAAATTTTAGAATTGTGTAATTTTGAAACCATTCTGATAAATAGAGCATTTTCTCCATAGGAGCAAATGCTCTATTTATCAGAATGATTTCTAAAAGTGACTTTTACAGAGGCGTCAAAAGGCGTCAATATGCGGGAATGGGTTAAAGAATGAACTTGGCTTGGCAATTTAAAAGAAATTTTCAGAAACACGCTTAACTTTTATGCCATAAATATGCATTAGAACGCATTTGCAAACAGAGTAGACCCAGATCAGACTTCTCATATAAGAGCTTTGCTCTGTTTTCTTACGGAAAATGTAGATGGGGTTCTATTGCTTCTGTCGTGGACACGAATGCCTTTCTTTATGATGACATTATAAATATTTAGCTAATCAATATTCCTATAACCATTTTTTTTGTCTTACATGACCATTCAGGGAGAAAAGAGTTAAATGCAAGAATTGGCACAATTTCCGACATATGTCGAATTGTGTTGTTGCAATGTTATGCATCCGGGCTTGTATTACCAATATGTTAATATAAAAATGTCAGACTGGGGGGTGTCTTTCGGACGATTGTAGTACCTTTCGGTACACTACGGGTGAATATAGTACCTTTCGACACACTACGGGCTATTGTGATACCTTTCGGTACGCTACGGGCTATTGTGGTACCTTTCTGCACGCTACGGACGATTGTTGTACTTTCGACACGGTACGGACAATTGCGTTACCTTCCGACGTTACAGGCAATTACAGCACCTTTCGGTGCGCTACAGACAATTGCAGTACATGTCAGCACGCTACAGGCAATATCAGTACTTGTCGGTACCTTTTTTTTATATATTTGCAACGGCGTTACAATGCGTATCTATGGAGTATAGTGTTAAGCGTGATTTCACCATTTCCTTCATATAAACGTGTTTTCACGCATTTGCAAACCGAGTAGATCCAGACCAGACGGCTCCAATAGGAGCCGTCTGATCAGGGTCTGCTCTGTTTGCTATTGGGATTTGAAAGATCTGTTTTTTTACTTTCAAACATGGCTACAATGTTCTACCTTCCATGTTTTGTTATATAACTATTTTGTCTATAATATTCAGTAGGTATTGAAATTCGGAATAAGCATAGAACAGGGAAAGGGTTAAGCCGGTTATGGCTTGACAATACTGTATAATTATAGCTTATGATGAGACAGAACCTGTCAAACGTTTCAAGTCAAGACTGTTCAGTTTGATGTATCAATTTTCTCTGAACATTTTTGTATATCTTGCTGAGCTTTAGAAATAAAGGCGCACCAAACCATTTTAAAACTGATTGGCTGCATTTCTTTTGAGAAGCAAAAAAGCTGCAAAAAACCAAACATAATCTGACACCACGTCCCGCTTAACTCTTTGCACGCTAAGTAAGTTTTCGTCTGCAACAATTGTCGTCTGCTTCAATTCTTAAAATAAACCTTCTCTCATTTTTTTGCTAAAATATGGTCAAGGTGACAAACAGTTTGGATCCTGATGAGATGCCGCATTATGCGGCGTCTCATCTGGGTCCAAACTGTTGCATAGGTAATCACAGTTTCGCCGCTAGCGTGCAAAGAGTTAACCCTTAACCAAATGTCCGCCACTTGACTCGCATTTGCAAACATATTGGATCCAGATGAGACGCTGAGTAGCTCGGTGCCTCATCAGGATCCAAGCTGTTTGACACTTAGTCATGAGTTTCACTAAAGCTTGATTGGATAAGAACGTACTAAAAAAATCAGATCAAAATTTGCGCAGGTATTATTTCTTAACAGCGAAATAAAGGTTTACACATTTCTGGTGCAAACAATTAATAAAAGGCTTAATAACCTTTGCAGCGTTGAATTATCAAATGGACTACTGCAAAATATTTCTAAAACGGAATTCTAGTGGAGAATAATTAAATTCCTTTAGGCAGGTGTCTTCTTAACCCTTCGCTTGCTATTCACGTCAATATACGTACATGTACCTGTAAATAGTGAAGACCCAGATGAGACAGCTCCTGCAGGAGCTGTCTCATCAGGGTCTGCACTATTTACAAGTTGATTGTGCAACCAGTGAACTCCACAGCAGTGTATACACAGCGAAATGCTTGTACACAGTGAAGATATATGTAATTATACAACAGGGCATGGGTAAAGAAGGAGAAATGTATTTCAAAATTCAGCAAGCGAAGGGTTAATGCAGGGTGAAAGTCATGCAGAAAGCTCCTCGAGGAGCTCCTCTAGGAGCTTTCTGCATGACTTTCACCATGCATTAAGCTGCCACCTGTCTTACAGAACGGCATTAATACTGATTTCAACGTTCGGTTTAGAGAGTTTTTAATGTATTTCAAACAGGTCAAACTTATCGTGAGTATTCAGGGATTTGTTTAAAAGAAACGAGTAACATGACAAAACTGTGAAAACTGAAAACCCTGGCGAGAGGGCTTCGCTAGGAACCTTCTCATCTATGTCTACATTGTTTGAAAAAGGGACATTTGTGACTGGTTTCCTGCATTGAAAGGGTTAAAGAACCAGACACTTTAATGTTTGAAATAATTAATTACAGTAAAAACGGAACACAAACTGTCCATGTAACATTTCAAAGAGAATTCACGAGTCGTCTCCCTACATATCCCGTATCAATCATGGCACTTTTTTCTCTGCCACCATTAGCCCATACCCGCTGTGAAAAAAAATGACGGCTATTAATCCTTTCCCTGTTCTGTGTTTATTTCAAATTTTAATACCTACTGAATATTCATGTACAAATTTGTTATAATGAAACATGGAGGGTGGAACATTGTTAGCCATTTTAGAAAGTAAAGAATCAGATCTATTAAATTCTAGTAGCAAACAGAGCAGACCCTGATCAGACGGCTCCTCTAGGAGCCGTCTGATCTGGGTCTACTCTGTTTGGAAATGCGCGAAAACACATTTATATCAGGGAAAGGGTTAAAAGTTTAACCTGACGCAATTATGACTACTTGCGAATCAATCATGGTTTTGAGAAATTATTTACTGAGCGTTAACCCTTTCCCTGATGAATATTCATGTAGGAAATAATGACGTCATGAATATTAATAAGATTATTTTTTACAATTGCATATGAACACAGGACATTTCGGCTCCGGCAGACGCTGTAGAATCAGATCTATATTACACCATAAGCAAACAGAGCAGACCGTGATCAGACGGCTCCTATAGGAGCCGTTTGATCTGGGTCTTCTGTTTGCAGATGCGTCAAAATGCGCTTACATAAGGGAAATGGTTAAACAGGTCAGATCCTGACAAGATGCCGATTTACTTGGCATGTTATACGGCTCCAAGCTGTCTGCAAATGCGTGTGAAATCTCGGAAAGCGGAATAAGAGATAACTTGAAAACCTTCCTGGAGAAATCCTAATTTAGTTCGGTTTTTGCGGTGTAAAACATTACAACAAGCATGTTTGTCTACAAAACAAGGTTAAATGATTAATGCCCCCTAAATTAGTTGGGTCGTTTTCCTTCAGAAATGTTACTTCTCCGTCACCAAAGCGTTAACTAGCAACATATTCAAATTCAGTAAAATACAGTAAAATGGTCATCTATTCATGGAGCAATGGATTCATCTACATGTATTTCCAAGTACAGTAAAACCCCTCTAATGCGACCACTTAATGAACAAACATGGCTATCTTCATAAGCAGGTGGTTGGTTATTGCAGGACGAAAGTTATGCAGAAAGCTGCTATAGGAGCTTTCTGCATAACTTTCGTCCTGCATTAAGCTACCACCTGCCTTTACCACTGTGAAGTATGCCCCTTTTTGGTGGTCGCATTAGAGGGGTTTTACTGTATCTGAATTAACAGTGTTCGGTTAAAGATAAACAGCATATTCAATTCCAACTTTTATCTTTTGGTCATATTCCTTTTCCTTGATCTATTTTTCTGTTGTTTTTTTTTGTTCTTTTACCTGTTCCCTCATAATTATATACAATGTATGCCTTATTACGCCTTTGCAAATAGATTAGCCCAGATGAGAGGACTGTTAGCTGTTGATTTTTGTTTTTAAATCTGATTTTTTAAAACCATTTGCCATAGCAATAAATATACTTGTTATAGATATATAACACAGCTTTCACCTGCATATATCACTCAGAATTATATATATATAAACATTACAACATAGTTATACGATAACGACATCGTGAATATATTTATTAGCTGATGTTTTATAATATAAAGTTTTTAAGGTAATTTTTGCTTTGACAAAAATTGTAGAATATGATCTATACCATGTCAAAAGCTAACAGAACGGACACTGGGTCTACTATGGTTGCAAATGCGTGAAAAGGCGATTATATGAAGGAAAGGCTTAAACAATAATGGGTCATTTTCCACTTTGAAACAACCAGCATTGCAAGGGTTAAAGACACATACAAGTTGCGTGCTTTTCACTTGTTTATCATCTAATGTGTCTACTAGTGCCTAGATAAACTGCAATGCCTATCAAACGCAGTGACACGTCAGTGGATATTCAAGAAACATTGCGTGTATCCAAAATTTTAGATTCAAACTGAATTGACCTTTTACAAAAATATACACACACACACATAAATATATAGGATGAAAAAGAAAAATGATATATATATATATATAGAATGTATTTTTATAGAAATTCTATTTCTAGCAGAATACTGCTGATTATGTTAATTATGTACAGCGTACAGCAAGAACGCATGGACTACGTCTTCAGTACTACATGTATGTACTGAGAATGAACTAACAAGTAATCCGGTCTTTAACCCTTTCACCGCCGATGTCGCATAAATGCACCACAACAAATAGTGCAGACACAGATCAGACGCCGCCTTTTCAAGGCAGCCTCTGATCAGGGACTTCACTTTTTGTCTCAATCTCTATTTCTATATATGTGCTTTATTCCTTTGAAATTTGCATTGATTTATCCCATTTCCTTATTGTACCGAATGATTCAACAAAAGTTAGATTGCAGGCGAGAATTAGAAATTTGGCACCGAAAGGGTTAGCCCATTCCCTCATATTGACGACTTTTGACACCTCTGTAAAAGTCACTTTGTGAAACCATTGTGATAAATAGAGCATTTGCTCCTGTAGGAGCAAATCCCCTATTTATCACAATGGTTTCAAACTACAAAATTCTAAAATTTTCCTTTTCTCTAGTTAATGCTCCTTTTCGTTAGATTTATTCAAAGAGGTTGTATCTAAAAATAGCCCATGAAGTAATGGGTTAAATAGAGACTCTGATCAGGTTCTGCACTGTTTGTCATTCAAAGTCCTCAAGCAAGTTGAAACCGTTCATACTGAGTGGACTCAATAGTGAAATATTGATGAGTTATTCCAGTCTGAAGGGTTTAACTCTTATCCCGCTGTAAGAACAATGTTCAAATTTAGATGTCTGGGGCAATCTTGAATATTTCCAATTCAACCAAGCTGTTGAGAAACTATTGAAGCTTTTCAGAAACTATTGACCAAATGACAGGACAAAAGCTTTTGAGAAAATACTTATTAAGTGCCAAACAGTTTGGATCCTGGGTATGTCAAAATCATGAAATGGAAGAAGCACCTGCCTCGCATACGCCCGGTATCATAAGGAATGTACTATATGTATTAACAATGACTGGTCTACACAGTGTCAGTTTACATTGTGACTGGGTGTGGTATCATGACACGTCTTTACGGTATGCGAATGCAGTGAGGAATCACTATATCTATCTCAATTAAGCATACCGTCTCCATATAACAGACTGGCGTGCCAGCCAAAATACACACACGTACACACACATACACGCATGCACGCATACACGCATGCACGCATACACGCATACACGCATACACGCATACACACACACATACACACATACACACATACACACATACATACATACATACATACATACATACATACATACATACATACATACATACATACATACATACATACATACATACATACATACATACATACATACATACATACATACATACATACATACATACATACATACATACATACATACATACATACATACATACATACATACATACATACATACATACATACATACATACATACATACATACATACATACATACATACATACACACACACACATACGCACACACACGCACCCCAACCCCACCCCACCCCACAATCACATACACCCACACAAACACACATAAACACACAAACACACACACACAATATTAACTAATATTCACTATGGCTTGGCATGTATAAATCATGACTCATCTCTTCACGTTAAGCAGTTGCCGTATACAATCATTACATAAAATGCGTAAGTAGGCTAGAGTTTCCATAACAGTTTCTAAATAAGGATCTTTTTTTTTAAATCCAATTGAAAAACCTTTGCTGGAACTAATCCATTCCCTCATATGCTATTTTAGACACAACACCATCAAAGAAATATTTTGAAAAAGAGCATTTACTAAAAGGGGACATTTTTTAGAATTGTGCAATGCCCAGTTTATCACAATGGATTCAAAATTACTTTGACGAGTAAAGAGGCATCCAAAACGTCACCATGGGGGAATGGTTAGTGCGAACTAATTGTACTCAATACAGCAATAATGATATTGCCAGGTATGCAAATACAGTCGCACGTACAGTTAGGAATAACGGTCGTAAATCGCCAGCGTTAAGCTGAATTAACACTTTCCTCCATAAATACGCCTTTCTACGCCTCTGTAATAACCACTTCTTGAAACCATTGTGATAATATAGCATTTGCTCTTATAGGAGCAAATGCTCTATTTATCACAATGGTTTCAAACTACGAAAATCTAAAGTTTTACTTTTCTCTAGTAAATGCTCCTTTTTGGGTAGATTCATTCAAAGAGGCTGGGTTTAAAATAGCCTATGGAGGAATGGGTTAAAACGGCACGACCTGTGGCAAACGGTTGCGGGTGTTATAGAGCATAACGCTTTTGTTCATGCTAAACGTGACCTCTCTCTGAGCCTCATTAATATCCTAATGCTTTTTCAAGAGCTTGAATGAGTTGGAAGCAAGTAAGAATTGCTCTAGATCAAAATTTTAACAAACAACATAGTTTCAATTCGCTAAGGATCAACACTATATCTGATAGGTAAAACCCCTCTAATGCGACCACTTAATGAATAAACATGGATATATTTATAAGCAGGTGGTTGTTTAATGCAGGACAAAAGTAATGCAGAAAGCTCCTGCATTACTTTTGCCCTGCATTAAGCTATCACCTACATATACCACCCAGAATTATACCTCTTTTAGGTAGTCGCATTAGAGGGGCTGTATATACGCCTGTCAACACCAAACAGAGTAGACTCAGGTCAGACAGCTCCAGAATATGCTTTGTTTGTTTATGGAATGGTACATATCCGATTCTAGAGTTTCTGCCATGGCCGAATACATAGGTTTCATCCAGATAATCATGATTATTTCTTACATTAATGATTTAACTTAATACACTTAATGTAGCATCTGCAATTTGGAATCACTGTATAGCGACCACCTTTAATATTCGGGTACCAAATACACCCTTCTCCACTACCCTAATTACCTTATGTATTCGGACACCCAGACTCCTATCTATACTTATTCCCTTCAAAGTCCCCACTTTCTTAATGACAGAAAACTCTAAACACCAAGAATACAATTAATAATTGTATTTGTTATGATGCTCCAAGGCCCACGTAGCCTGATTCAACACTTCTTCCGAAGCGGTGTTAAACTCATATTGTAATTTGTTACCTTGATAACGCCAAGACAAGTCCGTGTTGGTACGCAACTTCTTCGCCTCCGTATTCACCGTATAACTATTAGACTGCACCTCCTCTGGCAAAGCCAATACCTCCTGCCTCTGTTGACGAACATCAGATAAAACTAAACTCAATGTCAAAAACTAAACTCAAAGAGTCAATGTCTACTAATACTACATGTGATTCTGATCTCGATTCTTCTTCCATTACACGTGAAAAGGATTAACAAATTTAAATAAAAAACTTCGGTTTTGTTCGGTTACCCAAAGCTGAATGACTGCACTAGCTTACACGCACGAAAACCTCGTGCGCAACAGCAGCGCCCCTGTGACCGTGGTGTACATTTCAAGGGAAAATAATTTTCTGCTTATTCGTAAACTCAGACGAAGAAAAATATATTTACCCTAACTTTTCGGACACCCAGTCTCCTATCTCCACTACCCTAATTATCCTAAATATTCGGACATCCAGTCTCCTATCTACACTACCCTAATTACCCTAAATATTCGGACATTCAGTCACCTATCTCTATTATTCTTATAATCTTACTTATTCGGACACCCGGTCTCCTATCCCCACTATTCTTATCACCCTACTTATTCGGACACCCAGTTTCCTATCTCAATTACACTAAGTGTTTGGACATCCAATCTCTTATCACTACTGCCCTAATTATCCTAACTATTTGGACACCCAGTCTCCTGTCTCCACTACCAGCTGCTTTAAGCAGCCACCTGCTCTAAATTCCAACTAATTAACACAAATTAGTGGTCATTATAGAGGGGGGCGTACGCGGGCTCCGCCCCTCTAAATCCGTGCCTGACTACACCAATTACCCTAAATACTCGGACACCCCATTTCCCTTCTCCACTCTCTTGATTACCCTCTGCTCTGTTTATTTTGACATTATATAGATCTAATTCTACAGTTTTTATCAAAACAAAATATGTCCTTGAACAATTTACATTATAACTCTTCAGCCGATACATATGCGTGATGTCATAACTCCATACATGAATATTGAACAGGGAAAGGGTTAAGGGACCCGGGTGAAACTGAAACATTTTTTGTGTGACTTTGGCCATTGTTTTAGGGATAACAAAGACATCTTGTTCATTTAATACGATTATTATTCACAATTCAGTAATAGGTGCCTTTTGATGCTTTACATCAATGCTTTTCTTGTAACCTGTATCAAGAGATTCTCATATATGACGTCAGAACGCCGACGTAGCTGTCTAATGACCAATAAAATCCACCATTCCTTTTCAAATCGACCTGTCTGTAGAAGATTGATATTTGACAAGTTTTATTGTGTCATTTGTTGAGATACACGACCAGATTACCCCGGGAATTAATATTTTGAAATATACGAGTCTTAAAGGTTGGGCTATGGACCTATTAGTTTTTCTGACTGTGTTTTATCGCCAAAGTTCCAAAAGATCATTGCTAAGCGGGATATTTATCAAGTTTAAAATCACATTTAATGTCAAATGGTATTCAAACGACAAATGCCAGTGTGGTTTGAAATGCAAATACTGCACAATCGGGGCGAATTGAAATCTCACAAACATCCAAAATTTGAATAATCAAGTTTCACACGTGTCAATTAAGTAACACAACTGACACTAATTACTCCCATTCGATCAGTTTGTAGGAAATTAAACAAAATTTCAATCAAATATTTTTTACTTTATTCTGAATAATCTAACGAAGACACTATTTAAGGTTTCAAAGTTTGCGATGAAACTCTACATATGGGACCTTAAATCACCTGAGACTCAAGCGGCAGAAGGAACTTCACATTCAATTCATGTCCGTAAATTACAACATTAACTTTCTTTTGCTAATCAGAATCTGTTCATATCAGGCTTTAACCTTTACTCCATGATGGACACATTTTCGTCTGCTTCAAGTTTTAGAATGGGCGCAGTTCTGATCTTGTTGAGACGTCACATTACTTGGCGTCTCATCTGGATCGTAACTATTTGCACATGGTTTTACGCCGACAAAATATGCGTTGATCATGGACGATGTTGGTGATAGTACAATATGACTGACCTGACCGTTCCCACGCATGCCTAAACAGTGCATGGAGTATTATCCTCCCAAGTTGACCTGAGACTCGATTAAATTTCGGCGTGTTTATCGGGATTGTTCGTAATACTCTGTGACAAAACATAGCAAACCAAACGCCGGTAATAATCATGTTCCACGAGGATTGTACAGTAAACCCCCTCTAATGTGACCACTTAATAAATAAACATGGCTGTCTTTATAAGCAGGTGGTTGCTTAATGCAGGACAAAAGTTATGGAGCTTTCTGCATAACTTTCGTCCTGTATTAAGCTACCACCTGCCTTTGCCACTGTGAATTATGCCCCCTTTTGCTGGTCACATTAGAGGAGTTTTACTGTATTTTTATAGCGCATTCTTATACTTTCGGAAATTTACTCGAAGATTACCGACGATAATACACGGAATATGCATGAGTCTCATGTCAAATTGGTAGGATAATAAAACCAGTGTCATGTTTTCCATTTAGTTATTGCTAGGAGGGATCTCATATAGTGGTATCTAACATACTGTTCGAAGTGCCGTAAAACCTTAGGAAAGCAACCACCAAATAGAAGTATAATTCTGAGTCTTGTAAACATAGATGGCGGTTTACCCCATTCCCTCATAGGCTATTTTAGATACGACCTCTTTGAATAAATCTACCAAAAAGGAGCTTTAACTAGAAAAAAGGAAACTTTTAGAATTTTGTAGTTTGAAACCATTGTGATAAATAGAGCATTTGCTCCTATAGGAGCAAATGCTCTATTTATCACAATGGTTTCACAAAGTGACTTTTACGGAGTCGTCAAAAGTCGTCAATATGAGGGAATGGGTTAATGCAGGACGAGAGTAATGCAAAAAACTCTTGTTGTTAAAGACACCTGTTGATTAGTCCGATGGTGAAAACGGAGGAGACTACAGTAAAACCTCTCTATAACGGCCACTAAATTGTGTTAATTGGTTGATATTTAGGGCAGGTGACTGCTTAAAGCAATGTGAAAGTAAAACAGAACGCTCCTATAGGTGCGTTCTGTTTTACTTTCACCTTGCTTTAAGCAACCACCTGCGTTTAACACAAAATATTTGATGTAATTTAGTGGTCGTCATATAGAGGTTTTACTGTATAGTGTCTGTCTGACCATCTGTTTGTCTGTCCGGATTGTTTCCAGACGATACTTTGTGTTAGGGATGGCAGATTTCGTTGGCACTTCATAAAACGTTTCCCTATAAGGAGATCTAGTGTGGTATTGCGTTTTACTCTGAATGTCAAGGATACTTAAAATATATATATATCACTATATTTAGGTTATCAGATGAAAACCACATTTAGGGTAGCCAGGATGAATGAAACTTGATACTATGTTAGATTATTGGACGATTAAGTGTGGGATTGTGTTTGGGTTCGAACGGTCAACCACGAAGGGCAATATTACTAAAATAGATATTTATCATCATATATTGGTTTCTAGATGATAACTTTTAAGGATGTTAAATATGAATGAAACTTGATAATATGTTAGTTTATGACGTAATCCAGTGTGGAGTCGTGTATGAGAATGAAAGTCAATTATCAAGGTCATTTTGTTTAAAATAGATATTTATCACAACACTAATCTTTGGTTTTCTAATGGTAGTTTCCAGATGATAACTTGAGTAAGGGATTGCAGAATCTATTGGAACTTCATAGAATGTTATCTTATTAACCCTTTCCCTGTTCTATGTTTATTTCAAATTCCAATACTTACTGAATATTCATGGACAAAATAGTTATCATGAAATATGGAAGGTGGAACATTGTAGCCATTTTAGAAAGTAAAGAAACAGCTCTTCCGAATTCTACTACAGTAGCAAACAGAGCAGACCCTGATCAGACGGCTCCTCTATGAGCCGTCTGATCTGGGTCTACTCTGTTTGCAAATGCGTGAAAACACGTTTATATGAGGGAAAGGGTTAAATGGCCAAGTGTTAGGGATTAAAAGGCCAACTATGAAGGTCACTCAGTGTACGGTAATGAAGGTATATGATATTTTGCTGTCCAAATGATAACTTCAGTATACTATGTTAACCCATTCCCTCATATTGATGCCTTTTGACGCCTCTGCTAAAGTCACCTGATGAAACCATTGTGATAAATAGAGCATTCGCTCCTATAGGAGCAAATGCTCTATTTATCACAATTATTTCAAACCACAAAATTTTAAAAATCTTCCTTTTCTCTAGTTAATGCTCCTTTTCGGTAGATTTATTCAAAGAGGTAGGATCTAAAAATAGCATATGAGAGAATTGGTGAAGTTATGAGATGCTCTTTAACATATCTGCCTGATTTACTAAATGTATGTGTAATCTTGCAAGTTTTACTTCTTTGATTGCCGTCCATGATTTTATTTGAATACGGCCTGACAAGACCTTACAGGGTCTATTTAAAACCGATACTTCCATTTAAGAAATAATAACTTACCAAATGACAACATATCAAAACAGATCTGAAATCGGTAAGCAGTTTGGGAGTACAAACGAAAATAAGAAGGGTTTAATAGTTGAATCACTCTAATGGAAACGGACGGCTAAAACATTTTTTAGAGCAAACTGAAAAAAGACAGTAAACCTTTACACCAGCTACTCAAAAGAAATCTATTTCTTGGTGTATTGTAGGTTGATGGTAGCTTAAAGTGTGGTTGTAGTTTAATGGTTGATGGTAGCTTAACGTGTGGTTGTAGCTTAAAGGTTGATGATAGCTGAACGTTTGGTTGTAGTTTACAGGTTGGTGGTTGTTTAAAGGATGGTGGTAGTTTAAAGGCTGATAGCAGTTTAATGTCTGGTCGTAGTTTAAAGTCTGGTTGTAGTTTAAAGGCTGGTTGTAGTTTAAAGGTTGATAGTCGCTTAATGATGGACGAAGGTTCATCTGTAATAAAACTACACACTAGATAAGGCTTTTCACGCCCTCCTACAGGAGTCGTCTGATTCGGGTCTACTCTGTTTTCAAAAGTATCATAAGTCGTATACACGAGAAAAATGATTAAGACTCCCATGTTTATGCACTAAGTGGCTACCATAGAGATGTTCCGTCGCATATGTCACGTTCAGGTTCAAGGACGCGATGTTCATTGATTCATTTCAGCCCCTATCACCCTACTCCCTGATACTGTTCTTCGACTTATTCTTGCTGCCTGTAATTTATAAGGTAGCACTTTAAAGTGTTATGATACGGTCATTCACATTTTTGCACCAACTTTTGCACGTTGATGCTCTCACTCAGTTTGACTGAAAATTGATAGTCACAAACCAGCTGAAAGAACTGGGTCGTCTTTTATGCATTAATTTGTTACGGAATTCCTGACAATAACCAAAATGTGTTCCAACCAGCTGAGTATGAAATTACCGTTTAAATGTCAGAAGTTTAGAGGTTCTTATTAGTTCTTTTCCGTGCTACAATTTCCTCTTTTTTTCATGTTTTATGAAAAGTGATGCACTGTTGGAAGGAGACTGCTACAATTTTTATTATAAATCACAGTTTCCTTCAATTAGGGTAGCATATTGATATTTATAATTCTGGTTCTATCATAGACGAAAAGCAAACCTTAAATGTATTTTGTTTTGTTTCAATACAGGGCAAAGTAATGCGGAAAGCTCTTGGCCCTACATTAACCCATTCGCTCCCACGATCCCATATAGTCCTTGTATATTCCGCATAATGCGTCGTCTGATCAGAGTTTACACTGTTTGCTGATAGGAATTTCAATATAAAACAAAATTAAATTGAAAATCTAGGCCCGGCACCCCTTAGATAAAAAATGGACTAATCCAATATATAAACATGGAACAATCCGCTGGGAGCAAATAGGTTAAGCAGCCACCTGTTTTTTAAGATTCCTGTGTTCAATAAATGCATGACGGCTTATGACAGGTTCTATTTGGAGTCTACGGTTACGTTGTACGTGCCAATAGGTTACAAGCAGTTACATATCAGATGATCAACATACAAAGCATGCCTCGTCCTTGAAAATCCCTGTAATACTCGTTAAATTTGAATTACGCTCTGCAGTCAAGTTATGGCTAGGCGAATGACCTTCTTCTCATGAACAGAATACTAAAGTATTCAATACATTTCTTTTTTTCCCTTGTATCTGTGGAATAAGTCTCTCATCATTGTAAATATCCTGCTCATTCATAGCCCATGTTTATTGCTGAATGTCACTGTTTTGTGAATATCAGGGGAGAGTACATTCAATAATGGTGAAATAACGTGCAGTCCAATCCCTTGCATGCATCTTAAATGCAATGAAATACGTGTAAACTATCGGATTGTCTACACTTTACCTAGAATGTGTATTTTTTGTATTAACCATTTACTATTTATTTTATGACCATGTGAGACAACAGAATGACAAAAAACCGAGTTGTGATTATTTGGCCAGTAAAAGGCCATGTATTCTGTATTTTGTAAAATGAATACGAAACATTTACCAAATGAAAATAAAACTGATGAAATCAAATAAGGATCAAAGTACAAAAATGAGTCATGCAGGAAACACCACATACAGAACAAACACTCGCCCGAACAGCAACACAAGGAAACAGCAAATGTACATAGGTAGAAAAAACAACAAGAGACGCACAAAGACAAAACAAACATACAATAGGAGGAAGATGGAAGTACCGCCTTGGAACGGTCAGTGACAAAAGTCACCGGGGGTTTAAACCGGTTTATGGGCGCCCAACCTCACCCTTATTCCATCCCCATCCTAAAAGACAAACAGTGTAAATAAACGTATCCCCTCTCCGACTAATCTACAACAACCGCGACAGCAAATACAGTGGTAAAGTGCATGTATAACAAAAAAACATTTTATTGAAAATACTGTATCCACCTATCGCTATTGTACTCAATGATTGAGCTGCAAACAGAGTAACTGTAGAAAAGTAATAAAGGGTACGACAAAAATGAAATAGTACAGATATCCGACGTTCTCCTTCCATTTCTGGATTTAAGAGGTCGCCTTCATAGAGTACTAAACCTTTCTTGTCGGCGTACAATGTGAGGGTTCAATCGAAACCGTCACATAAACACAACGTAGAAAGATAAATAAATACAAATATACTAAATTACAGTAAACTAAAAGTATCTAAATTGAGGCAGGGTCAGGGGAAGGTGGTGGGAGAATTTTCGTTATTTTTCAAATGGCGCTAAGAACGAAAGGTAGTGATAAAACAAAGACTAAATTGCGGACTAATACGCCGGCTGAAACAGTGTGCGGCCATGATTCGGATGCAATCTGCGTTTATCTCGTATAGTCACAAAATGCGCTGATGCTAAAGCATAGCTTCCCTATATTTGCAAACAGAGTAGACCCAGATTAGATAGCTCGAGTAGCGGCTATCTGCTTAGGATTTGTTCCATTTGCTTATGAAACTGTATAGAATTTGTTCTAAATATGCTGCCATGTTCCAAACGTTCCCTTGTTTAGAAACTATTATGAAAAAACACTCACTCAATGAAAATTCATGACGTGATAAATTCTGATAAAATTATTCATGAGGTAAAGGGTTAAATCGGTTAACCATTTACTTCATGAATATTCATTCAATACGAAATGACATCATGAATATGAAATAGCTGTATTTTCCTAATAACATGTGAATAAAGGACTATTTAAGACAGAAAGTGTAAAATCAGATTTATATTATGTCATTAGCATACAGAGCAGATCCTGACCAGACGGCTCCTATAGGAACCGTCTGATCTGGGTCTACTCTGTTTGCAAAGGCGTATTTATGTAGTAAAGGATTAACGACATCTCTTGACAGTCCTTGGTCAGCTGATCGCGATGTTCTCCTCTGGAGAAACAAATACAAAAAGGTGTTGGATACAATACAGTAAAATCCCTTTAACTCTTTCCTCCATAAATACGCCTTTCTACGCCTCTGTAAAAGTCACCTATTGAAACCATTGTGATAAATAGAACATTTGCTCCTATAGGAGCAAATGCTCTATTTATCACGATGGTTTCAAACTACAAAATTCTAAAATGTTCCATTTCTCTAGTTAATGCTGTTTTTCGGTAGATTTATTCAAAAAGGTTGGATCTAAAAATAGCCCATGAGGGAATGGGTTAAATCAGAAATTTAATAAAAAACAATTTAGGTATTGTTTGACATTCGGCTGCTTATTGCAGGATGGAAGTCATGCAAAAAGATCCCAAAGGATATTTCTGCTTGAATCCCAACCTGCATTAAATTGCCACCAGTCTAAAAGATGGGCACTGATTTGCTGTCTTGTATGAGCTGCAATAACAAACAAGTTTGTCAAATGGTTTGGACTTTTAGTTTAATGATCGTTACATTTCTCTTTCTTCTTACACGTATACTAACTTTTGATTGGTACGGTGTTAGTATCGTTTTATCAGTTTGGTGAGTATAAAGCCTGATTCGTTGGATCTCTGTCACGCCAGTGAGCGGTTAATTAATATGTTCTTGTTTACCCTCAAGACAGTGCTCGCTCGATCAAACGTTTGTTCGATTTGACCTGACTAATAAATGAAGAGTCATATGGTACATAAAGCATATGCATATGTCTAGATTAGACACAAAAACACGATGCTATAACAGCTGACTCCAGTCAAACCGCTAATGAATATGTCTAGAATTAGAAAGAAATACAGGGTCAAAAATACGGAGTCATTATCCGCTTTCTGCGCACCTGACTCACATTTGCATGCAAGCTCCGAGGCTAGAATCTGACCAATCAGATGCTTGAGAATGATCCCAGACTCAATCAAAAAGCTTTGTAACCTTGG
Organism: Azorinus chamasolen; assembly: GCA_963576725.1. NCBI lineage: Eukaryota > Metazoa > Mollusca > Bivalvia > Cardiida > Solecurtidae > Azorinus > Azorinus chamasolen. Next base: position 49,293,435 of record OY755251.1, on the reverse strand, counting down.
GGCCAGCTTGAATTATTCGGGGTTGGACCATTTTTAGAATATTTGTGCAACTATTTTTAGCATTTTATACCACTAACCCAACCCCACCCTAACTCTAACCCTAATCCTAATCCTAACCCTAACCTAACCCAACCCTAACCTAACCCTAGAATGTAAAATTAATATTTAATGAATAAACGCATTCTCTCCTAGATTATTTTTAAACCTAACCTCTTTGAATAAATCTACCGAAAATGAGCATTAACTAGAGAAAATGATTTTTTTGGATTGCGTAGTTTTGAAACCATAATTGTGATAAATAGAGCATTTGCTCCTATGGAGCAAATGCTCTATTTATCACAATGGTTTCAGGGGAGTGACTATTACAGAGGCGTAGAAAGGCGTATCTATGGAGAAAAGGGTTAAGCGGCCATCAAAATAGGTCAAATCAAGGATCCCTAAGGCAGGCGGCAGCTGAATGCAGGTCAAAAGTAGGAGCTTTCTACATTACACTTGATATGCACTAAGCAACCACCTGCATTTTAAGAATGATGCGTTCAACAAATGAATGATTTCAAACTATGAATTTTACAGGGGCGCCTAAAGGTGTCAGTAGGAGAGAATGGTTTAAACTTTAAATTAGTAAATTTAGTTGCAGACAGATCCTAAGGTCTAGCCCTTCGGTGTCTCATCTGGACCCAAAGGGTTGGGATACGCGAGTCAGGATAGAGGCATAAAGGGCAATGTAGATATAGTAGAACCTGTCCTAACCCATTCCCTCATGGGCTATTTTTAGACCCAATCTCTTTGAATAAATCTGCCCAAAAGGAGCATTAACTAGAGAAAAGGAAAATTTTAGAATGTTGTAGTTTGAAACCATTTTGATAAATAGATTCTCTATTTATCACAATGGTTTCACAGAGTGACTTTTACAGAGTCGTAAAAAGTCGTCAATATGAGGAAATGGGTTAAGCGACCATTTTATTGAATATAGAAGTCTTTATAAAGGGTGGTTGCTAAATGCAGGGCAAACATAATGCAGAAAGCTCCTATAAGAGCTTTCTGCATTATTTTTGCCCTGCATTAAGCTACCATAGATCTGCTTTATAGGTCCATAATTACATCTCTTTTTTCAGGGTCACTTAAGACATGCTCTACTGTATTCCGAAATCTGAAAATAAACATGTGGACTTTTATTCGAGATAGCATTATATAGGATTGCGTGACACAATCTACTCCATCAGTATGTGTGTGGCAATAGTTCTTTTGAAATCACCGAGAAGCATACATATAATAAAAAAATAAATGTATCAGAAAATATTTGCTTGGAAACGGTGCCGTGGTCGCACGATGTTTACTTCGTTTTAAAATTTGTGAAAAAGAACTTAATATATATGTGTTTCTGGCACGCAATCTATTCTTAAATATTTTCCGATTCGAAATAAGTAGTTAAGTAGTACACAATTCAAGATGACTTTCAGCATGCATTAAGCACCCACCTGCCTAAAAGTGTTTAAATTCGTCTATACAAAAAATTCGAATAATCGAAATTTTACTGTACAGTAAAACCTCTCTATAACGGCCACTTAATTGTGTTCATTAGTTAGTATTCAGGGCAGGTGGCTCCTATAGGAGCGTTCTGTTTCACTTTCACATTGCTTTAAGCAGCCACCTGCCTTTAATACAAAAAACTTGATGTAATTTAGTGGCCGTTATAGAGAGGTTTTACTGTAGTTGTATTTGTATGTGTATGATAATTGCAAGCCGTCGATATCAAATCGATAGTTCTTCTTCTTCTATATCGTTGTCTTCGTCATCTCGCGGTTTATATGATTGGGGTACGATCGCGTCTTCAGCAATAATACTATTCTTTGGTCAAAGCGTTTAAGAGCGACTTCACTTGGGTCTATAGTTCGAACAATAGTTACCACAGTTCGATACGAACGGCGATAGTCGCGACTAAAGTTACGTCATATGACCTTTCACCCGAACTATAGTCGAACCACGCCATAGGGCTTGGTTTCTGTAGTTCCAAGATGGCGACAAACGATAAACTGAAAGTTGGTATCTTAAGTTTGATTAGAATTATGAGATTGTTCAAAATTATGCGTTATTTTGATCTTGACAAAATTTAAGATCGGTCACATGTACTATTCTGTAATATACGGTAATGTATTACATATTATTTTCTTCGTTAAAAAGGTCAAGAATAGTGTTGTTTTTGTTTGTTTACATTTTTCGACTATAGTTTCGCTACACATGTTCACTTGCCACATTCATTGCGCATGTCTGCAACTTCTTTTTTTAGCATTTAGCGGCAGCTATGGTTCGAACTATAGACCCAAGTGAAGTCGCTCTAAGTTGGCCAGACTTGTGCGCTCTAAGATTTCACACATGGATTACAGTAATACACCTCTACACCGTACGTTAAATTTGGTATAGGTCTGTCTTGGAGACAGATGGCAGCTTAATGCAGGGTGGAAGTCTTGCAGAAAAGTCATCTAGGAGCTTTTCATGTGACGTTCACCCTGCATTAAGCAGTCACCTGCCTAAAAGTATTCCGGCTTAGAAGGGTTTTACTGTGTATCATTGTCTTCGTCATCTCATGATTTATATGCTTGAGGTCCAATCGCGTCTTCAGCAATAATAATCTTTCTTTGTCAAACCTTTAAAGTTGACCAGAGTATTTAACCTGAGAATGCGCTCTCTAAGATTTCCCCCATGAATTACCCAGCTGTACCTGTTATATGCAGTATATGCCAGCCGTTGGCATCGAATATCTGCATTCGGTCATCCAACCCTTCGTCATGCCGAATAAAAGTTATGTCTGCTGAAACCCTGATCAATTTTACTTACTTCCGGTTCGCCCAAGCGCTTGAGAAGCCATTGACCAAGCGTCAAGTAATATGGATCCTAGCGAGATGCCGATGTAATCGGGGTCTCATTTGGACCCAAATATGGACCCAAGCTGTTTGAAAATGCGTGTCAAGTCGCGATAAGCATGATGAGAGTGAACCAATACTCTACTTGAGGTTATGCCGTATTTGGATGTTCATAGCAAGCTGAACACTCAGCCTATAATTAATTGTAACCAACGGCCAACATTGGCTCTGTTTAGAGTCATTGGGCATGAAGTAGAATTAGCCGCTATCGATACGCACTTAAGTCAGATTTGTGCGATTGGAAATTGTTATCTCAGCTCTGCACGAGGTTATTATTGATACTGCCAGAATTCAGCTGGTGTTATGGGCAAGAAATTTATTACCAAAGACCCACTCCATGAGAACACTTTTGTTTTTACATGTATAACTTGTATTCAGTTGTTGTTGTTTTTTGTATTACAGTAAAACTCCTATAAATCGGACGTTCAATTTAGTGTCAATGTCGGTCTAGGACACAGGTGGCAGCTCCTAGAGGAGCTTTCTGCATGACTGCCACCATGCATTAAGCAGCCACCTGCCTAAAAGTATAGTAAATTCTTCTCTATTAGAATTCCGGTGTAAAGGGTTTTTACTGAACCTGTTAGCATTGCTTTAATACTCCTTAACCCATTTGCTCCCAGTGGATTCTTCCATGCTTATATATTGGCTAAGTCCATGTTTTATCTAAGGGATGCCTGGTCTAAATTTTCATTTTCTTTATTGTTTTATATTGTAATTCCTATAAGCAAACAGTGTAGACTCTGCGGCGTCTGATCAGAGTCTACACTGTTTGCCTATATCCCATATATGGGATCGTGGAAACAAATGGGTTAATTAAAGGAGCAAACATAAGTATCTATTGCACTCTTTTATCTCAGACCTGTAAGAGTGTCCGAATTCCGTTGATATTCAGGGCAAGACATTTGCGGTGGTCTAATGGTAACGCGCTTGACTATCAGTCATGAGGTCCGGGGTTCAAATCCTGGTCTCTCCCGGAAATTTCAGAGACACTTTTCCGTGTCTCCCACCCACACCTCCTCTCCACCCAGGGGTTAAAATGGGTACCTGTGAGGGTCACTCGCCGGTACTGCGGCTGCATGATTGCGCCATATGTTAGCAGTGCTCGACATTGTAGGCCAATGACTCAATGACCAGGGGAGTAAATGTACAGTCGGCTCAGCGGTCATTCGGGCTGAAAGTAGATTATAACTAGGTACTTTACGTTTTCTTTGAACAAAGAACGACTGAGAAAATGGTGAAAGTCGTGTTGCAAGCGGTGTAGGTAGGGACTACCTTTTCTACACCTGAAGAACAACAACTGAGTATGTCCTTTCAATGCACGATACATACGTGTATCTTTTCCATCCTGGACATTCATTGTGCATTGCCTAACAATTCAATCCATGAACATTCGTGTAAGAAATAATTACATCATGAATATTAATTAGATTCATTTTTAATTATGGACACATGACTTTCAGGCTAAGACAGAAATTATATAGTTATAGCTATATTATACATGTATCATAAGCAAACAGAGCAGACCCTGATCAGACGGCTCCTACGGGAGCCGTCTGATCTGGGTCTACTCTGTTTGCAAAGGCATAGAAAGGCGTATTTATGGAGTAAATAGTTAATTCTCATCCGGTAGGGAAAACACTAATGCCTGCAATAATTTTGGTCTGGTGTATTTTTATTTACTTTCGAGTTGATCAAGCTTTTGAGAATCTATATACTGCGTGTCAAACAGCTTGGATCCTGACACATAGTTACTTGACCTCTCATCTGTATCCAAGCAGTTTGCAAATGGGAGTTAATATATTATATTCTGAAAGTGGGTGATCCTTCGAAAGCAAAAGTAGCAATGCGAAAAAAGAAAATTGCAGACTCGGTTTTATTGAGTCTGTTCATGAGTAGTAATTAAAAGTGCAACATTACTCACGCCCCTAGCACCGGCTTAAGCCGTATTCATTTTTTCAAAATTATTAACATGAAACGTTATGATCCCGAAGGACCAGAAAATATAACACTGAGAATGAAGTACGAGGCGACTTTTTACGGCCGCCACACAAATACCTGCTGTTGTGAAGTACATGTACATATATTCAGAAAGTGGGTGATCCTTCGAAAGCAAAAGTAGCAATGCGAAAAAAGAAAATTGCAGGCATGGTTTTATTGAGTCGAGTCGAGGATGGCGGAATTTGACTTAAATGACACGGTTTAAATGCAAATGCGCTTTAGTTGTGTTTTTCGCCACAAATTAATTACATTACTTCAGAATTCTGCACATTAGGATATAGCAAATTTGCCGTTTTACATGATGTCGGCATCAAAAACTCGGAAAGCTTAACATGTTTCCTCCAGATCGTGATATTAATCGAATCTACAAACAGTTTAGATCCAAATAGGATGTCAAGTAAATCATCGTCTCATCAGGATCCAAGCTGTTTGAATATTCATGTTGGAAATAATGACGTCATGAATATTAATAAGCTTATTTTTATAATGGCATATGAACACATGACAATTTGGCTCAGGCAGAAGCTGTATAATCAGATCTGTATTACACTATAAGCAAACAGAGCAGACCCTGATCAGACGGCTCCTATAGGAGCCGTCTGATCTGGGTCTACTCTGTTTGCAGATGCGTCAAAATGCGCTTACATAAGGGAAAAGGGTTAACTATGCGTTCTGTGTTCTGAAAAAAAAATTATGTCCGCTCAAAATCTTATCTTGGACAAATATTAGTTTTACTTTCTATCAGTTCTAGCGTTTGAGAAACTATTGACCGAGTGTCAAACAGTATGGATCCTGATGAGACAGAATTTTACTCGAATTCTGATCTGGATCCAAACTTGTATGATAAGAGTTACATTTGCTTTGGCAACCGATGTCGCTTGTTTCAAATGTTTAACCCATTACCTCATAGGCTATTTTTAGATACAACCTCTATAAATAAATCTACCGAAAAAGGAGCATTAACTAGAAAAAAGGAGTTTGTTTTAACTTTGTAGTTTGAAACCATTGTGATAAATAGAGCATTTGCTCCTATAGGAGCAAATGCTCTATTTATCGCAATGGTTTCACAAAGTGACTTTTACAGAGTCGCCATAAGTCGTCAATATGAGCGAATGGGTTAAGTCTGTTTTCAAATACTTATATAGTCCATCTAAACGAATACTTTCGTGAGGAAAACTCAAAATGTTTTGGGATAGTCGGCTTGTTAATCTCTTAAACGAAGAATATCCATTGTTAGAAATGGTAATACCATGCATATCAATTAGATTTAGTTTGATAATGACACAAGGACACATGAAGACTTGGCCCAGACTGAAACTGTACAGTTTAATCTATAACGTAAACCTGGTTTGTCCTCGTACTAGGGTTAAACCTGAATTAAACAGAAAAAAATTGTTTGTCTCAAAACAACCGGATTCACCGGAAGTTGCTGACACGGTTTGTTGCAAACTCCTCACAGTAATCTCCCTTGTCACTACGTGCGGTCAGAGAGTAGCGACTAGGGGAGATAATTGCGTTGGAGGTTAGGCTTGTTGTAATGGACGAATCTGTAAGTACCCTGGCAAACAGTTTGGATCCAGATGAGACGCTGAATAACTTGTGTCATCAGGGTCCACATTTTTTGACACACCACTTTACGTTTCAGGGACAAATTGAACGAAAATCCAGACAACATTGGTTATAGAGGAAAATTGTTTGGTGCTTTACCCCTTCCCTCATATAAACGTGTTTTCACGCATTTGCAAGCAGAGTAGACCCAGATCAGACGGCTCCTATAGGAGCCGTCTGATCAGGGTCTGCTCTGTTTGCTGATGGAATGCGATATATCTTGTTTCTTTACTTTCTGAAATGGCTACAATATTCCACCTTCCGTATTTAATTATAACTATTTTGTTCATGAATATTCAGTAGGTATTGACATTTGAAATACACATAGAACAGGGAAAGAGTTGAAGAGTTAAACTCCATAGAGAAATTCAAACAGTGTTCATTAACCCATTACCTCATAGGCTATTTTTAGATACAACCTCTTTGAATAAACCTACCGAAAAGGAGCATTAACTAGAGAAAATGAAAATTTTAGAATTTTGTAATTTGAAACCATTGAAACCTATGGAGCAAATGCTCTATTTATCACAATGGTTTCACAAAGTGACTTTTACAGAGTCGTCATTATAAGGGAATGGGTTAACCAGTGTGAAATAGCTGATAAGGCAACAATGGTCCTCGTTAATTTCTTCCCTGTTGAATATTTATGTATGAATGACATCGTGAATGCTTATTTTGCTGTTTCTTTTTACAATGGCATTATATGTACACATGGGTTTTAGGTATTGGTAGAAACTGAAAAGCCATATCTAATTTTAATTATTTTTTTTGCAAACAGAGTATATCCTTACCAGAAGGCTTCTACAGGAGCCGTCTGATCTGGGTCTACTCTGTTTGCAAAGGCATGAAAAAGCGTTAAAACATGAGGGAATTGGTTAAAATTTCATTTCTTTATTTCTTTACCATATGCTAGTGTGTAATTCAATGTGCTGAACAGGCTTTTTACTTATTTTCTAATAACCCCCTTATCCATCTGCAAAATATAATACATATAGTAAAACCTCTCTATAACGACCACTAAATTACATCAAGTAGTTTGTGTTAAAGGTGTTTCCTGTAGGAGCGTTCTGTTTTACTTTCACCTTGCTTTAAGCAGCCACCTGTTCAAAATAGCAACTCATTAATATAATTTAGTGGCCGTTATAGAGAGGTTTTACTGTTTTCAAATATGGATCTCTTGACTATGTCCGATTCGTTTAATCTTTTTGAAACAATTAGCCGATTGCCAAACGGCGGGACTTTCTCACGTGATAGTTGACACCGTGTTGTCGTGATGGCCCCAATAAGAGTCCGTAGACATGCTATCTCAAACCTGCAAGAGTGGTAATGACTAGTGGAATAGGAGAATGTTCAGCCAGCGTTAATGATGATAACACGCGAGTTGTTTCCCTTAATTCTTTCAACACAAACTGACATTTAATTTGCAAACTCGGTGTCTCATCCTGGTATAATCTTTGCGCAGATCAACAGATAAATGTGCGTACGCAGATCATACTAAAATCGTCATTTCTCCACCAAACCCTATGTTTTGACCACTCTTTAGAATCGTTTCGAAGAGATTTGCGGTCACAACATAGGGTTTGGTGGAGAAATAAAAGAGTTAGTCTGGAAAATATTTTGATTTACGCATTTTATCTGGACCTCTGGTTTTGACATTTATTTTCATTGTTTAACCTTCTACTCCATAGATGGGCCTCTTGGCCTATGTACCGTAACTGAAATGAAATACAGTAAAACCTCTCTATAACGGCCACTAAGTTGTGTTAATGTGTTGGTATTTAGGGCTATAGGAACGATCTGTTTTACTTTCACCTTGCTTTAAGCAGCCACCTGCCTTTAACACCAAATACTTGATGTAATTTAGTGGCAGTTATAGAGAGGTTTTGCTGTAGAAGAAATATAGAACATAATTTTAATTGTTTAATACCACCATTACTCAGTATTCAAACAGCAACAAATATAGTCCCGGAATGTATTGCATGAATTCTCAGAGTGAAATTGCCTATCAGTCTATTAGGATAGGGTTCATTCAGAGTGAAAGGTGATAATGTGCGTGAGGATTCTGATAAAACCCCGATGAGATGGTTCCTCTTGGAACATTTTGATTTGGGTTAAGACTGTTTTCAAATATCACTACCTGCATTCAAATGGTCAAATGGTTCCCACCCAATCGCATGCTGTGTAACAAGGAATCATATCTAGTAAAACACAATTGTGCATTTAAACTTGCTTAAGTATATGTTCCTGTTTTTGTTTCATTTCAGATATCGACAATGATTTTCAAAAGGTTCCAGTTAGAGTTGGCATTCATCCTCTGCATCTGCAGGTATGTCGATTTTTTTTAAAAAAAAAGAGTCGATTATGCTTACAAGCAAGTGTATTATAAATCTCCATAGAAAAAACAACTGTTTGTGAAATAAAAAGCATTATATACTTGCGATGTCTACAATGAAACGTTGATTAAATTAGAACTATCAAAAGGCGTTGTTTTTTGTACCTTTTGTACTATTGGTTGGCAAATATTATAACGTTTTAATGGGTGCATTCAATAGTCATGTGAGAAAACCTTTCAACTTTCATGTGGTAGGTCAGTGGTTCTACCTTGGTGCTCTTCTGTGTTTAGCTGGACGTTGCAATACAGTGCTCCCTCCCTACAACGACCCTCTCAATAACGATTCCCTCCTTACAACAACGCATGTCACTGTTTCCGAAACAACAAGGCTCCAGAAACATTTTTTTTCATCGTATTTTCTTTATGCCTCCGTCAAACCCTATGTTGTGACCACTCTTTAGAATCGTCACTTTGTGATGATTCTAAAGAGTGGTCACAACATAGGGTTGATTGAGACATAACAGTTTTAGTTCTAGACATACACCTTATCTGGGGATCTGCAAACAAGCTAATTATGTTTGATTTTCCCTCCCTATAACAACTCCCTCTGAACAACACATATAATCTTTGTATCCCAAAGGGTGTCGTTGAAGAGAGGGAGCACTGTATGACTGAAATGCTGTTAAAGCGACGTTAAACACTAATACAAACAAAACATAATATAATGGATACATAATTATAATGATTTAATGGGTCGTTACATATAACATAAAAACATACATAGGGTACATGTACATACTCTAATGCAATGGTGGGTTCATATAATAATTTATTGATGGGTACATGTTATAATTTAATGGAGCTTGCATATCATAGTCCAATATTGTGTACATAATATATTTGGACGGTGGGTACATACTATAATTCAGCGATGTTTACATTCATTGATGGATGCATATGAATATTATATTTTAGCGGTGGGTACATATTATAATTAACTGATTGGCACATTAATGTGTGGAGAAATACGGACATTATATTTTAATGGCGGATACATAGTATTACTCAATGGTAATTCAACGGCGGATACAAAGTATAATTCAATTATGTATACATACTATAATTCAATGATGGGTACATATTACACTTCAATGGTAGGTGCATTCATTGATGGATACATGCGGGTATTATATTTTAGTGTTGGGAAAATATTATAATTCAATGATGGGTGTATAGTTTTATTCGGTAACGGGTACATTTATTGGTGGATGCATACGGGTATTATATTTTAGTGGCGGGTACATATATTTCAATGATTGGTACATTTTAATGGACGGTATACATGATAATTCAATGATCATTCAATGTCGGGAACATAGTATAATCCAATGTTGGGCACGTAGTATAATTTAGTGGTGGGTACATAGTATGATTCAATAGCGGTTGAATTCATTGGTAGCTACATGCGGGTATTTTACTTTAATGGTGGGTACACGTGATAATTCAATGATAATTCAACGGTGGGCACATTGTATAATTTAATGGTGGATACATCTTATAATTCAATGGTAGGTACATAGTACAATTCATTAGTGGGTACATAGTGTTATTTAACGGTGTGTTTATAGTATCATTCAACGAAGGGTACCTATAATTCAATGCTGTGTAAATACTATTATTCAAGTATGAGTACATGTACATATTATAATTCAATGGTGGATACATATTTCAATTCATTAGTGGGAACATATTATAATTCAAATGAACGGTGGGTACATATTATATATCATTGATCGGTACATTCACTGATGGCTGCATGCGGGTATTATATCTTAATGGTGGGTAATGCTTATTCAATGGTGGATATAGTATATATATTATCAAATGGCGGATGCATATTATGATTCAACGGTGACTACATATTATGATTCAACGGCGGATATATTATAATGCAAAGGTGGGTTCATATTATATTTTAGTGGTGGATACATATTATAATGCAATGATGGATAGATGTTATAATTCAGTGGTAGGTACATAATATAATCCAATGGTATGCATATTCATTGGTGGATACAGGTAGTCTATTTGCCCTCTATGTTAGCGAACTATGAAAGCATATTAATATTATGCTGTACATAATGACAGCCGCATCACAGTAAATGAATTATGAAATACATAATGTCACAAGAAACAAAAACAAATACTCAATCATACATGTATGATATATCAGCATACGATGCATTCCAAAAGTTGACACTGGGCAAATTATCGTGTTTGTCTCATTCAGACCATTGGTACATTTTATCATGTGAAATGTGAAAATGGCCGGCCATTCGGATTACGATCATGCAGTCAGTCAATTTAACCCTGTAAATCATATCAATACATTTTAATGCCTCTGCAAAGAGAAAAGACCTACATAAGACTGTCCCTGTAGAAGCTGTCTGAAAAGGGTCTGTGGCTGCATTTGTTTATGGAATAATATAGAGTACAACCTCTCTATAACGGCCCTAAATTACATCAAGTATTTTGTGTTATAGGCTGGTGACTGCTTAAAGCAAGGTGGAAGTAAAACAGAACGCTCCTATAGGAGCGTTCGGTTTTACTTTCACCTTGCTTTAAGCAGTCACCTGTCCTAAATACCAATTAATTAACACAATTTATTGGTAGTTATACTGAGGTTTTACTGTAGAGCTAATTCTACAGCTTCTGTCACAGCCAAACATTGTCATTTTCCATAAAAAATCAGCTAATACATATTCACGATGTCCTTAACCCTTTCCCTGTTCTGTATTTATCCCAACTTTCAATACCTGCTGAATATTCATTAACAAAATAGTTATAAATAAATATGAAAGGTGGACCATTGTAGACATTTTAGAAAGCAAAGAAATAGATCTTTCAAATTCTATTAGCAAACAGAGCAGACCCTGATCAGACGGCTCCTCTAGGAGCCGTCTGATCTGGGTCTACTCTGTTTGCAAATGCGTGAAAACACGTTTATATGAGGGAAAGGGTTAATTCTTTCATGACAATGCATGGAGTAAATGGTTCAACTTCTAATGATGTCATTAGGACTATTTCAACACTATAAGTTGTGGACTGGTACTCCTTGCAAAAGGTTTAGGTCCTGATAAGATACAACTAGACATTTTTCGCTGCTGCTGAACACGGCTCTCGAGAAGCGAGTGGCGGACTAAATATGGGGGTCTTCTCAAAACGTTTGATAAGGTATTAAAAATGTACCTGTATAACAAGGGCGGATAATGTGCCTTTAAAGAAGGGATTCATTTGATATTGTTTTGCTGTAACTTAATTAATGAAAACATGACCAAAAGAACAGTTATGATATGTCATGAAACAGACTTTGGATACCAAAGTCGGCGCTATGTGACCTATTCAGGGTGGCAGTGCGGTAAAACCCAGCTCATCCATCTAAAAAGATTGAATATTTTCATGCAGTTTTAGTACGTGGTCTGTGCTCACTCGGCACTTCCCCAGTTCTACTGTCCAATGAACTGACAAAACTCACGTGGACCGTACGTGAGCAGCACGTGGACCATACGGCCTCCGTACGATAATGCGGCAATCGCACGGAGATCATACGTTGTGAGCACGTTGTAAGCACTTTCAACTCAGTTACCGCGCGTGCAACGTACGGTAAACGCAACCGACCAGGACGAGGCTGTCGTGCGTGCCACGTACGTACACCTTGCGTGTGACTTGCGTTCATCCCTGCATTTGCTACTTCTTCCAAACGTTTTCAGAAAAACGTAGCAGCCCTGGCCTCCCCAAAAAACGTACGTGCTTAAAACACGCACGGCGGGCTGTAACTAGGCCTTTACTGAACAAAATCATAGTCATACATTAAAGATGCAAGCTAAGCTTGCTTAGTACATTTTATCACTCAAATCGCACACTGACATAAACAATAAAACGTCCGAAAAAAGAAAGAGATGTCGACCGTGTTTTAACCATTTGCATAAAGGGAAGTAACTCCCCTTTTATTGTAACTACTTAACAAGTCATAAACGAGATAGAATATCATGTTTTTCTCATGAAAGTTAGCAATAATGTTGAAAAGTAGCCAGTGACAAAAACTGGAATTTTGGAGAATAATTCTTAAGCAGTTTGTGTACAATCGTCCGTTGACAAAGACGATATGTTCCAAATTATCTCCCTTTACAGAATTAAATTTGTTAGCAGACAAGATATATCCTAACAGATGTCCGCTTCTGACTGCTTACAACTCTGCACAGCTGGCAAGAAGGCAAGGAAGAGATTTGCAACAGTGCAGAAAGTTTAATAGGCTTCATTCAGCATATCGAGTGAGTGTCAAGCATGCCATTGCCAAACTCAAGTCTTACAGAGCAGTGAACTCTGTGTGGAGGCATTCAAGGTCCCTTTTAGGACGAATTGTGAAAATATGTGCCGGTCTTATCTGCAGACGGAAGCATATGGGATTAAATGATTAACATAATACTTATTTTGTTTTTAACTTATTCATCTTTTTAGTTACCGATTTGGAGACCCATACATCTTGGATCCAGAAGTGGGTACCTTTTCACCAAACGTCGTACGCACACGATTATTGTGTTGCCTTGCGAAATTTGGTTAACCTTCTACTTGGTACGCAGTTGTCGTCTGCAAAACTTTGCCGTCTGCAACAATTTTCTGCATTTTTGTACCGAAAAATATTAGCAGAGTGTCAAACAGTTTGGATCAAGATGAAAAGCCGCGTCATGCGGCGTTTCGTCTGGATCCAAATTTACCCGTAGTGGGCAGATTGTTAAACAGTACACATCCCACAAAACCAAAAGGGCTAATCTGAGGCCGAATATGTTCGACAAAGCTTTTCATTAGTGCAGAAGTAATGAAATCAAACTACAGTAAAACCCCTCCAATGCGACAACCAAAAATATGTATAATTATGAGTCTTAAATACAGGTGGAAGCTTAATGCAGGTCGAATGTTATGCAGAAAGCTCCTGCTGCTGCATAACTTTAGACCTTCATTAAGCAACCATCTGCTTTTAAAGATATTTATTTCCATTCGTAAAGTGGTCGCATTAGAGGGGTGTTACTGTATTTGTATTTGGAAGATAAGGAGATGACAAGAAAGCAGACGGTAATTCAATTTCAAACAGCATTACGTCCGAATGGTTTGAGAAAGCCCCCTCAAATAAGTCGTGCACAGTCACCCGCTACTCGCAATCAGCAGCAGCGAAAAATGTCTACTAGGCCGAATCGCACGATAAGACACAACGTGCCTAGGCTGTGACTAACCCTGAGACATAATGTGACTAGTTTGTGGCTAACGATGAGACACAACGTGACTAGACTGTAAATAACACTAAGACACAACGCGACTATGTAGCTCACGATGAGACACAGCGTGACTAGGCTGTGACTCACCCTGAGACACAACGTGACTAGACTGTGGCTCACCATGATACACAACCTGGCTAGACTGTGTCTCACATTGATCATTTGTAATACTCATGGTCTCTTTTGGGACACGTGCTCAAGGTTATATTATCATACATATATTGGCATTTCATCTGCGTAGAAAACATTAAAACCCTAAACCATGCCTTCCCATGGCCATAGCTTAACCCTTTCCAATTATGTAAGCGCGTTTTGACGCATTTGCAAACAGAGTAGACCCAGATCAGACGGCTCTTATAGGAGCCGTCTGATCAGGGTCTGCTCTGTTTGCTTATGGCGTAATATAGATCTGATTCTACAGCTTCTGCCTGAGCCAAAATGTCCTGTGTTCATATGCCTTTATAAACAATAATCTTATTAATATTCATGACGTCATTATTTCCTACATGAATATTCATCAAGGAAAGGGTTAACTGTCAGTGCTAGGATTACCTTTGCAAACAGTTTGACTCTAGAAAAGAAGCTGAGATATTCGGCATCGCATCAGAATCTAAACTGTTTGTAACTTTGATTATATATTTCGAAACAAACAAACAAGAGTACCGCATACGGTACATAATACGCCCACTTGCAAACTTTTTCCGATTCAACATGCCTTATAAGTGTTGACATTTTCTAATCTGTGCATCAGATCTTGATTTCCATATTAAGGTGATACTATTTTTTAAAACAAATGAAGTGAATATCTTCAAATAAAAAAGTTACAGCTAATCCTCACATTTGCAGATTTTTGTAAAGTGCAACAGCCATAACTCTGTAAAGACAAACTGAATGAACCTCAAAATAAACTCAGTTTCAGATTTTGTTGCTTAAAACATTTGCATTAAGTTTCATTTATATCATTTTAATAGTTTTCCCAGAAAACAACAGACAAACTAAAAGTTGACCGACAAAGAAAGCAACAAACACACAAAGTTCAAGGACCATAACTTTAGAATAAAATGACATATCAAAAACCCCGCAATATATGTGAAAAATCATATTAAGGTTTAACCATATAAAAAACTGAAGTAAATATCATTTCAAAGGAAAAAAGTTATGGCCATCCTGATACTTGCATATATTTGCACTATTTTTTAAAGTGCAAGGGCCATAACTCCGAAACGACAAATCAAGTGAACCTCAGAATCAAATTAGCTTCAGATCTTGATGCATTAAACATGTGTGTGAAGTTTCATTAATAATTGTCAATTAGTTTTCCCAGAAAACAGGGGACAAACTATATGCATATATTTGCATTATTCTTTAATAAACGGGGCATAACTCCGAAACGACAAATCAAATGAACCTCAGAATCGACTCAGCTTCAGATCTTGATGCATTAAATATTTGTGTGAAGTTTCCTTAATATCTCTCAAATAATTTCACCAGAAAACAGCGAACAAACTATTTGCATGTATTTGCATTATTTTTTAAGGACAAGGACCATAACTCTGAAACGAAAAATCAAATGAACCTCAAAATCAACTCAGCTTCAGATCTTGATGCATTAAACATTTGTGTGAAGTTTCATCAATATCTGTCAAATAGTTTTCCCAGAAAACAGCGGACAAACTATTTGGATGCATTTGCATTATTTTTTAAGTACAAGGGCCATAACTCCGAAACGACAAATCAAATGAACCTCAGAATTGATTCAGCTTCAGATCTTGGTGCATTTAACATTTGTGTGAAGTTTTTATTAATATCTCTCAAATAGTTTTCCCAGAAAACAGCGGACACACTATTTGCATGTATTTGCATTATTTTTTAAGGTCAATGGCCATAACTCTGAAACAAAAAATCAAATGAACCTCAGAATCAATTCAGCTTCAGATATTGATGCATTAAACATTTAAGTGAAGTTTCATTAATATCTGTCAAATAGTTTTCCGAGAAAATAGCGGACAAACAAAATGTTGACGTCCGAACGAACGAACGGACGGACGGACAGGGCCACGACAATATACGACCACCTTTATTAGGTGGGCGTATAATAAAAACTGAAAACTTTAGGAGAAGAGAATATGTGGCTGCCACAGCAAAAGAGTTGAATGACTGCAGAGATTTTTAATGTTTAAAGTTTGTGACCTAAATATTCACTATCTAAATAGTCATACTGTAATAACGAACGATGCTCTACCTTCCTGTACCAACTAACTTCGAAAAAAATCTTTTCAAACTGTGGTAAACGTTGACTCACAAGAACGGAAATTGTTTTTCAAACATGGAATAATTTGCACTAGAAAAACACTTAAAAATCGGCTAGTGTGTCAAAGACACAAATAAACTTTTCTATTGGCATTTTCCATTGAGTCATACTAAAGCTTGTGGACCTTTTGCTAGTGAGTGCATTTTGTCACCGACTGTCCCAAGACAATTGCATGTAATATTAACCCTTTCACCGCCGATGTCGCATAAATGCGCCACGACAAATAGTGCAGTCCCAGATCAGACGCCGCCTTCTCAATTGGATTGCAGACGACAATTAGAAATTTGGCGCCGAAAGGGTTAAGAACACCTCAATTATTTACCTGCTGTAAAAATGATGTCTGCTTAATCTCCGATCTGTTAGTTGTTTAAGAACACGTTAATCCTGTATCTGCTATAAAAATGATGTCTGCTATATATATCCGATCTTTCTCACGATTCGTTTATCCCTTTCCCTGTTCTATGTTTATTCCAAATTTCAATATCTACTGGATATTCATGGACAAAACAGTTAGATACTAAAATATGAAAGGTTGAACATTATAGCCATTTTAATAATTAAATAATCAGATCTATCAAATTTCATTAGCAAACAGAGAAGACCCTGATCAGACGGCTCCTATAGGAGCCGTCTGATCTGGGTCTACTCTGATTGCAGATGCATGAAAATGCGTTTATATGAAGGAAAGGGTTAAGCTTTTTGAGAAACTTGACCGATTGTCAGACAGTTTAGATCCTGATTAGTCGCCGAGTTCCTCGGCGTAGCTGTTTGCAAATACAAGTTTGGTCGCGATTAGCAGACGAAGGGGTCAGTATTGCCTTATGGTTATAAGAACTGCTGACAATGATAACCCGTTAGAGGTACTTATACAATAGACAATTACATGATTATGAAATTACAACAGGAAAATGTACATTATAAAATAATACACCTGCGTGATATAAACAGAGGATTATCAACTTCTTTCGGTTGATATTAAAATTATATTTCTCTCTTATAAAGATATGTTTTCCACTTATCAGGTTACCTATCTGAGCCCATTTGCTCATGATAATCTAAGATATCTTCAATAACACGCGGCGCGTCTTACGGTTACTCGGATTTAGAGCTATTGCTATTTCTTTTCTCCAATACCAGTACTATCATCTAAATAAAACAAGATTTGGTAGAAATCAAGCAAATGTATTTATTTTTGGTCGTAAGTTTTTATGTTGCTTTATTTTAGCTGGTGTTTTAAACCATTGAATTCTTGATGCAATAACTGATCATTTTAGTTCGACTATTCAGCTATCCTACTCGCCCCGGCGTCGGCATCCGCGTCCCACCTTGGTTAAGGTTAAGTCCATTTCCCCCTTTAACCTTTGGAATAAAGCTTTGAAACTTGGAACACTTGTTCACCACGTCAAGGTTCATCTGTAGGCAAGAGTACATGACTCTGCCAATCATTTAGACAGAATTATGGCCCTTTTAACTTAGAAATTTTGGTTAAGGTTTTTGTTAAAGTCGACTCATTTACATAACCCTTTGAGATAAAGCTTTGAAACTTGGAACACTTGTTCACTATCACAGGTTTCATCTGTAGGCAAGAGTACATTACTCTGTCAAGCATTTAACAGCAATTATATTCTTTTTACTTTAGATTTTCTTTTCATTAAAGAGTTCAAAGAGACCCTACATCCTGAATATTATTAAATATATTTTACTGAGACTTTGATTACTTGCTTCCAGTATCATTATACACTATTTTAGACCACTATCAAGCATTTTTATACTAACAATTCTGAGAATAGTCTAGCGCGCTGTCCTGTGACAGCTTTTGTTAGCACTGTGCGAGTCCAGTTTTAAGTCGCATTAGAGGGGTTTTACTGTATTACTTTGCATTACATTATATATGTTATATATTGTGATATACTGCTACAGGATAAGACACGCGTTTAAACAATAATGGAATTACCAATGGCAGTGCAGAAGGTGTAGATCGGGCCTGGAAGACGAACTGTCTGTGCGCAACCAGCTCTCTGTCTGCACTTTCTGCAATTCCTTAAGCAGCTATAAGTGTATGAAATGTCTCATAGGCCGCTGGACGGCCATGTATAAAAGTTCGACTGTGTATAATATTTGTAAATTTTATGTAACTTTTATATATGACATATAATAAATAACAAAACGTATAAAACATAATTAAAACTATATCACTCGTGTAAACAACGAGTTCGTATAACGTTGGGTTTTTTTTGTCACAACCGGATAACCTTACCTTCGATTGAGATATCTTTAATATCAACAGAAATAATAAGTTTACTATTCTGTTTATTATATGCAGGATTATGAATTCTAAATGAAAATTGCAAATGTTAAGACAGAACAATGATATTGTCACCTAGAAGTGGTATCATCACTGAGATGATATCAAATAATTATATAACAGAGAAATCTCTGCATAGCATGAACAGGTTTATAGCAAATTCCTTTAGCTGGCACTATATCACACGATATACAGCAAAACTCCCCTTAACCCATTTGTGCCGACGATCCCATATATGGGACATAGGCAAACAGTGTAGACTCTGATCAGACGCCGCATTATGCGGCGTCTGATCAGAGTCAACACTGTTTGCTGATAGAAATTTCAATATAAAACAAAACGAAATTGAAAATGTAGGCCAGGCATCCCTTAGAAATAAAATGGATCAATCGAATATAATTATAAGCATGGAATAGTCCTCTGGGTGCAAATAGGTTAAGCAACCACCAACCTAAGGTACACTGCTTTGCCATAATTTCCAATGGTAGCCTAATGTGGGACGAATGTTTTGCAGATACATGTAACTCCTACAGGACTCCTACTTTCGACATGCATTAACTTATTCTCTCCTAAACTATTTTAGACCCAACCTCTTTGAATAAATCTGCCGAAAAGGAGCATTTATTAGAGAAAAGGAAAATGTTACAATTGTGTAGTTTATAAACCATACTGACAAAAAGGAGCAAATGCTCTATTTATCACAATGGTTTCCACAAATGACTTCTACAGAGGCGTCAGAATGCGTCAGTAGGAGGCAATGAGTTAATCAACGACCTGCTTTTTAACCCATTACCTCATATGCTTTTTTTTATTATTTTATTATTAGGCTACCTCACAACCTCTTTGAATAAATCTACCGAAAAGGAGCATTAACTAGAGAAAAGGAAATTTCAGAATTTTGAAACCATTGTGATAAATAGAGCATTTGCTCCTATAGGAGCAAATGCTCTATTCGTCACTATGGTTTCAAAAAGTGACTTTTACAGAGTCGTCAAAAGTCGTCAATATGAGGGAATGAGTTAAAGACAATACAGTTATATTTATTCATTAAGTGCTCATTTCAAAGGGGTTCTGTTGTATGGTGTACTGGAGATTTTGATGCTACGGGTACGAGCCTTTGGCTCAAATCTGACCAATCAAAAGCTTGAGAACTCAAATCTGACCAATCAAAAGCTTGAGAACGATCTCAGACTCAACTAAAAAGCTTTATAAGCATGGACTCTGGTGTGTTTGCTTCTGAAATCATAGAGTTATTTCTTAAGTGTCTGTCATAGTAATAAAGCTTTTATAATGGTAATATCAAAGATCGACTAATTAATAATCAAACAGTCATTATTTCTTACAAGAATAGCCATAACGTATATACAGTTGAACTTCAATATATCGAACTCGGATAACTCGAACTTCGGGATAACTTGAACAAAAAGTTCAGTCCTTCCAAAACTTACAACACACAATTGCTCCAAAATGTATCGCTACAGATATCTAGAAACACATGTGACATATTAATACAGATCTACAGGTCTACAGTAATGCTGAAAGCTCCTACAGGAGCTTTCAGTATTACTTTAGACCTGTATTAAGCTTTGGCCTTGAGAAATTGTTCAGATTAAATATCGAACTTCTATTATCTCGAACTAAGTTTCAATGGTTCCTTGAAGTTCGAGTTATCGAAGTTCAACTGTAATAATCAGAGGTCCAGATAAGATGCGTAAATTAAAACATTTTCAAGAATAACTTAATGATTTCTCCACCAAACCCTATGTTATGAGCACTCTTTAGAATCGTCTCTTTGGTGCGATTCAAAATAGTGGTTACAACATAGGGTTTGGTGGAGAAATAACGATTTTAGTATTTGAGTACGCACTTTTATCTTTTGCTCTAGAGTTTACGCTGATGTATTGTATCCTTTCAGTCTATCTCTCGGACTTGAAGCACAAGAAAACAATCCTGATGAGAATAGTATCAAACTAAAAAGAAATGCACGCGAAACACCCGGCGATGGTGAAGGTTTCATCAGTGACAGAGCTACTGACATCGATGGTGACATGAACAAACGGCTTGATTCGCTTTCAAGTGGTTTAATTGGCAAAAGATTCGGCGGCGAGAGTCTGGATAGTCTCGCAAGCGGCCTTGTTGGAAAGAGATACGGAGGGAGCTTTGATTCTTTGGCAAGTGGGTTAGTTGGTAAAAGATTCAGAGGAGGGGAAACCCTTGATAGTTTAGCGAGTGGTTTGATTGGCAAGAGGTATGGCCGTGAAAGTTTTGATTCTCTTGCCAGTGGATTAGTTGGCAAACGATACGGAGGAGAGAGTTTAGATTCTTTAGCAAGTGGGTTAGTTGGCAAGCGTCAGTTAGACTCTCTCGCAAGCGGTCTGGTCGGTAAAAGATATGGTCATTTAGATTCTCTAGCAAGTGGGCTTGTCGGCAAACGTATGAGCGGATTTGATGCGGAGGACGGTGCAATGGACAAAAGATTTGGCGGGGAAAGTCTTGATTCCTTAGCCAGTGGGCTCGTTGGAAAACGGTACGGAGGTGAAAGCTTTGACTCTCTCGCCAGCGGACTCATCGGAAAACGGTACGGAGGTGAAAGCTTTGACTCTCTCGCCAGCGGACTCATCGGAAAACGGTACGACGGTTACCTTGACCCTCTGGCCAGTGGACTGGTTGGCAAACGATATGGGCATTTGGATTCCCTGGCTAGCGGACTAGTTGGCAAACGCTATGGGCATTTGGATTCCCTGGCTAGCGGACTCGTTGGTAAGCGCTATGGGCATTTGGATTCCCTGGCCAGCGGCTTAGTGGGCAAGCGATATGGTCATCTCGACTCTTTAGCCAGTGGACTAGTCGGCAAGCGCTATGGTCATCTTGATTCGCTTGCAAGTGGTTTAGTGGGAAAGAGATGGGGTGGAGAAAGTTTCGATAGTCTAGCCAGTGGACTTATAGGCAAAAGAAACTCATACGCAAAAAGATATAGAAACTTAGATTCACTTGCAAGTGGTTTGATCGGAAAACGAAGTGCCGAGATGAAGACTACAGACACAATCACTGACGAGGGAGCGAAAGACGAACAGTTCGCCGATTTTGTGCGACGATAGAACACACATTTTCTCATAAGAGAAGTGCACATATGGACTGTAAAAGTCTCTCATATTATTAAAATATAGGTTTCTTTTCACTCTGTGCTTAGATTATGTACAACTATTTTCGGGCCTTAATGACACTTTAAAACAAAGCTACAAAGTGGTAGAAGATCAAGCCTTGGTTTTTGCGCACTGAGAGCTCCTTTATTGATTCTGTTTTTATTTCATGTGTAATACCTTCATACATTTCCCAGCATGAAAAAGTTTAAAAATCTAATTAAAGAACACTATTATATTTCTCATCTGGCTTGTTGTTTCATTTTCGGACACTTTAATTAACTTTTTGGCGCCAAATAAATTTCGTCTGAAAACATTGTCGCCTGCTTTATTAACTCATTCTCTCCTAGACTATTTTAAGACCCAACATCTTTGAATAAATCTACCGAAAAGGAGCATTAACTATAGAAAGGAGGATTTTAGAATACTCTATTTATCACAATGGTTTCAAAATGTGACTTTTACAAAGGCGCCAAAATGCATCACTATGAAGGAGTGAGTTAAGTTTCATACCGGAATTACCTTCAACAGTTTCTTCTCTATACCGTGAACGGTGTGTCGAACAGTTTGGGTCCGCTTTGCTCGGCCTCTCTTCTGTATCCAAACTGTTTGCAAAGGTAATCACAGATTCACCTATTATATAAAGCCCCGTAAGTCGGTGTCCGGCGTGGAAAGAGTTAACCCTTTACTCCATAATTATTTGTGATAAATACTGACGTCATAGATTAATTTTTAATTGGCATATTTACACGTGAATTTTTTGCCAAAGCAGAAACTATAAAAATATCACATCTATATTATTCCATAAGCAAGCAGAGCAGACATTGATCAGACGGCTCCTATAGGAGCCGTCTGATCTGAGTCTACTCTGATTCCAAAGGCGTAGAAAGGCATATTTATGGAGTAAAGGGTTAAAAATGCACGTAATTGAACTGCGTCACGTACATGGTATACAGATACATTATAGCTATCTCATAAATGATTAGCCTATACCCCCTGGCTAATCGCGATGTTGCTCACATATGCAAACAGCCTGGATCCAGGAGATATGCCGAGCTAGTGAGACACCGAGTAACTCGGCATCTCACCAGGATTTAAGCTGTTGGACATTCAAGCAATAGTTTCTCAAAAGCTTGATCGAATCGGAAATAGTCAAAATTGCGCCAGATACGAATTTAAGAAAGCATAATGTTTTCGCAGTCTTTTAAGGGGTTTTCTATTTTTATCCCTTAACCCCTTTCCCTGTCCTACTTTATTCCAATGTTCAATACCTACTAAAATTTCATTTACAAAATAGCTATAATGAATTATGAAAGGTGGAATACTGTAGCAATTCTAGAATCTAAAGAAACATATCTATCAAATTCCATTAGCAAACAGAGCAGACCCTGATCCGTTGACTGGGTCTTCTCTGTTTGCACGTGTGTGAAAATACGTTTATATGAAGGATTAAGTTTTGATCTGATTCAAATTTTACTGGCATCCGGATTGCAAGACTCTGATGTCCGTCTTGCTAAAGACCATTACAAGTCTAAACCCTTTCCTTCATATTTATTAACCAGCTTTCACACATTTGCCAACAGAATAGACCCAGATCAGACGGCTTCTATAGGAGCCGTCTGATCAGGGTCTGATCTGTTTGCTAATTGAATTTGAAAGATCTGTTTCTTTACTTTCTAAAATGGCTACAATGTTCCACCTTCCATATTTCATTATACCTATTTTGACCATGCATATTCAGTAGGTTTAGATATTTGAAATAAACAAAGCAGGGAAAGGGTTAATTCACATCAACAAAATAGTTCGCAGTTCGTTGTTCGCATACGAATAACGAAACAGTTCGCCGTTCGTGATGGTAACAGCAAAATATAGAAGACATAATAAAACTGTACAACAATATTACTTTGGAAATATTATATACGTTAATTTAATATTTCTGATCTGATGCGAATTTTAACTAGTCTTGATGTTTTCTTTTGAATAACGAACTAGTTCGCACGTCAATCTCCGAATAAGGAAATGGTCAAAATAAATTATAAATCGGCGTATATTCTAAGCTTATATATAAAATCCGGAGCCATTTCGCAGTTCGTTATTCAACCTCCCAATAACGAAATGGTCAAAACACGAGTAATAAATGCGCAATGGTGATATTTTAAACACTGTAAACCCATATCATAGTGTATTCAAAGCCTTTGTATCAAATTTAGACCATTTCGCAGGTCGACATTCGAGTAACCAAATAGTTCGCAGTTTGTCATTTGAATACTAACGAAATTGTCAAAATAAGTCATACATGAGCAGAGACACTGATTATGTCTAGAATATCATCATAGCACATTTGTTCGAACGTTTCGTTATTGGGATGTTGAACTGCAAACTAATTCGTTGTTCGAATGACAATCTGCAAAATGGCCGAATTTTATATGAATCCACGTTGATTCGGTTCTACATTATCTAGAATATAATTGTTGCTAGTTTATAGTCTGTTAATGATCATTTCGTTGAATTGCGAACTATTTCGCCATTTGCAAACGAATAACGAAAAATGAAATATTTCGTAGTTCATTATTCGAATAACTAGCTGCGATCTGGCAGCCAACTTTACGCTGCCCAATTGCTACTACGCCGTATAACCGATATCATCGCACATTCTAACGTGCAACAATTAACCCTTGTCCTGTTCTATGTTTATTTCATATTTCAATACCTGAATATTCATGGACAAAATAGTTATACTGATCAAACCGAGTAGGCCGTGGTCAGATAATTCCTACAGGAACTGTCTGACCTGGACCTACAGTTGAACATCGATATTTCGAACTTCAAGGGACCATACAAATTAGTTCGAGATAACAGAGGTTCGAGTCATCCGTTTTATAATCTGACCAATACCTCAAAGTTAAAGCTTAATGCAGCTCTGAAGTAATACTGAAAGCTTCTGCATGAGCTTTCAGCATTACTTTATACCTGCATTAAGCCGTCACATGTGTTTCTAGATAGGTGTAGTGTTACATTTCTGAACAATTCTGTATTGTAAATTTTGGAAGGACCGAACTTAAAGTTCGAGTTATCCGAGTTCGAGATATCGAAGTTCAACTGTAGCAAAGACACTGACTCAACTTCGAAGTCGATCAGGGTAGACATTATTTTCAAAATTCAATGAGCACAAATTCTCGTTGAACTTAACCCATTCCCTCATAGGCTATTTTTTAGATCCAACCACCTTGAATAAATCTACCGAAAAGGAGCATTAACTATGGAAAGGGAAACTTTTAGAATGTTGTAGTTTGAAACCATTGTGATAAATAGAGTATTTGCTCATATAGGAGCAAATGCTCTATTTATCACAAAGGTTTAAATAGGTGATTTTTACAGAGGCGTAGAAAGGCGTGTCTATGGAGGAAAGGGTTAATGCAGGATGAAAGTAATGTAGACGAATCGCAGAGGAGCTTTCTGCATTGGTTTTGTTCTGCATTATTGCACAAAACGTGCTGCTGTAGTCCCGCTAGACCATGTATTAACAAGGCGATTCTCGTGCTCACGCGCTGTTGTTGACCGGTTTTAACTCACGTGTTTCATTTGACAACATTTTGTTCAATAAAGAAAAGGATTGGGCAACAGGCCTAACCTATATTAGCCCTCTCAAGAAATCACGAGTTTGCCATTAGCAGTCCTATAATAACCAAACTTATATAAAACTGTGACAATCGGAGACATTCTTAACCCTTTCCCTCATATAGACGACTTTTGGTTCTTCTGCAAACAGGGTAGATCCAGATCAGACATCTCCTATGTGAGTTGTCTGATCAGGGTCTGCTCCGTTTGTTTATGAAGTAATATATATCTGATACTGAAGTTTCTGCCACAGTCAAAACATTTCTTGTTAGTGTGTAAATTTAAAATTGTAGCCTATGAATACATTGAATAGTCATACTGTAACAAATTCTCAAATACGAACAAACATTCACGGAGGAAAAACGGGTAAACCTTTTCCCTTAGGTAAGTGCATTTTGACGCATCTGCAAACAGAGCAGACCAGATCAGACGGCTCCTATAGGAGCCGTCTGATCTGGTCTGTTCTGTTTGCTTATGGTGTAATATATATCTGATTCAATAGCTTCTGTCTGAGGCAAAATATCCTGTGTTCATATGCCATTATAAAAAGGGTTAATGCAGGATGAAAGTAATGTAGATTCTATAGCTTCTGTCTGAGGCAAAATATTATGTGTTCATATGCCATTCTAAAAAATAATCTTATTAATATTCATGACGTCATTATTTATTGCATGAATATTCAACAGGGACTACGGGTTAAACCACATTATACTGCCCTATCATGAGACTGCATAGGACCTGAAAATACACAGAGCTCCACGAAGAACTATGCATCGGTTTAAACTAAAACAACAAAGCAAAACATCACCAGCAGCAACAGCAGTAGTAGTAGCATCATCATCATCATCATCATCATCATCAAAAGCTATCAATAGATTTCCTACGTTTGTGGTTTTAATCCAAGGCTAAATTATACGAAGAACTCTATGCATCGGTTTAAACTAAAACAACAAAGCAATGCATCATCATCATCGTCACCATCATCATCGCCGTCATAAATAACTATCAATATATTTCCTAAGTTTTGGATTTAATTCCAAGCTAAGTTATCATCACAAAAATATATTTTAGGTCTACACTTTAGACAAGAGGGATATGAATGCCTTGGGTCACTCACCTGGGTAACTTTTAGTCCTAGGACCCGTCTTACTAAAGATCAAAGAATTTACCCTTGGATTCATATAAACGCATTTTCATGCATTTGCAAACAGAAATGACCCAGATCAGACCGGCTCCTATAGGAGCCGTCTGATCAGGGTCTGTTCTGTTTTGTAATGGAATTTGATAGTTCTGTTTCTTTCCTTTTTTAAATGGCTACACTGTCCCATCTTCCATATTTCATTATAACTATTTTACCCATGAATATGCAGTGGATACTGAAATTTGGAATACACATAGAACAGGGAAATACTCTAATTACCGTGAGCTTTTATTGTTGTGCACCAGTGTGTGCGACAATTTCAGCAATCCGCATGAATGTGATAATCATAAATGATTTTGATCGTTCGATCTTTAATAAAATTGGTCCGTGTATTAACCTTTTACCTGTTCAATATACATGCAAGAACTAATGACATTATGAATATTAATTAGTGTTTTTTTAAACGGCATATGAACACAGGACTTTAAAGTTCAGACAGAAGCTGTATAATCCTATCTATATTATACCATAAGCAAACAGGGCAGACCCTGATCAGACCACTCATACAGGGGATGTCTGATCTGGGTCTACCCTGTTTGCAGACGCGTGAAACGCGTTCATGTGTTAAGGTGTCATTATAAAAAGCAAATTGATTAATTATCATGATATTTTTTTCATGAATATTCATGGAGTAAAGGTTTAAGGCGATATACCGCACTACATGTGCACACATATAAAGACCCGCTAATACGACCACCTAAAAGAGGTATAATTATGGGTGCTATATGCAGGTGGTAGCTTAATGCACGACAAAAGTAATGCAGAAATCTCCTAGAGGAGCTACCTGCATTACTTTTGTCCTGCATTAAACGACCACCTGCTTATAAAGACACACATGTTTATTTATTAAGTGGTCGCATTAGAGGGGTTCTGCTGTATATGATATTTGACAGTGACTTCAATCGAATTATAAATGTATTAATATGAATTCTTGCACAAAACGTGCTGTTTTAGTCCTGCTAGACCATGTATTAACAAGGCGATTCTCGTGCTCACGCGCTGTTGTTGACCGGTTTTAATTATACCTATTCGGGGCCTAAGGTAAACAATGGACGCGAATGCTATACATGATGTATAGCGTTTTGGCCTAAGCTAGGTGAACGCCGGGTGCGAGCATATCAGGGGCGCCGACAATGATCTGTTTTTGTGATAAACAAATTGAATGAAGTTCCGTGTACAGATAGACCAACTTTTTTATTTTACTTATTTTGTAAACGGTATTTGATACAATCATGAATTGACGTCAGAAAGAAAACAGTGGCCCGGAAACAGCATAAATCGAACGAAGTGTCAAAGAAGTGTCTAGTTTTGCTGCCGTAGTTTTGCTTGTATTTGGAAGAATTAAATTGATGCAGGAAAGCAGAAAATGGGTTTTATGCAAGAATAGCGTTAATACACGTTTGTTTTCGGGCAATAACATCTGCAGTGTCCCTTCGGGCTCGGGCCAACAACAGTCCCTCGGGACACTGCAGATGTTTTTGCCCGAACAAACGTGTATTAACCCTCTAATGTACATATGCAAAAGTGTGCTAGAGTGTGTACATGATAAAACACCTTATACACTTTATATGTCATCATTGCTAGAGTGCGCTAGAGTGTGTACATGATAAAACACCTTATACACTTTATATGTCATCATTCCAGGGTGTAAACGTGTCTTTGCTAAAGTATTAACCCTTTACTCCATAAATATGCCTTTCTTCACCCAGATCAGACGGCTTCTATAGGAGCCGTCTGACCAGGGTCTACTCTATTTGCTTATAACTGATTATACAGTGTCTACAATGTTAAAACAATCCATGTGTCTATTTGCCATTATAACAATTAATGTGATTAATATTCATGACGTTATTATTTTTACATAGATATTAATTGAGGAAAGGGTTAAGAAATGTTGACGTCGGACTGACTACGGACGACGGAAGGACAACGACCTCCTAAACTCTCACCATGAACACTTAACACATTCCCTCCTATACTATTTTAGACCCAACCTCTTTGAATAAATCTACCGAAAAGGAGCATTTATTATTGAAAAGGAAAATTTTATGGAGCATGTGTTCTATTTATCACAATGGTTTCAAAAATAACTTTGTAAGGGACGTCAAAATGCGTCATTGGGAGGGAATGGGTTAATGCCCAGGTGGGCTAAAAACTAAACGATCTTGTCTACACGTAAAGAATGAACAATTTGTACTACAGTTGAACCTCTCTAATGCGACCACTTAATGAATAAACATGACTGCCTTTATAAGCAGGTGGTGGCTTAATGCAGGACGAAAGTTATGCAGAAAGCTCTTACAGGAGCTGTTTGCATAACATTCGTCCTGCATTAAGTTACCACCTGCCTTTGCCAAGTGAATTATGCCCCTTTTTGCTGGTCGCATTAGAGGGGTTTTACTGTATCATTTCGAGCTTTAACATCTCTCTAACCAGGTATTTGTAAATATTTCTCCTCAATTAAGCCTGTGTGTAAGCCAAATAAGTATCATTAATAATCATGTTTTATATTTCGAGGGCTATTTCTACAAAACTTGATATGACCTTTGGAAAATAATGCGCGAGGCAAACAGTCAGTCACAAGTACAAAAATGAGTCATGCAGGAAACACCACATACAGAACAAACAGTCACCCGGACAGCAACACAAGGAAACAGCAAATGTACATAACTATAAAAACAACAAGAGACGCACAAAGACAAAACAAACACACAATAGGGGGAAGATGGACGTACCGCCTTGGAACGGTCAGTGACAAAAGTCACTGTGGGGTTAAACCGGTTTATGGGCGCCCAACCTCACACTTATTCCATCCCCACCCTAAAAGACAAACAGTGTAAATAAACGTATCCCCTCTCCGACTAATCTACAACAACCGCGACGGCAAATACAGTGGTAAAGTGCATGTATAACGAAAACATTTAAGTGAACAAACTGTATCCACCTATCGCTAGTGTACTCAATGATTGAGCTGCAAACAGAGTAACTGTAGAAAAGTAATAAAGGATACGACAAAAACGAAATAGTACAGATATCCGACGTCCTCCTTCCGTTTCTGGATTTAAGAGGTCGCCTTCATAGAGTACTAAACCTTTCTTGTCGGCGTACATGCAAAGAGGCCAGCGTGATTGCCAACTGTAAAAGGGTTGACAACCAAACATGCAGTATGTTGTAGTACTACAGGATCATATCCCTTTTTAATGAATTTTTTAACATATTTGATGAACAAGGTGAAAAAATGGGTATGTCCAATAATTTTACGAAGTTTGTAAATCACATCACCATAAAATTCAGGATGTGAAATGCTGTGTCGCAAAAGTGCCTTGAGATTACATTGGTACTTGGTGAGAGATTTCGATAGTAAAACTTAGAGAAAGTTTTTCTTAGTTTATGGTATCTATATCCTTGCTTAAGCAGCTTTTCAGTTAAAATGAGATTTCGACTGTTAAAATCGTCAATAGATGAACAAGCTCTAGCAAAACGAATAAGTTGAGATATATAAACTCTCTCGCTCTGTGATTATCTGTGCAAACAGAATCTAATATGTTTGTTACTGAGAGTTCTTAAATGAACCTCTTTCTTAGATAAAATGACAATATATGATAAACTTTCGCTTCTTGAATATTTATACAAACATCGATGACGTCATGAATGTTAATCAGAATAGTTTCTTATTCTGGCATTGTTAAAACAGACATGTTTGGCCATTGCAGAAACTTGCAACATTAGATTTATAAATTTAAAAAGCAGAATAGACCTTGATCAGTCGGCTCCTACATCTGGGTCTACTCTGTTTACAATGGTATGAAAAGGTGTGTACATGAAGGAAACGGATACTTATGTGTCAACATCGGAAATATTGTATCCATGGAAACGGGAAGTCAATAAATAAAAGTGAGATATCATACTATAAATATCGTTAACGATATGTTGATAATAGACCAACAACTACTATCGCAGCCAACTCTAACATGTACGCTGCCTTTAATCCTTTACTCCATACATACACTATTCTACACTATTACAAAAAGAGCAGGAGCCATCTGGGTCCATGCTTATAAAGCATTTAGGTGAGTCTGAGTTTTGTTCTCAAGCTTTTGATTGGTCAGACTTTTGATTGGTCAGATTTGAGCCAAAGGCTCAAATCTGACCAATCAAAAACTTGAGAACGAACTCAGACTCAACTAAAAGTTTTATAAGCATGGACCCTGATCAGGGTCTGCTTTGTTTGCTTATGATAAAATATAGACATGATTCCATAGTTTCTGCATTGGCCAAAATGTCTTGTGTTCGTGCTCTATTATGTCAATTAATTTAATTAATATTCATGGTAACATTTTTTTCTTACATGAATATTCATGGAGTAAAATATTAAAGCAAGGATACGTATTTGCTCTTATCTAGCTGAGAACTAAAATAATGTACTCTCAAATTTTGATCACGTGATATTTTGACTAATACAGATTCGTTAAAGGTTTTGAGAAACTTTTAACCCTTTCCTCCATATAAAAGTGTTTTCACGCATTTGCAAACAGAGTAGACCCAGATCAGACGGCTCCTGTCTGATCAGGGTATGTCTTGTTTGCGAGTGGAATCTTTAAAGATCTGTTTCTTTATTTGCTAAAATGACTACAATGTTCAACCTTTCATATTTCATTATAGCTATTTTGACCATGTCTATTCAGTAGGTATTGAAATATGGAATAAATATAGAACAGGGAAATGGTTAAACAAGCGTCAAACAATATGGACCCTAATGAAACACCGGGGTATTCGACGTCTCAGCTTGATGCAAGCTGATTGCAGATGGGAGGCAGGGGCACGGGTAAAAGATGGGTCCATTATTTACAGGGATGGCATGCTGATACTATATCAGACTAAAATCACTCTATGAATCTTCATATAAGAAGGACATCATTTTAACCCTTTCACCGCCGATGTCGCATACATGCACCACGACAAATAGTGCAGTCCCAGATCAGATGCCGCCTTTTCAAGGCGACGTCTGATCAGGGATTTCACTTTTTGTCTCAAACTCTGTTTCTACGTATATCTGTGCTTTATTCCTTTGAAATTTGCATTTTTATCTAATTTCCTTGATTTACGTCAAGAACTCTTGTTCAGTTGGTACAATGGTGGCACTGATAGAATACACTTTCATAAATTGTTTAAAAGTGAGAATTATTTTACAATTAAAAATATTGCTAAATTTGTTTCAGCTATTTTAGAAATAAAAGACAAAAATTAATAGAATACGACGGCTGTCAACCACACTATACAGATAATCAGGTTGTATGAAGGACACAACTCTGTTTATAATTATTGTGTATAATCATGTTGTATTATGGGCCGGTGGCCTTTATTTACAAATAAAATATCTTGTATCTTGTATCTTGTATCTTGTATCCTTGTTTTACCAAATGATTTAACAAAAGTGGTTTGCAGACGACAATTTGAAATTTGGCGTCGAAAGGGTTATTAACACATGAAATGTTTTTCCATAGTAGAAACTCAAGAGTAAGAAGTATATCATTCCATAAGCAAACAGAACAGACCACGATCAGACGGCTACCATAGGAGCTGTTTGATCTGGGTCTACTCTGTTTGCAAATGCGTAGCAAGGTGCACTTATGGAGGAAAGGGTTAATGCATTAACTGTCGTTATTAAACTGGTTATATTCAAAGACCCCATATTGACCTTAACCCTTTCCCTGCCAATGCCGGATCTGTGATTACCTATGCAAATAGTTTGGATCCAGATGAGACGCCGAGTAACTCGGCGTCTCATCAGGATCCAAACTGTTTGTTACTGTTATTATGTTTTTGAAACAAAAATGAAGAAAATCAAAAAAATGAAAATTAGTAGCAGACGACAAAGTTAGCAGACGACAAAGTTTGGCAGCGAAAGGGTTAATTTCACTGAAAGCACACTTGTGAGTGAAACATGATATTTCGTAAATTAAATTCGTCATCACAGGCATTAAGTTTGTGCATAATAGATTCTATATCATTTTTGTTTCCAAAAATAACGTGATTAATTCACAAGTGAATTTTCTATTAAGTAAACCTTCTCCTGCTATGCGTGAAATGACTCGCATTTGCACACCATCTTGGTCCCGGATGAGACGTCGAGTAATTCGGCGTCTCATCAGGATCCAAACTGTTTGACACTCGGTCAATAGTTTGGTAAAATGTTGACCTAATCGATCAAAGTAGTCAAAATGGCACCTAATCTAAATATGAGCTGATATTACTTTTTACATCGGAGTAAGTGTTAATAAATAAACTGAATCGTTGTATACACGCCGTACTATTTCTAATAAATGCCCTCGTGATATTAACCTTTTTTTTAAAAAAACGGAGTTTCTTGCATTTTGTACACATGCGGTTGCTAAATGCAGAATGAAAGCAACACCGAAAGTCCAAATGGGGAACTGTCTGCATTGCTTTCAGTCTGCATCAAGCTACAACCTGTATTTTGAAAAACCTACAATATAGCTTTATCTAATATTTATTACACATGTATAGGGTTTCAGTTGTTTTATTCATTGTTAGTTTTCTCCTAGAAGTACCCGCGGTCATTTAATAGAGCGGGGATGTTTATAAAATAGAAGGTGGTAGGTCTGAGGCATACAAAACATTGGCACATGTTTCACCTCACGTGTTTGACACTGTAAGGGATGTAACATTTCCTGTAATGGAAAAGATTAACCCTTCGCTTGCTATTCACGTCAATATACCTACCTGTAAATAATGAAGACCCAGATGAGACAGCTCCTGCAGGAGCTGTCTCATCAGGGTCTGCACTATTTACAAGTTGATTGTGCAACCAGTGCACTCCACAGCAGTGATTGCACAGCGAAATACTTGTACACAGTGAAGATATATGTAATTATACAACTATGCATGGGTAAAGAAGGAGAAATGTATTTTAAAATTCAGCAACAGAAGGGTTAATCATTGTAGGAAACACGTGAAAAAGTTTTTATTTCCTTGTCAGAGTTGGTATAGGGTAATGTGAATAGATTCTGAAAATATGGTTTTAAACATACAGTAAAACCCCTCTAAAACGGAAATCTAGTTGAAGAGAATTTAGAAACTTTTAGACAGGGGGCTGCTTAATGCAGGGTGAAAGTCATACAGAAAGCTCTGCATTAAACTGTCACCTGTCTCAAAGACAAATATTTATACCAAATTGAACATCCGGTTTAAAGTGGGTTTACTGTATTTGAATTTTATCTTTTTTACGGAAGCTCAATGTCGTTTACCCAAGAATATGAGACAACTGGACGAATTTACGATCTCTCCGCCCAATCAGTGTTGATCTGGGTTAGACTCATATCCTGGCTGTTTAAACCAAAACCTAATTCCTTGTTGGGATGGAAACGAATAAAGTGAGCTTTTTGAGAATTCAGGCGATTAGACATCTGTAAAATTGTGCTTGTTGATCATAAAATATAGTGGATGTGTTCTGTACTATACAGTAAACCACCTATAAACCGGATTTTACATTTAGTATAAATATCGGTCTTATAGACACGTGTCAGCTTAATGCAATGTGAAATCGTGCAGAAATCTCCTCTAGGAACTTTCTGTATTACCCCAGCCGGCACAGTATATAGATCCTATATAGCAGTGATATCCACAGCTATGTCCCCACTACATCAGAATCGGATATCTAGGCAATATAAGTTTTGCAAAGTTGATGTCAGATCCACTGGATATCCATTTCTATGTAGATGGTATATAGCACTTATATACTTGGATATCTTCTGGATGTCCATTTACCGATATATTGGTGATATCTGAAGGATAATTTAATAATGATATTCATTTACGACGTTGCTCTGATATATACCATAGGGGTCTGAAGTGTGCATTGGACCCCAAATGGCACACCTGTGTAAAAAATCCATTATGGGTCGAAGTCATTGATTACATATATACATGTATACATAAGAATTCGTATGTACATATATGTAATCAATGGCTTCGACCCAGAATGGATTTTTTACATGGGCGGGCCATTTGAGGGTCAATGGCACACTTAAGACCCCTATGATATAGACTGCAATAGGCAACGACGTTTGATAAGCTCGTATCCCTTGGTATGAGCATTAGCTTAAATTGAATAGTATAGAAGTTACGGCCTGCTCTGTTTGCTTATGATATAATGTAGGTATATGTAAATGCTTCTCTACTAGAACAATTTAGAGGGATTTTACTGTAATTCATAGCAGTGTGTTCACTTTTATTATAAAACAATATAAGAAAATCAGTTCATTGACATTCATTAACCTTTTCGGCGATAATTTCTAATTGTCGTCTGCAATCTAACTTTTGTTAAATCATTCGGTACAATAAGGAAATGAGATAAATCAATGCAAATTTCAAAGGAATAAAGCACATATATAGAAATAGAGATTGAGACAAAAAGTGAAGTCCCTGATCAGACGCCGTCTTTTCAAGGCGGCGTCTGATCTAGGACTGCACTATTTGTTGTGGTGCATTTATGCGACATCGGTGGTGAAAGGGTTAAAGTGTGTAATTGTTAAGCACTTTTATTATTGGTCTAGCTACATGGTTAAAGTCCCTGGACGCCATGAGATCGAACAAATGACACTTTGGCGTTTTTGATAGAGCGACCATCCATTTGAAAGAAACGGGTCTTAAAAAAGTTTCAAACGTAAGTTTTCGCGTTAAATTACATGTTTTAAATCGATGAAAACGAAAGTAGACTTAAATTTAGTGACTGTGACGTCACGGGAAAAATTGCAGCGTATCACGTGATCTCGGGTGTTGTTTTCTTCTCCAAACAATTATGGCTGATCGATAGACCAACTAAGAATCGTTCAACTTTCTGTTACCGTTTCACACTGCTTTCAGTTATTTCACTTGGACTGTGTATTGTTAAATTTATGAGTGTTATATGAATGTTACAAGTAAACTGTCCCAGCCTAAAACGCTATCAAAGAGGTCAAGTGTGTAATTAACATAAAGAGGCGGAGTTATGCTCTGAGCGGCAATAAGGAGAAAATGTTTGTT
The DNA here is from genome assembly GCA_963576725.1 of Azorinus chamasolen. Classification (NCBI taxonomy): domain Eukaryota; kingdom Metazoa; phylum Mollusca; class Bivalvia; order Cardiida; family Solecurtidae; genus Azorinus; species Azorinus chamasolen. The sequence continues at coordinate 49,257,626 of OY755251.1, read as the reverse complement.
CTGGTCATTTTTTGTCAGGGTTAGAGGACATGTTAATTTTCTAAACTATAAATCACATACATTCTTAAACTTTCAAACAGAAAGGAATGTTGGCAATAACCAACTTTACAGGACTTTGTATTTTTTCTCACTTAAATGCATACTTAATAAGAAAAAATATCATCAGAAGGGAGGAAGGGAGGGAGATCTGTGTTCTAAAGACACGTTTATAGTTCAAAGTGTAATGCTATAAAAAAAAAAAAGTACCTAGTTATAGTCTACTTTCAGTCCGAATGACCGCTCAGCCGACTGTACATTTACTCCCCTGGTCATTGAGCCATTCGCCTACAATATTGAGCACTGCTACCATATGGTGCGGTACCGGCTAGTGACCCTCACAGGTACCCATTTAACCCCTGGGAGGAGATGAGGCAATAGCGTGAGGATGGGAGACGCTGAAAAGCGTCTCTGAAATTTCGAGCTCTTCCCGCCGTGATTCGAACCCAGGATCCCTGGGTTATTAGCTCAACGCTCAACCACTAGGTCAAGCCATCACCACATATGGTCTTATGATGAATAATAAATGTATCAGAGTATATATATATATAAGCTAACTATGTAGACGTTGATCGGATAATAATATTTTACCTGTTACAAGTTCCATAAAGGGACATAATTTGGTCAAATAATGACTGAGATAGCTCAAAGGATGGTTCTCGTCATATATTTGGTCGTTATTAACCCTTCGCTTGCTGAATTTTAAAATACATTTCTCCTTCTTTACCCATGTCCTGTTGTATAATTACATATATCTTCACTGTGTACAAGTATTTCGGTGTGCAATCAATGCTGTGGAGTGCATTGGTTGCACAATCAACTTGTAAATAGTGCAGACCCTGATGAGACAGCTCCTGCAGGAGCTGTCTCATCTGGGTCTTCACTATTTACAGGTAGGTATATTGACGTGAATAGCAAGCGAAGGGTTAATATAATTATATTGAAATGCGTATGATCTTTCATGGGACTAACTTTTAAGATATTACAGTTTTGGCACAATTTGAGTGTATGGAACTTTTAAAAGGGACATTAGCCTGACGATTCGCATTAAGAAATTCTACATCTAAGATTTCTAGTCTGGATTTGTGCCATTGCCATCATTATTGTGAACATACATACGAAGTTTTGTGAGCCTAGTTATAAAGATGACGAAGGTATGCACAATGTTTGACAAGTGTTTACTTATGCAAGATACATATGAATGTGAACATGTTTGCATGTATGTATGAGCAGGAATTTACATTCTTTTTGGTAAAAAAATAATAACATAAATGAAATATATTTAACTTCAGCTACAAGCCTTTTAATTTTCGAGTAGATACAGGGTATTACAAGAGAGAACCATCAGTTTGAAATGTAATGATGTCTTCTCTTTAATGCCAGGTTTAGAAAACATTATTTTCACAATAGGGTTAAAAGTGCTGAAAAAAACTACCAATGATTCGCTGATATCATATTTTTATTATTCTAGATACTTATATTTTTCCAAAATCATTGATATCATTACCCCCACCCCCACCCCCACCCCCACCCCCACCCCCACCCCCACCCCACCCCACCCCCACCCCCATCCGAACCCTTACCCCCACCCCCAGATGGTACCAGTGACCTAATTTTGGGGCTCTGGCTCATGACCTGTTATTACTTTTGAGTATTTGTTGCAAAGATCATCAGTGTTGAAAGATTGTACAACGTTGATTTTGGGAATGACTTTAAGTCCACGGCAGTCATGTAGGATATAAAATTGCCGCTTCTGCCTTTTGCAACGTATGCTGGAGCAGTAGTCATTTTAGGATGTGTTTCAAATGTTCCTTGCAATTTTATAACCTGTTTCACGGTCTCGCTTGCACCGTATGCATACACTTCTGTGCTTATTTTGCATAGTTTTGGTTTGGTTACCAAAACAGTGTATGCGTACTTCATCGATGGCGTTTATTGCACTTCCGGTGTCTACTAACATTCTGAGTGATTGGTTGTTCAGCTGTACGTTAATTTTGGGTCTTGACGATATTGCATTTTCGCTTTCGTTCAACCCAAATCAGTAGACTAATGTTTCATTGTCACCTTCCCAGCTACTGACGTCACTATATCTACAGTTCTCAACACTATGAATAATGTTCGATCTTGCATGTCTTCACTTTGTTTGGAAAACGATTTCAAAATGATTTCTCTAATGGCAGAAGTTAAGTTACATTGAATTCCTTCAGCAAAACATTTGAGTTTTGGTGAGGATAAGCTTGATCATAGATTCTGCATTCTGTCACTTTTCTGGAGCTCGTGGTGTTTCTCGTTTGATTGCTTTAGAATTTCGATTTTGCGATGATTTTTGCAACTATGTCTGTTTTCTGGTTGAATTTGTTTGTGCACACCCTTTCTCAATTTCTGATGCATGTCTGTCAGATAATTCAAGAGCGCGTGCTTCTTTGAGCAGTTCATCCAGCTTTTCTTCTTATCTGTGTAGAATTGCATCCTTGAATTAGTTGAGATTTTATTCCTGCGTCACAGTTTGCAAATTCACATGTGTCTGATAGTCTACGTAGCCTGGTGTGAAAGCTGTCGATATTTGCGGTTGTTTCCTGTTGTCACCTCCATCAATTAGGAGGCATTTAACATCCTAGTCGCCATTGTTATATCCGCTTGGTAGTAGGGCTTACAGACGAAAGAACGATTGAACAGATAAGCACTTTTATTATTTATATAGCTACATGGTTGATGCAACTATTAAACTGTCCCCAGCCTAAAACGCTATCAGAGAGGGCCAGTGGTTATTAACATAAAGAGGCGGAGCTATGCTGTGAGTGGCAATAGAGCTATATACACTATCAGAATCTGTCGCGAACATTTATCAGGCAATCAGTTACATATATCGCTTAACTCTTTTGCTAATGAATATTTAGTAAGCTGAATATTATCTGAATATTTATACAAGCATATGAACAAGAAATGTTTGGGGTTATGTACAAACGGTTGAATTTGATCTATATAATTCCATACACAAACAGAGCAGACTCCTACAGGAGCCGTCTGATCTATGTCTCGTCTGTTTGCAAGGGTGTTAAAAGACTTATATATGCAGTAAAGGGTTAACTCATTCACTCCTAGGCTATTTTTAGACCCAACCTCTTTGGACAAACCTACCGAAAAGGAGCATTAACTATAGAAAAGGACAGTTTTAGAATTATGAAATATTGAAACCATTGCGATAAAAAGAGCATTTGCTCCTATGGAGCAAATGCTCTATTTATCACAATGGTTTCAAAATGTGAAATTTATAGAGGCGCAAAATTGTGTCACTAGGTGGTAAAGTGTTAAAACAGTATTTACTTCACATCAAATGCTCACAGGTGGTCAGGTTGTCAACTGTAATAAGTGTGATGGATTATATATCAGACGTTTGCTATGTGTAATGGCGGGGGAAATCATTTCATGTGGGAGGTGTTTATGTTTTTGCTGATTTTCTAGCATTCCGTTGGGGAATCCGTGAAAATGTTTGCAACCAACGTGGATCCGTTGTGACGCATATTGCATCATGACTCAGTAGGAGCCAAATTCTTCGACACGGGAAACATGTGTCGGTGTTGTTGTTGTTATTGTTGTTGCTATTGTTCTTCTTCGTTTCATCCTTCTTCTGTTTCATTCTTCTTCTCCTTCTGTTTCATTCTTCTTCTGTTTCATTCTTCTTCTTCTGTTTCATTCTTCTTCTTCTTCTTCTTCTTCTTCTTCTTCTTCTTCTTCTTCTTCTTCTTCTTCTTCTTCTTCTTCTTCTTCTTCTTCTTCTTCTTCTCCTCTTCTTCTTCTTCTTCTTCTTCTTCTTCTTCTTCTTCTTCTTCTGTTTCATTCTTCTTCTCCTTCTTCAGTTTCATTCTTCTGCTCCTTTTTCTGAAGGCTCTCGTCTAATATGTGTCTACTCTGTTTGAAAATGCGTGAAAAAGCGTTTTGAAGGAAAGGGTTAACATAATGAGCCAAAATTCGACGATAGATAAAGCCTTCCTAGTAAACCATTTTCATTTCGGTTTTTCCAAGACGTCACTAGATTGTCAAACAGTGTAGATCCGGATGATATGTGTGTTTATATTCGTATATAACGATGTCAATAACTTTTATTATTGATCTAGCTACATGGTTAATGCTACTTGTAAATTGTTCCAGCCGAAAACGCTATTAGAGAGGGCCAGTGGTTATTAACATAAAAGGCGGAGCTATGCTGTGAGTGGCAATAGAGCTATACATTACAAGAATATGTCGCGAACATTTATCAGGCAATCAGTTACATATATCGCTTAACTCTTTTGCTAATGAATATTTAGTAAGCTGAAGATAAGCTGAATATATATACCAGCATATGAACATGAAATATTTGGGGTTAGGTACAAACGTTTGGATTTTATCTATATAAGCAGTCGTCCCTACTAGAATAGGACTGGTCAGTCATCTTCGTACGCACAACAACCCAAATACAAGACATACCACTACTAGAAGATGAGATCGAAGTTAAGCATTATCTTGCTTTTCTTGAGCTGGTCAGCATTTGAAAACAGCTTGAATCCAAGCTGTTTGACTATCAGTCAATATTTTTACAAAAAAACTTGAAATTCAAATTTGAGCTAACACTATTTTTTCACATCAGGGTTAGAGTTATTAAATGTTCTATTCCGTTCTAGTAATCACGGTGCTGAAATTATTATTTCTACGCCGTGGTAGTGTCGGCAGGCAAACGTTACAGGGCATAGTATAACGCCACCATGTCTCTATGGAAATACAGTAAACCCGCTTTAAAGCGAACACCAAAGAGAGGTCTACAGTAAAACCTCTCTATAACGGCCACTAAAATGTGTTAATTTGTTGATATTTAGGGCAGGTGGCTGCTTAAAGCAAGGTGAAAGTAAAACAGAACGCTCCTATAGGAGCGTTCTGTTGTACTTTCACCTTGCTCTAAGCAGCCACATGTAATTTAGTGGCCGTTATAGAGGGGTTTTACTCTAATTATGGGTCTGAAAGGCAGATGGAAGCTTAATGCAGGACAAAAATTATGTAGAAAGCAGGAGTTAATTGCAGTACTTCCGTCCTGCATTAAGCTACCATCTGCTTTTAAATATACATCGATATTTATTCATATATAGTTTATTTAGAGAGATTTTACTGTACATTACTTAAGAAAATGCAAACGTGGGTGTAATAAATCTATGATTAATGAAAAATGTAGTTCAATTATCTTTGTATTATTTTTGTTTTATTTCCATCGTATACATTATATACACACACCGTATAAAGTGTTTTATACTATTCTTCTTTATAACATAATATGGCATTAGGTGATTTTGTTATGAATACGGTTACTCTTAACCCTTATCATGTTAAGCGCGACCTGGCCCGCATTTGCAAACCGCTTGGATCCAGATGAGACGCCGAGTCACTCGGCGTCTCATCTGGATCCAAGCTGTTTGACACTCGGTCAACAGTTTCTCAAACGCTTCTACGAATCAGAAGTAAAATATGCAACAAATCAGAATTTTGGCAGATGTATTTTTTTCAGCACGATAAGGGTTAATAGCATTGATGCCAGATTTCTGTAAAACAAGTTTCTGAATTTAGTCAAATTATAACTCTTTTGGTGCCATATTAGTTTCATCTACAGACATTGTCGTTTACTTTAAGTGTGAGAGTGAAAGTTCCTTCAATTTCTACTCAAATTATATGTGAGGTGGTATATATAGTTTGTATCCTATAATGAGACTCTGGGTAACTTGGCATCTCATTTGGATGTACACTGATTGCAAAAGTATTCAAAGCCTTTCAAACCTCCTAGAGGAGCTTTCTGCATGACTTTCACCCTGCGCTAAGCTGCCATCTGTCTCCCAATTCGCTTGCTGAATTTTAAAATACATGTCTCCTTCTTTACCCATGCCCTGTTGTATAATTACATATATTTTCACTGTATACAAGTATTTCGCTGTGCAATTACTGCTTTGGAGTGCACTGGTTGCACAATCAACTTGTAAATAGTGTAGACCCTGATGAGACAGCTCCTGCAGTCTTCTGGGTCTTCACTATTTACAGGTAGGTATAATGACGTGAATAGCAAGCGAAGGGTTAACGTCTGGTTTACAGGAGTTTACTGTATTTCCCAATGTAAACAACTGTAAACAAATAATAATACTCTTAAGTTTCTGTAAAGTTCCATATGATTCAGTATACTTTTATTAACCCTTACCCTGCTGAGAAAAAAATGACTGCTGAAAGTTGCATCTGGTGCAAATTTGACTACTACGATTCCATCGAGCTTTTGAGAAACTACTGACAAAGTGTCAAACAGCTTGGATCCTGATGAAACGTCGAGTTACTCCGCGTTTAATCTGGACCCAAGCTGTTTGCAAATGCCAGTCATATCGCAGATAATCGAAGAAAGGTTGGGCGACCTTTAAAACGTAATTGTATTACAGTAAAACCTCTCTATAACGGCCACTAAATTACATCAAGTATTTTGTGTTAAAGGCAGGTGGATGCTTAAAGCAAGGTGAAAGTAAAACAGAACGCTCCTATAGGAGCGTTCTGCTTTACTTTCACCTTGCTTTAATCAACCACCTGCCCAAAATACCAACTAATTAACACAATTTAGTGGTCGTTATAGAGAGGTTTTACTGTATTCTGTTTAAGTGCAGGTGGTATCTTCATACAAAACTAATTAACACTTAAAGTCCCCAGAGGAGTTCGCAACATTAATGTTGTCAGGTACATGTATGAACCAATCACTTGCTGTTTGATTTAAAAAAAAAGACGAAGCAGTAAATGCTTACTTACCCATTACTCCATAAATAGGCATTTCTACACCTTTGTAAACAGACTAGACCCAGATCCGATGGTTCCTGTAGGAGCCGTCTGGTCCGGGTCTTCTCTTTTTGCATATTGAATAATGTACGTCTGATTCAATATATATAGTCCCTGTCTCAGTAAAAAGAATCCTGATGTCATATACTATTATGAAAATCAGCTAATTAATATTCATAATGCCTTTAATTCTTTTATGAATATTCATGGACTAAATGGTTAAAACTGTATGTCCCAGTGACAAGTGAGTCAAATCCTTTTATAAAAAAATCAAATTCTATCTTGATATTAACCCTTGTTGTTCTGTTAGCATGCAAACAGCGTGAGTTTGAATGAGATACCGTTCGACACTCGGTCAGTGGTTTCTTACAAGTTGGAATGAATCGCATAACCCTTTCCTCAATAAATAAGCCTTTCTACAAAGTCACTTTTTGAAACCATTGTGATAAATAGAGCATTGGCTCCTAAGGAGCAAATGCCCTATTTATCACAATGGTTTCAGAACTTCAAAATTCTAAACTATTCATTCTCTCTAGTTAATACTCCTTTTCGGTAGATTTATTCAAAGAGATTAGATCTAAAAATAGCCTATGAGGGAATGGGTTAACCCTTACAATGCGGGACACGAGTCACTAATGTCCTTTGCAAACAGTGTAGACTCAAATCAGGGTATGCACTGTTTGTCATGTTACACTTTTCTTTAGAAAAAAATCCTACATATTCACCGTAATTTTGAATTTAGGAAGAATCCATTTGGAAATTCGGCATTGCAAGGGTTAAACTGGTAAAAGGACAATTAACGTCTTATTGGATAAAACAGATCTTACTGGCAACATCACTACACCTCTTATTATATTTAAATGTAACTTATCTTAGAGGGGACATGAACTTACGAGTGAACGTAATCGTAGGATATTACCAAACCCCATGCGTAATGTAGAAGTGGCCAAACCTACGGTTGATTTACGACTTGACGACATTCTCAGTGTTGTTATATTTTCTGGTCCTTCGGGATCATTAGTTTTGATGTTATTAGTTTTGAAAATTGAATACTGCTTAAGCCGGTGCTAGGGGCGTGAGTAGTGTTGCACTTTTAATTACTATTCATGAACAGACTCAATAAAACCGAGTCTGCAATTTTCTCATTTTGCATTTCTACTTTTGCTTTCGAAGGATCACCCATTTTCAGAATATATTTACCTACTGCTTACAATCTAGATGTGGTTATGTTCCATGTATGACATTGTCACTTGACTCTTGACGCCATGAATATTCATGAAAGAAATAATGACATCATACATATACACTTCATTTCCTAATATCCCATTCCCTCATAGGCTATTTTAGGTCCAATGTCTTTGAATAAATCTACCGAAAAGGAACATTAACTAGAGAAAAGGAAAATTTTGTATTTTTTTGTAGTTTGAAACCATTGTGATGAATAGAGCATTTGCTCCTATAGGAGCAAATGCTCTATTTATCACAATGGTTTCACAAAGTGACTTATACAGAGACGTCAAAGTCGTCAATATGAGAGAATGGGTTAAACATTTATTTTATTTCTTTCAGTGATATACAATTCAGAAATTAAATCAGCATAATTAGGAGAAAAAGGATCGTCCAGATCGATCGAAAGCTAAGTTAACAGCTTATATAAATATGGATCTTGATACAGTATGTTACAAAAGACATGACGTAACTACTTCGCATCAATATGTCATGACAAGGTATACTATAACAACGTATGGAGTCTAATTGCACGTGACTCTCGTGTCACTGTAGGTGCACACACACGGTCGTTATGTACTAATATGTAGTGTAGCTACAAGTATCAATATCCAGTACAATCTCGCTAGCCTAGTCTGGATACTCCAATAAGTATCAAATCGATCTTTAACCAATTCCCTCCTAGACTATTCTTAGACCCAACCTCTTTGAATAAATCTACCGAAAAGGAGCATTTACTACAGAAAAGAAAAAATATAAGAATTGTGTATAGTTTTGAAACCATTGTGATAAGTAGGGCATAGCAAATGCTCTATTTACCACAATGGTTTCAAAATGTATTTTACAGAGGCGCCAAAACGGCGTCACTTATAGGGAATGACTGCTTAATATAGGCCATGCAGAAATCTCCTCTTGGAACATGCTGTTCACCCTGCATTGAACAGCCGCTTGAACAAACAGTTCAAATTCATCTTTTTACTAACAGTTCGGATTATCGAGATTATCGAGCTTTTGTTGTAGGTAATTTCCAACATTCTCTTGTAATGCGAGATAGAATTAATTTGCATGGGTGATAACCGGAGGCTACCGACTCTACTGCACTTGAAAATTGGTTGATACGTTTGGTAATGGTCATTCAAGACGGAAACACCATGTTTTTGAACTCCGGCAAGGTTTGGCAACCTAGTGGACAATAACTGGAGCTGTAAATTATGTATATACTTACTAAGCCTCAGCCTTCTCTAAAAGTAATGGCTGTTACTTAACCATTTCTCTAAATTAGAAACACATGTTCACGCCTTTGCAACAGAGAAGACCCGGACGAGCTGTCTGACAGATGCTGCTCTGTTTGCTTATGGATAATGTAGGTATAATGCTACAGTTTCTACCAATATCACAGAATCGCGTGTACCTATGCCATTATAAAAAAAAGTCAGCTATTAACCCTTTCCATGTTCTGTATTTAGGCCAAATTTCAATACCTACTGAATATTCATTAACAAAATAGTTTTAAAGAAATGTGGAAGGTGGAACATTGTAGACATTTTAGAAAGCAATGAAGCTCATCTATTAAATTCTATTTCTATTTTCGGGCCGTCTGATCTGGGTATTCATTGTTTGAAAAGGCATGAATGCGTATGCATGATGGTAAGGATTAAACCTTTACCTGATGAATATTCATAATCAACATACTAAAGGACAACAGCTGCTTTAACCCATTCCCTCATATTGACCACTTTTGACGACTCTATAACAGTCACTTTGTGAAACCATTGTGATAAATAGAGCATTTGCTCCTATAGGAGCAAATGCTCTATCACAATGGTTTCAAACTACAAAATTCTAAAATTTTCCTTTTCTCTAGTTAATGCTCCTTTTCGGGAGATTTATTCAAATAGATTGTATCAAAAAATAGCCTATGAGGTAATGGGTTAACCTTGTTTATTTCAATTTTCAATACCTATTAAATATTCATGGGCAAAATAGTTATAATGAAATACGGAAGATGGAACATTGTGGCCATTTTAGAAAGCAAGGAAACTGATCTATTAAATTCTATTTGCAAACAGAGCAGACCCTGGTCAGACGGCTCCTCTAGGAGCCGTCTGATCTGAGTCTACCCTGTTTGCAAATGCGTGAACACACGTTTATATGAGGAAAATGGTTAAATATTCACAAGATTATTACTTTGTACATGAATATTCATTTGGGAAAAGGTCTGTTACAATTTACAAATTAAAACTGAAACAAATTCTGCTTAACCCATTCCCTCATAGGCTATTTTTAGATCCAGCCGCTTTGAATAAACCTATCGAAAAAGAGCATTAACTAGAGAAAAGGAAAATTTTAGAATTTTGTACTTTGACACCATTGTGATAAATAGAGCATTTGCTCCAATAGGAACAAATGCTCTATCACAATGGTTTCAATAGGTGATTTTTACAGAGGCGTAGAAAGGCGTATTTATGGAGGAAATGGTTAAACCATATGCTTTACTTACATCCAATTCGTTAAAGAGCTTTTAAGAAAATTTTGACAGAGTGTCAAACAGTTTGGATCCTGATGAGACGCCGAGTTACTCGACATCTTATCTGGATCCAGTCTGTTTTACAAATGCCAGGCAACTCGTGCTTATAGCAGCCTAATAGCTCAAGCTTTCTGAAAACATATGGTGTTTATCAAAATACAGGTATGTATATAGCTAAATCTGTACTTGCTTGTGATATGTGTTTTTTTATTCACATGTTTCTAAATATATCTATTCTTCTAATTCTTGGCTATGTCCACAAACGGACACATGTTACTTTCTGGGTATTTCTATTGCGTTTGGTTTGAACACGACATAGGGAATATGTTATGTGTTTTTTTGCAGTGGAGCAGACTTCGTGGAAGATTTTCCATATGAAGTTAGTGTTTTGATATCCTCATTGCCCCGTGGGTAATAATTTAAAATGCCTTTGGGGTCTTCCATAGGTCTTTTTACTGCAAATGTCAAGCAATAAGCGGAATATATTACATCAATATCCCATCAATGGAATTTGTATAATTATATAATGCTATTTTTGTTAAAACAAATATTAATTTAATATAAAAGGTCGGTGAAAGTTTTAAAATAGACACTTATCCAAACGAAACCATGTACATGTTCTCTTCATATTTTTTTTTTACTTCTGTTACAATCAAATCACTCAGGTGGCATAGAGGAAAATGCAGGACGCCTTCTAATGATCTTAACTCGATGGCAATATTGCATTTAAATATTAGAAGTATAAGAAATAAGCTCGAGCATTATTCATTGCAACGCTTGCTTTCGAATGATCTCCCACTTTAAGAATGCATTAGGGATTCGTTACTAGATTTTGAAATTCTTTGTTTTACTGAAACCCATTTAGACTGTAACATTTTAGATTGCGATTTAATCCTTTCACCGCCGATGTCGCATAAATGCACCACGACAAATAGTGCAGTCCCAGATCAGATGCCGCCTTTTTTGTCTCAATCTCTATTTCTATATATGTGCTTTATTCCTTTGAAATTTGCATTTGCACAATATACAGTTGAACCTCGATATCTCGAACTCGGATAACTCGAACTCGGGATAACTCGAACAAAACTTTAGTTTTTCCAAAACTTACAATACAGAATTGTTCTTAAATGTATCACTACATATGTCTAGAATCACGTGTGACAGCTTAATACAGGTCTAAAGTAATGCTGAAAGCTCCTACAGGAGCTTTCAGTATTACTTTAGACCTTTATTAAGCTGTGGCAAATCGGATGACTCGAACTCCTGTTATATCGAACTAATTTGTACGGTCCCTTGAAGTTCAAGTTATTGAAGTTCGACTGCATGATATAATAAAACTTAAAAAACAGACCCTGAGCAGATACCTCTTACAGTAGTTTCTGATCTGGATGTGCTCTGTTTGAAAATGATTAATCATTCAAGGATGGTGGTGTTGGCCGTGGTTCCCGACTGTGTTAACCATTTACCCCGTAAACACGCATTTGCAAACAGTGTTGACCCAGGGTCTGCTCGGTTTGCTTATACTATTATTTAGGTACGAGTCTACAGTTTCTAAATACTCAAGGAGCAAAGAGTTAAAAGAGGGACATGTTGCACGCTTGTTAACCCATTCCATCATAGGCATTTTTAGGACCTAACATCTTTGAATAAATCTACCGAAAAGGAGCATTAACTAGAGAAAAGGAAAAGTTTAGAATTATTTAGTTTGAAACCATTGTGATAAATAGAGCATTGGCTTCTATAGGAGCCAATGCTCTATTTATCACAATGGTTTCAACTGGTGACTTTTGCAGAGGCGTAGAAAGGCGGCAATATGAGGGAATGGGTTATCAACAAAATTGGTAATTATTTCAATAAAACAAAATCACTTTTATAATATTTTTATTATGCTTATTTCAAAGCGATTAGATAAAAGCAAGCGTAACTCCATATGCCTGTATAATCTATGTTAACCCTTTACTCCATAAATATTCATGTAAGAAATAATTATTTTATAAATATTAATAATCTGAGATTTTTATAATACCACATATCAAAAGGGGGAATTTTGTTATCATGGCATAAACTGTAGAATCAGTGCTCTTTCGTGTATTCGGCAAAGAGAGCAGACCCTGATCAGATGGCTTCTACAGAAGCTACCTGGTCTGGGCCGACTCTGTTTTCAAGGCGTAAAAATCGCATATCTATGGAATAAAGACATGCTAAATATGTTACAGTTGGAGGCTTGCCTTTCGCTGGGATATCGTCCAATCAAAAGTGCCTCTATACACACAGGTGCTCCCCTTTAATATATGACCCTTTACTCCATGGGTATTTGCGTAAAACAATAATGACGACATAATGAATATTAATTAAATGCATTTTTATTGCAAATACTATGAACAAAATATTTTTTATCATGACAGAAACTGAAGAATCAAATCAATAGTACAGTAAAACCCCTCTAATGCGACCACCAAAAAGGGGCATAATTCACAGTGGCAAAGGCAGGTGGTAGCTTAATGCAGGACGAAAGTTATGCAGAAAGCTCCTGTTATTATTAATACGTTAGAGTCTCCATTCCTCAAACGAACCGGAGTTAAGTAAAATGTACAGCTGATCAGAGTATGTGCATGTACATATAATTTGTACAGGATGACAAGGGTTTAGATTTTAGCCCCTTTCATCAAACCCTACAACGCTGAATTTTCAAATGGACTATCCAAAAATCCAAACAGGTCAATCTTATGATGGAAATTTAGGGATTTTTCCAAAGAAAGGTGTAATATGACAAACAGTGCAGACCTTAAGGAGCGCTCTCATCCGGGTCTACACTGCTTGCAAAGGACATTAGTGGATCGTGTCCCGGACAGTAAGGGTTAGTCATACTGAACGGAGATTCTTCGTTGTTTGGAATTGTTTTTATTGCTTAATTACACAACAGAACCTTTTTAAAGCGGCCGCTTTTGGATAACAAGGACGATGCTTAACCCTTTGCCTAGTGAATATTCATGTAAAAAAAAATGAAGTTATGCATATTTATTAGCTGAATTTTAATAATGGTATAATTTATATATACACATGATGCTTCGGTATTGGTAGAAACTATAATAATTCCATAAGCAAACAGGGCAGACTGATCAGTGGGCTCCTTCAAGAGCCGTCTGATCTGGGTCTTCACTGTTTGCAAATGCGTAAAAATGCGTTTATATGAAGGAAATGTTTAAATAATAAAAATACTCAGAATTAGACATTGTTTGGGCGGTCGCTATAAAACCGTTTTGCTGTAAAATAGATGGCAAAGGTGTCAATAAATAGATGACAAAGCTGTCAATAAAGCCTTGACACAAGTTAGTTAGTTCAGTGGAAAACTGTTGTAGCTAAAACATTCAATATTTATAAGCATTTACGAAATAAAATTTAATGTTCATCTTAATAGTGTCAGTTTCTTTCAATTCTATTTAGATAAAATCATCAACTTGTTAAACAGTTTGGATCCTGATGAGATGCCGAGTTTTCACGACGTTTCATCTGGGTCCAAATTGTTCACAAGGTTAGATAGTTCGTCTCGTAATATTGTACATGCAGTAGAACCCATCTATTGCGACCACTTAATGAATAAACATGGTTGTCTTTATACGCAGGTGGTTGCTTAATGCAGGACAAAAGTCATGCAGAAAGCTCCTCTAGGAGCTTTCTGCATTACTTTTGTCCTGCATTAAGCTACCACCTGCATATATCACCCATAATTATACCTCTTTTAGGTGGTCACATTAGCGGGGTTTTACTGTAGTTACAACAGCTTTACACTCAGTCCTCAAATTGTCTTTATTTTCCAATCAGTCCACTTCCGAGTGAGTCAAAGGTATCAAACCGTCTGTAAGTGTTGGGACTGTACCGACGTTTTGGGGCTGATGGCTGGTGTTTCTTCCGATGACGTCTGATCTTAAAAAACTTAGCTAGGTGTAACAAATATCTGTTATATACGTGACTAATGTTAATGGAACGTTTTGACCTGCTTAATGCAGGCTTACTATTGTCGCTTCGTTTCACCACTATGTCTATCAAATTGTACGGAAGAAGTCTCCGGCTTGTATCCATATCCATGCCTCTGAATTTGTCATTAAACCGTTGTATGTCCGTATTAGTATTCTCACTTTGCCAAGGTGCATCGTCGCCTGTTAAATAGTCACCGAAATCAGTGTCGATAGCTTGGTTTTCGTGCCTCTGCAGCCAGCTATTTATTTGTTTAGAGACGCTCCTTTCCTCCAATATAGGTTTTTCCCGATCAATGGTCATCCAGTCTGCTTTGTTACGTTGTTGACTGGCTAATATCGTTGCTAATTCTGGGACGGCAATACAGAATTTCAGCCTATTAAAAAAGGTAAAAATGAATAATTATAATGAGAGATACTCTAAACGACCCTAAATACAGTAAAAATCCTCTAACCCGGAATTCTGGTAGAGAAGAATTTAAATACTTTTAGGCATGTGACTATTTAATGCAGGGTGAAAGTCACGCAGAAAGCTCCTAGGAGCTTTCTGCATGACTTTCACCCTGCATGAAGCTGCCACCTGTCTCCAAACCCGACAGTTATATTAATTTTAACGTCCGGTTTTATTGTATTTGGACACCTAAACTGCCCTCTCTAACAATTGGTAGGGCTGAATAAGCAATTTGGGGACCATTTTCGCAACTTTAACTGAGACTAACATAGTAGAAAACAGTGAAGACCCTGATCCAACGGCTCCTTCAGGAGAGAGTGTATCTGGGTAAACACTATTTGCCTGTTTTAGAAGCATATCTATGACAGTAAATGGGTTAAATCAATGATAGTAGCGCTATGAAATAGAATCTATTATCTGCCACTTTATGTAAATCATTTAGCACCTTTGTATATATTATAACACGAGACAAACACAACAGTTCCATTTAAAGGTGACCACTGAAATACTGATTTTTAAGAGTATTTGAGATGGGGAGACAGTGACATATTTAAATTTACCAAAAGAAAACCAAAAACTTCAAAGCATGTTTAGGAATGTTGCTAGGCTACACAAAATAATTTATATACACGTAAAAATATATATATTACCAAAATCAAAATGTCTTCTATAAAGTACTTATTAATTTTACATATAATTTACACAAGTGCTTTGTTTTATTATGCAAACATGTTACATTGTTAAAAATGAAATATCTGCGAGTGCACGAATTGCGGAAAGCGTGTAATATATACAGTCCATATATAATGAAAAACAAATACCACTCAGTTTCATGATAGCATATCACATATAACCATATATAAATATATTAACAAATCATTTCCCCTTTATATATACGCAATTTAACGCATATGCAAAACGAGTATATCCAGATCAGACGGGTTCTTTAGCAGCCGCCTCATCAAAAAATGCTTTATGCTCACGTCATTATAAAAATCAAATAATTAAAAAACATAATGGCATTATTTATTACATGAATATTCCTTTAAAAGGGTTTTTAAAAATAATAACAATAAATAACTTACCATCCGAATATGAAAACAATTTTTGATATGACATCCGTGCCGCTTTTAGCCATCATCTTTTTCTCTGTTGATTCCTTCTGATACTACAAGTTTTGAGCAAGGGGAGCATAAACGGTGTTATAGAGCAAATCGTCAGACGGTTGACTTTTATATGCAACGTCTCCCTGAGGGTAGAACGGTCACGTGGTTGGAGGTGGTAATGATCTCCCAGCGACGCCACTCACAAATAGGCGCTAATACGAGGACACTATTGGAAATATTATATTTAATGTGACAGGTATTCTGGCATTGTAATGCCATATGCGACAGTTGTTATTGTAATCCAATATAAATCCTGGAAGCGCCAAATAGATTACGTCTGCTAAGATTATGGTGGCTTCAGGTTTCAAAGTGGAGCTTTTGACAATATATTTTCAAAAAAACATAATCATAGAGTAAAACAGTCTGGATCCTGATGAGACGCCGAGTTACTTGGCGTATCAGATGGATCCAAACTGTTGCAAAGCTTATCACTTATTTGTCATGGGATACAACAGGGTTTTAAACAGATTTAACTCTATGATTGCCAAAGACGGAACTGTGATTACATAATTATCAACCAGTTTGGATACAGAGAATACGTCGAGTAACCCAGTGTCTAATCAGGGTCCAAACTGTTAGATGCTATGATTATGTTTTTGAAACAAATAGGAAGAAAATTCAAAAATAAACAATAAAGCAGACGACAAAATTTGCAGACGACCATCCTTAGCAGCGAAAGAGTGAAAGCTATAAAGCTTCATGACGAGTGACAGTTTCTAATTTAAGTCGTCGTTCCGTGATTTCGCTCTCAAAATAGTTGTGTTAGTCCTTTCAACATCACGAGCGTATTTGTCAAATGTGATGTATTTCGCTAACAGTTTGGATCCAGATGAAACAGTGAACAAATGGGTCCACACTGCTTAACACGTAGACAATTGTTTGAAAAGAAAAAGAAGGAAAATGCTTTGAGAATTGTAGCAGACGACAATTGCTTGCAGACGAAAGTTACTTACTGTTCAAATAGTTAACACTTTCCCCCATACAGACAACTTTAACCCTTTCGTCCATGAATATCCATATAACAAGTTATGACATCACGCGCATATTAATTAGCTGTATATTTATAATAAGAAATGAACACACACATATTTAACTAAGACAGCAAGAGCATAGTTAGATCTATATTATGTCGAAAGCAAACAGAGCAGACCCTGATCAGACGGCTCCTATAGGAGCCGTCTGATCTTGGTCTACTCTGTTTGCAAAGACGTAGAAAGAAGAAGTATTTATGGAGTAAAGGGTTAAGCATTTTTGAAAGCACAGTAGATTCAAATCATACAACTAATGTAGGGTCTGTCTGATCAGGATATGCTCAACTTGCCTATGAAATAATAAAGATCTGATTTGTCAGTCACTGTCAAATACATGTATTTCATTGTAAGAACGTAATTTAAAAGAAATATGTTCATAAAAACTCTTTATATCACAATGGTTTCAAAAACTACACAAATTCTAAAAGTTCTCATTTTCTATAGCTGTAGATTAATGCTAAGAGGTTGGGTCTAAAACTAGTCTAAGAGGAAATGAGTTAATATTCATGGGAAAATGGTTAAAATCGTGTATTGATACGATATGAGTGCCAAATAGTTAGGATACGATATGAGTGCCAAACAGTTAGGAGTTTTATAATGATATGTGGGCACGTGGATATTTTGGCCATGGCAGAAAATGTAGAATCCACCCTATATTATTTCCTAAGCAAACAGGGCAGAATCTAAACAGGGTTTCCCAGTTTGCTTAACCCATTTGATCCCATATATGGGACGTAGGCAAACAGCGGCGTCTGATCGGAGTCTACACTGTTTGCTGATAGGAATTTCAATATAAAACGAAACGAAATTGAAAATTTAGGTCAGGCATCCCTTAGATAAAAAATGTACTAATCCAATATATGAACATGGAATAATCCACTGGTAGCAAATGGGTTAAGAAATAATATAGATCTAGCTCGACAGTTTCTATCTTGTTACAATTGTTTATAACGAAAGTATAACTTTTGTTTATTGCCATTATATAAGGTCAAATGCCATTTAAAAAATGTCAAATGCCATTTATAGAAGGTCAAATGTAATTAGTACAGGTCAGCTAATCAACATTAACCCTTTCCCTCATATTGACGACTTTGACGACTCTGTAAAAGTCACTTTGTGAAACCATTG
Source organism: Azorinus chamasolen (assembly GCA_963576725.1). NCBI lineage: Eukaryota > Metazoa > Mollusca > Bivalvia > Cardiida > Solecurtidae > Azorinus > Azorinus chamasolen. The sequence continues at coordinate 49,239,261 of OY755251.1, read as the reverse complement.
TGATAAATAGAGCATTTGAGTAAATGCTCTTTTGATCACAATGGTTTCAAACTACAAACTTCTAAAATGTTCCTTTTCTGTAGTTAATGCTCCTTTTCGGTAGGTTTATTCAAAGAGGTTGTATCTAAAAATAGCCTATGAGGTAATGGGTTAATACATTCATTATTTCTTACAAGAATTTTCAACATGTAAAGGGTTACTGGATAGTCTCTACATTAGTTCTAAATGTGTTTTAATTACAGTAAAACCTCTCTATAACGGCCATTAAATTACATCATGTTTTTTGTGTTAAAGGCAGGTGGCTGCTTAAAGCAATGTAAAAGTAAAACAGAACGCTCCTATAGGAGCGTTCTGTTTTACTTTCACCTTGCTTTAAGCAGCCACCTGCCCTTAAATACCAACTAAATTAACACAATTTAGTGGGCGTTATATAGAGGTTTTACTGCAGTTTCTTTATGTATTTCAACAGGCTGAATCCGTATGAGACGCTGAATAACACGACGTTTCATTTTGTTCCAAATTATTTGTAAAACAAACCAGAGCTACAGATAAACGTGCGTACCCAAGTACTAAAATCGTCATTTCTCCATCAACCCCTATATTTTGACCACTCTGAAGAGTGGTCACAACGCAACGGTTGGTGGAGAAATAAACAAGTCATTCTTGAAAATATTTTAATTTACGCATCTTATTTGGAGCTCTGAAAAAATATCATGAATCCACTCATGACAGCAAGCTATACATGTACACAACACGATACGCTAAGAACTTTTAGAAATGAGTTACTCGACCTCTGATCTGGATCCAGACTATGCGCAAACATAGTAAACACTTTAATCCATAAATATTCATGTGAGAAATAGTAACATTATACATTCTGATTAGATATTGTTATATAATGACAAATGACAAATGAACACAGGAAGTTGACAGAAGCTGAAGAATATGATCTAAATTACTACATAAGCAAACAGAACAAACCATGATCAGACGGCTCCTACAGAAGCCGTCTTAGGATCTTGATCTACTCAGTTTGCAACAACAACAACAACTCCATCACACATACATGTACATTATTTTTTTTAATCACATTTCATATAAGTATCTAAAACATACACCCACCTCCCCCCTTCCAAAAAAAGTTTTTTTTCGCGAACACCTCTGCTCTATATAATAAGTATATATGCTTATGAATTATTTTTTTTGGGGGGGGGGGGGGTTGGGACAGAAAACTTCTTTCGGTATGTTTTAAATACTTACGACATGCGATTAGAAAAAATAATGTATTTGTGATAGAATTGTTGTTGTTGAGACATAGCATGCGAAGGGCATCTGTGCTTAAAGCAAGGTGAAAGTAAAACAGAACACTCCTATAGGAGCGTTCTGTTCTACTTTCATCTTACTTTAAGCAGCCACTTGCCTTTAACAAAATACTTGATATAATGTAGTGGTCGTTGTAGAGAGGTTTTACTGTACATGTATTATATAAATAAAATGCTCTATCATAGTTCAACCCATTACTCTATAAATACGCTTTTGTACGCCTTTGCAAACAGAATACAATATAGATATGATTCTGACTCTATAGTTTCTGCCATGACAAGAAATTCCTCTGTTCATGTGTCATTATTGAAAATAACCTAATTAATATTCAGGATGTCATTATTTCTTATGTAAATATTCATGGAGTAAAATGTTAATGATAGAGTCCATATGGTATAAAAGATAATAATTTTCGAGAAAATGTGTATTAATAAAAAGTGTAGATCCTGATCAGATGGCTCCTCTAGGAGCCCACTATTCAGGGCCTGTACCGTTTGCAAATGACAAAATTTTCCACATTCGAAGGGATGGTTATTCGATTTTGATTTACTTAGAAACAGGGATAGAACAAGAGCTGTCCGCAGACAGCGCGCTCCACTTTCTTTAGTGCTGGATAGTGTAGTGGAAGTCTAAGTCAGAAAGGGGAGATAACAACAGCAAAATTAATTTTAGGGTCACCTGCCCTTGTGAAATGGATCCCCCTTGTAGTGGTTAATATGTATACCAAAGATGAACCAAATATCTTGGACAGTTTCTGAGACATGGACCTGAACATAAAACTTAACCAACAATGAAAATTCTAAGTCGAAAAAGGGACATAACTATGGCAAAATTAATTTTAAGGGTTACCTACCCTTGTGAAATGGGTTCCCCTTGTGATAGTAAACATACATACCAAATATGAACCAAATATCTTTGATGGTTTCTGAGAAAAGGACCTTAACAAAAAGGTTAACCAACGCCGACGCCGACACCGACGAGAGGGTCATGACAATAGCTGAAATTCACAGCAAAAAAAGGCTCCCATATTGGTTTTGTGTGCTTGATGTGTATGGATTAGAACAGAATTTGCTCTTGAACGATCAATAAAGGGACCAAGGGAATAAATAATAAATGTGTTACGTTCATATGTATTCCTTTGATACTAAAACATGATACGAATAAAAACATAATTATATTATCGTTATCATTTGTTTAATCCCACAGCCCACATGTTTTGTTTATAGTCGGACTATTCGCGGTATTACGTGGGCCTATATAACACATGGTATAACGTAAATGATACGTGGATTGGTTATTCTCACTACAAGTGAATCCATTCAACATTTATTGTACTAAGCGCGATCTAATTGTCATTGGCAAACAGTTTGGATCCAGATGAGATGCAGAAAAGTCCGGCGTCTCATTAGGATTCCAAGTTGTTTGACACTTGATAAATAGTTTCTTACAAGTTTGAACGAATCGGATTTAACCCTTCTCTTGCTGAATTTTAAAATACATTTCTCCTTCTTTACCCATGCCCTGTAATTCACTGTGTACACGTATTTCGCTGTGCAATCTCTGTTGTGGAGTGCACTGGTTGCACAATCAACTTGTAAATAGTGCAGACCCTGATGAGACAGCTCCTGCAGGAGCTGTCTCATCTGGGTCTTCACTATTTACAGGTAGGTATATTGACGTGAATAGCAAGCGAAGGGTTAATTCTTTCTGCAGTTGTTATAAAATTCTGAGCTTATTAATCCAAATCATGCAGATACTTCTGTTTAGATTGTTACCACGTAAAACATGTGCATATTGCAATATAATTGCTATTTGGCAAAAATCACCGCTCGACACTAAGTAATTGCATAAAGAATAAGAAGACAGTTATCTCGCTTTACACCATAAGAAAACAGAGCAGACCCTGATCAGACGGCTCCTATAGGAGCCGTCTGATCTGGGTCTACTATGTTTGCAGATGCGTCAGAATGCGCTTATATAAGGGAAATGGCTAATAATAAAGTCCAACAAGTTTACACTTTATATCAACTATAGAATTGATAAATAGTATTGTGTAGATAATGATTATCCGTCGCCTCGTCGCTGACGAGGCTCCTGATCTGAGTCCGGGGTGGATGGTCATCGTATTCCCTCTCGGCTCTCTCGAAATCCGTCGTAATTTCTTATGACAGTTTGGTTAATGTTTCTCTTTAAACTACTCTTTAATAAATACATGGAATTGCCTTAGGTGAGTTAACTTAAATAGAATATTGCATTTCTGACATTAAAAAAAGAACTATCACTAAAGGTAATACCCCAGCACGACAGCCTTGATCGCAAATCCATGGACTGATAACTCCAGGATGTTAAATACTGAAAAATGAAACGTATGTCCTGCACATCTACCATTTTGGTTTTGTATGCGAAATATAAATATAATAACTTGCGGTACCTCAAGGTCAATATCACAGAGACCTACAGACTCTACGTGACACTCTTCCATCTCAAGATGTACTCATACACCAAATGTGGCATTCCTACCTCAAGTAATAAAGGAGATATACACCGTACAAGGTGTTTCTATAGGTCAGGTCAACAGTAAAGGTCAAGGCCACAAAGACTGAAAATGGTACGCAAAACTCCGCTTTGCTTAGATGTACTTACACACTCAATTTGGCATTTGGAGATACGCTCCTAACAAGGTTTTTCTATACCTGAAGTCATTGGTTAATGTCAATGTCACAGACCTAAAACCTGTATGTGACACTCAAGCATTATAAGATGTGCATGTACTCACACACCAAAGTTTGTACTCCTACCTCAGGTAGTGTAGGAGATATCCCCCGGAAAATGTTTGACAGAGGTCAAGGTCAAAGTCACAGAGACTTGAAAATGGTAAGCACACTCTGCTGTCCTAATATGCAATCACAAACCAAATGTTGCATTACTACCTCAAGTAATATAGCAGATACGCTTTGGACAATGTCAAGGTCAATATCACAGAAACCCGAAAACTCTACGCAACATTCCGCCATCACAACCTATACTCACACACTCCAAATTTGGTATTCCTACCTCAAGTAATAAAGGAGAAATATACCGGACAAGATTTCTTTTCTATAGCTCAGGTCAGCGGCCAAGGTCACAAAGACTGAAAATAGTACGCCACCCTCCATCTTGCTAGGATGTACTTACACACCAAATTTGGCATTTCTACCTAAGTAATATAGGATATATACGCTCAAAACAATATTTTAAGTCACAAAGTTCAGAGATTGTACAAAGTGGAGGGATAGTACTAAATGAATCGTTTGTTCTATTTCATTTCAAAAATATTTTATTCAATAAAGAAACGGATTGGACAACAGGTATAGTCTATGCAAGTCCTCTCCAGTGGTACAAGGTAATTACATGTCGTACATGCAAGAAATATAATAACTATTTGCAATAATTAACATGTAAATAATTACATCGTTCATGCATATGCAAAGAGTGTTATTAAATAATAATTACAAAGAATTGCTTTGGCCCGATTGCACAATCGCTAATTAGATGAATCCATTTTTACAAACATTATTTGGAACAACTTTTCATTATGAAACCGATAATTCTGATTGATTTAGCATAGTAACTATAGTTAACTTTAGCATTGTATATACATATAATACATGTAAGAATATACGCAGATATACGATAGAGATGATGCCTAACCCAGACCAGTGACTTTGAAACCGGGTCCGGTAATACAGATTAATTACCTTGATATATAATTCAATGTAAAGCACTTGACTTGTAATGAATATATAGTGGAAAGTCTCATTAAACAAATAGTTATGTTTTTTTACAACAAAGAAAAACTGTCAATCTAACAGTCAAATTTCTCAGTCAAATCTCCTGGTGCTCCTGATACAGTGTATAAGTATGCACTACAGTACAAGCCACGCGGACTTTTTGTTTTCCGCGGCCCATCGCAATTTTATCCAACGCGGACACGGGTATTTTTGTCCGCGCTGATATGCGGTCTTCCGCAATCGAGCGCGGGTTGTGATGGGTCCGCGCTGGTCCCTCCACAGGGGCACTCGTCGCCGGGCGCGATCGTTATCACCGCAGGTCGCGGTGGTATCATCGTGGACCACTGTGTACCACTGCGGGTCGCGCTGGACCTTACCTGGATTGATATTTATATCCTTTTCATCCTTTTATATCTATTTTCACGGCTTATCTTTCTCTTTACATGTACATACAAATATATACATCCATATTGTGCAAAATTGATATGAAATGTATGAAATAAAACACTCGAGAAATAGTTCGTTTAGACTAATTCCAAACCGAAACTGTTCTGCATTCGGCAAACACAAATTAATCCATTAAAATCCATTATTTTTGGCGCGTTTGATTGTACTGGAATATAACCTGGCCACGAATTGTCTGATTCGTATCTGCAAAATATGGGTGCGATATTCTAGTATGATTTCTATTTCAATTATTTGTTGTTCAAAACGTAAGATTTTTTTATATAGAAACACGGAACACCCGTTAAACACAAAACACACACGCAATAAGTTAATAGGTTGTATAAGTTGTGTCAAGTTTGCATACGTTTGTGCACATTGTTAGTGAATTCATCTTCATTTCGATTCTATGTTTTAGGTTCCGATTCTAATTCCTAATCGATTTTGTTTTCAGTTTCACATCAGTCTAAATTTTAATTATCAGAAATCTACTGGAAACGACCTACAGAACCTATTGATTCTGTTATGAGAATAGTCCTCACTGGTCTTCTTATGATTCCTGTATAAATCTATATAGATATTGTGCTGGCAGACGAAAGAATTTAGGGATTTTATTTACTAAATACATCTAATATCAATTCAGCCAGGTGGGTTGTAATGTTAGAAGTTTTCTCCATTATTTAGTCTTGGTTCGGCAGCTTAAAATGTACGTTTTAACCAGTTTCAATAGTCATTCGAATAATACTTGTATGGTTGTTTTAATACGCTTGTGCTTAGTATTTTACTGTGTAAAATCTGCCTGTGTACAGGTTTTGTCTTTCTACTTGATGCACATGTACTGCATATTTAGATGTTGCTCAATCGATTCATTGCCATGATGTACCTGTATCCTATGGATGAAAAAAAAATCCATTTTTTGTCTTCAAACGTAGATATAGATGTAAACCAGTTTTTGGTTCTGGTTGGATAATGAGATATTGGACGTCTGGTCTAGATCTAAACTGTTGTTACTGTCAGGGCAACCGAATTCTGGGAGTGAAGGGGCATACGAATTAAATTAATCAATGTTATTAAAGAAGCGTATACAGTATGTATACCACGGACCTCGTACACCCACATTCTTTCGTTAAACGGATATGTCTAAACCAACGTGTCGCCTGCTTAAATTCCATGACCAATTCCTTATTTAGAAATAGATCACAATTTCCCCATTGTAAGTTGTATTTACTATTAAACCCTTCCATGTCAAACTTGAAAACTCTAATGTTTGCAAACAGTTTGGATCCTGATCAGACGCCGCGTCTGATAAGGATCCAAACCATTTGACACTTATATTAAAGTTTCTTAAGACCCATTCCTCCATACATGTAGGCTCAATTTGGATCCAACCTCTTTGAATACATCTACCGAAAAGGAGCATTAAGTAGATAAAATTATTGTTTTTAGAATTTTGTAATTTGAAACCATTGTGTTAAATAGAGCATATACTCCTATACGTGTAGGAGCAAATGCTCTTTTTATCACATTGGTTTCAACAGGTGACTTTTACAGAGGCGTAGAAAGGAGTATTTATGGAGGAAAGGGTTAAGTAAAAACTATCATAAATTTTTTATAAAGAAAAGTAGATGAAACATGTAAGCAGACAATGATTTGACAGTGACTATTTTAGTGGATTATTACGTCATAATGACAGTGAATGGGTTTATAGCATACAGTACAGATTACAGCAAACACCTCCTTTCAACAACCCCAAAACTTACAGTGGAACCTCTCTACATCGATACATATACAAATAAAATGTCTGTTTTAAGACAGGTGGCATATTAATGCAGGATAAAAGTACTTTTGTCCTGCATTAAGCGGCCACTTGTATTCAAAAGATCCCAGGTATTCCTTACTGGGTTGTCTCTTGAGAGAGATTTGCCATGAAACTCCGATGAGCAACAACCTCTCTACAACGACAATACAGAAGTTTATATCCCCCAGAGTGTTGCTTTGCAGAGGTTATACTGTAGTTATCATTTATTAATAAATACGTACAGCAAAATATATCTCTCATACATGTACGCCAACTTTCTTTCTTTTTAAAAGCATATTACTTAATTTAAATGCCAATTTCTAGTTTTAAAGTAAGCCGGTGGTCTAATATTCGATGCGTTAAAAATGTAACTGCCCCTGACAATAACAAAATTACTGCAAAACCTTATAAAACGAACCCTGTGACCATACCGAGAAAATGACCTGATTAGAGAGGTTCTCAAACCGGTATAGCGAAGTAAAATAACAATTCAAAACAGTTCAATTGGCTGTCATTTAAAAAAGGTGGTAACTAAACACAGGATACATGTAGCTCCAATATCGGTTTAGAAAGATTATCGGTTAAGGGGCGGCGATTGTAAACAACCATTCTTAAAAATGTTGATTTGACGATCGTTTAAAACAGATGACAGCTAATTGCAGAATTGAAGTAATTTAGAAAGCTCCCTACTCTTCCTGCATTACCGATTTCCTGTGTAATCAACCGTCCGTTTTTAGAACAATGTAGGTATTTTCTTTTTTATCCTTTGCGAGCAAGTAGAGCAAGAAAACTAAAATAAAATTTGAAGGGGACAAATGTCAGCCCTATCCTCCCATGCCCAAATAGGAGAACAAATGTCCTAGAGAGAAAATGTCCGTATACCGAAGGGTAGATACAATGTACAACAAGAAGCTGGAATGAATCGGCCTTCAGGAACGCCCTATACATTACCAGCTGAACTTTGGAAAAAAAGATCCCATGATCTGGCCTTTCTTTGAAATGGAAGACATTCTTATTTATGTGTTGGACATGCCTCATATGTCGAATAGGGGTACACTCAAAAGCCCTTTACTACAAAAGCTCCTCATCTAAAAGCTCCACACTACAAAATCCCCTCGATCAAAAGCCCCTCACTAAAATGGCCAAGGCTTACAAAAGCCCCCCAATATTTTTGTTAATTAATCATTATACTCCAAATATTTGGACAAAGTGGACCAAAATCAAAATTACAGCTATCTGGATCTACCCTGTTTGCTGAATGGCCAGTTTATAAAGATTCATTAAGTAAGGTAATTAGCACACTCTATACTTATAAAAGTAAACATTGTAGATCACAAGGAGGATATTCCTTATATTTATTTCAAACAGGGTAGACCCAGTTCAAATCTAAAGCTATATGATCTGGTTCAACCATGTTTGCTTTGTGACAGTTAATATAGATTCAATAGCTGTGAATGATGCAATATTATCCATATTGTTTATAAATTATTATAATACTACCTCAATTAACTTAAACACAAACTTTTTCCATTTTCTAATTCCTTAACTTTCTTAAATTTTAAACAGAGTAGACCAAAATCAAAATACTGAGCTATCTGATCTGAATCTACTCTGTTTGCTCAATGACAAGCTTATAAAGATTCGTTAAGTAAGGTAATTAGCACACTCCTTTTAAAAGTACACTTAACAAAACACTTAAAGTTCAATTAATGTTAGTATTGTTTTTTGTTAGGGGCTTTTGTAAACCTCGACCATTTTGGTGAGGGGCTTTTGCAAGAGGGGCTTTTGTAGTGAGAGGCTATTGTTATACACCCGTTGAATAATTTAGATCAACAGTATTTAGAATTTTAAATCTCGTTTTGTTTTAATAAGATCTAGATATTAAGATATACATGTACAGTCTCACGGCAATCATTTATGTGTAGTAAAATATCTTCTTTTTGGCTACTGTACAGTATCGTTTCAGATCTAGGAAAAGTATTTTAGTATAGATCTAGATCATTTCAATCTATACTGTCTTTAGAACTAGAATTCACAATAATCTAACTGTTTTAAATCGTTAGGGTTTAATTATGCTTAGTCATAGATCTAATAAGTCAAAGCATAGTTATCTTCTATTTTTCGGGAAATCATAACAAATCATAACTTTAGACAATTGACACATTGTTAGGTAGTTCGGTTTCATTACACGCATTCCTATTACGTAATAATTCAAAACTTTGTTAACAGTGTGTGATAGACGGCAGTTGTGTAATCACTGACCACTTGCCCCCGCTGAGATATTAGGGGATTTACTGACCATCTGGCACCTTTGATCGTTACTATTTTCTTATGTCTAGCTAGTAAATTACAGTATACATGTATTTAGGCTGAGTAAGTAATATAATAATATAGTCTCCAACTGTCTAACACAATTCATTTTCAGTATTTAAAACAAATACTGTAAAACCCCGCTAATGCGACCACCAAAAAGGGGCATAAATCTGGGTGGCAGGAGCTTTCTGCATAACTTTCGTCCTGCATTAAGCAACCACCTGCTTCAAACGACGCCAGTGGTTTTGTATTAAGTGGTCGCATTAGCGGGGTCTCACTGTAGTTTGTATTGTTAAATGCGGGAAATAAAACTACTGACATTTGAAAACTGTAGACCCAGACAAGATGGGTCAAAAGGCAACCATCTGACCAGGGTCTTCACTGTGTATTATTCAAAATCATATAGCTAATTTAGGTCTTATATAATGAATGGAATCTACAGTTAAACAATGACGGGCCATTCCACCTTAAAATACAAACCTTTCTCTAATATAAACGTATGTTCAAGCTTTTGCAAACAGCGTAGTCCCAGATCATACGCATGATCTGGGTCTGCTCAGTTTATTTATGAAATTGTAATAGGCCCGACTTTACAGTTTCTACCAACATCAAAAAATCTTGTCTACAAATGCCATTTAAAACATTAGCTTATAAATATTCATGATATCATTATTTCTTGCACGAATACTGAACAGGGAAAGGGTTAATCAGCAAAAGTAACAGAATAACAAGAAAGTTTTCATAGTTATACAATTCATAAAAATATGTTTATTTATTTAAAACTCTTAAATGATAAGACTCAGATCAGATTTCTCAAATAGAAGCTGTTTGACCAGGGGTCTGTTCTGTTTGCTTATCCCTTTACCATATATAAACAATTTCCATGCCCTTGCAAACAGAGTAGACCAAAATCTGAAGGCGCCTATTGGAGCCGTATGATCGAGACCAGCTCTGTTTACTTGTGAAATTATATCAGATCTGTCTCTACATTTTCTACCAGTACCAAGAAAAGTCATGGACCGTGTACCTACACCATTATAAAAATCAACTTATACATGTAAATATTATGATGTCATCTTTTCTGACATAAATATTCAACAGGGAAATGGTTGAAACCCACCGACAACCAAACTTTAGGTTACGAATTCAGCTAAAGATCTGCACGTCTGACATGACCCGGCAATAGAAGTAAAAATTCTGAGAGCATCGACGCTTTTCACGTGCTTGCAAACAGAGTAGACACGGATACGATGGCTCTTATAGAAACCGTCTGATCAGGGTATTCTGTTTGCTTATGAATTTATTTTGGATTTAACTCTATAGTTTTGTTCCAATACCAAAACAGCCTCAGTAAAAAAGCTATTTTAAAAATAAATTTAATAAATATTCATGATATCGGTATTTCGGTTTACGGACATTTGCCCCCCCCCCCCCCCCCCCCCCGGGGACACTTGCCCCCGGACCTTTGTCCCCTATTTGGGTATGGGCGGACATTTGCCCCCTGGTGTTTTAGCTTTATGTGGACTGTAGCTGCCTAACACAGGTTAACTGCCTGTATAATAAGATTTTTTTTTTGAAAAAAAAGGTTAAAAGATAATTTAGAAAAAAGGGTGGCATTTTTTCAAGTGGCATATTTTCCAGTGGCATTTTTCCCAAATGAGAGTGGCATTTTTTCCAGTGGCATTTTTTCCGGTGGCATGTTTTCCAGTGGCATTTTTCCGCACACCGCATTAAGCAGTCACTTGCCTTTGAAAATGATACACTAACACTAATTCGATGTTTTTACACGGAAATAAAATTTAGTCGATTTTTATTTTAACCCTTTCCCTCATATAAACGTGTTTTCACGCATTTGCAAACAGGGTAGACCCAGATCAGACGGCTCCTAGGGGAGCCGTCTGATCAGGTTCTGCTCTGTTTGCTAATAGAATTTGATAGATCTGTTTCTTTACTTTCTAAATTGGCAACAATGTTCCACCTTCCATATTTCTTTATAACTATTTTATTGATGAATATTCAATAGGTATTAACATTTGTAATAAACATAGAACAGGGAAAGGGTTAAAAGAAGATAGAAGGAAACCCGACAAGAAAACAAAATATCATTTTTAAAAGCAAATTCTTTCAGCATAATAAATTTAGGTAACTTGGACATTCTCTATAGGACCCTACAAGTTTCAAAAGATAAAAAAAATATGCAGATCAACCCCTAGCCCGCCGAGCGTGGCTTCCTTAATATTTACAAACAGTTTGTATTATGAACTCAGAGTCTTATATGTCTGATTCTCATTTTTTTCTGTTTGTTTTCAACGAACTAAAGCAATGCCTATTTCATTTATTTTGCAGATTACATTTTTGAAGCGGATGATAATTCAGTATAATGAAGGTCAAATGTTTTGGTCATACATTAAAACAATGATCGCTTTGCGTGCTCTACAATGTAAGGAAACTACCCTGATGTTTCAGTGCAGGGGGTCATTGATTTATGGTCATCATTGTGTTAATTATTTGGTCATCAATAAAGTTCCGACAACTTTAAAGAAAGTCTTATCGGGTATTTCCGCTCTTTTGCGACTATCAAGATGTCACAGCTCATTGGTTCAGTATCTTTAAGAACCACCCATTGAATAAACATAATCCAATCAACTGTCACCTATAGGCGTGTCAATCACCAATAATTGATATTGCTCTTTATGATTGATGAGCGACCATCTATATTTCCCACAATATTAAATATAAAATGAATGGGTATTTTGTATTCAAAATTTCTTCATATTGTACTTTAACCCTTCGTTGACCTCTTAGAGGAGCCGTCTGATCAGGATCTTCTCTGTTTGCTAATAGAATTTGATAGATATATATTTCTTTGCTTTGTTAAATAGCTGCAATGTTCCCCCTTCCATATTTCATTTATAACTACTTTTGTCCATGAATATTCAGTAGGTATTGAAATTTTGAATAAACATAGAACATGGAAAGGGTTAAATAAAACAATCTCTATAAGCTTGAAATTGATGTCGGTGAGGGTTTGACTTTCGGTTTAAAACCAGTTAATGTTATTTTGCATGTTAGTATTATTTTATGAAATTGTGAATACCAGATATCGATCCATGCTATCAGACCGGGACAACGCCTTATAGACCAGACTTAGCATGCTGTGAATAAATACAGGGGCACTGTATCAAAATGAAATATTTATCATGTTTTAGACTTTGCTATTGTCTGACACATAAGTAATAAGCCCATAATATATTTCCTCACCGTCCCTGTCCCTCTCTCTCTCTGTACAATTGTTGTTGTTTCTAAGAAGCCCCCCCCCCCCACGAAAACATTTACAATGATACGCAATCACAAGGCCAGAAGGGACGTCAAAAGCTTTCTCTCCCCGTCTCTCTCTCCCCGTCTCTCTCTCTCTCTCTCTCTCTCTCTCTCTCTCCATCCGTCTCCTTCACCTCTTTCTCTCCCAGTCTGTCTCTCTGTCTCTCTCTGTCCCTATCTGTCTCTCTGTCTCTCTCTGTCTCTGTCTGTCTGTCTCTCTGTGTGTCTATTTCTGTCTCTCTCTCTGTCTCTGTCTCTTTACGAATGGCAATTTATGCTTGACAGATCCTATAAGAAACCAATGCACATCCTGATCATACAACCTCTAAGAGCTGTCTGATCTGGGTCTGCACTGTTTTTAAATTTCGTCAATATATGCTACTAGCATGAAAAGGGTTAATATGACCTAAATGAATAACATTACGATCGCAGCTTTGAACTCATCTGAAAGACAACGACATACCAATATTTGGCTATCTGTTATTTCAGGTGGCTCTTTTATACAGAGTAATGATTTATGCAGGCGACTGCTTTGCGCCGTTTCAAAATAAATTATAATACAATAAGCTACACTAGTTTTCATCTTAATTCTGATATCAACTTAAATCTTGTAGCTGCACTACATGGTCGGTCAAACAAGAATAGCTGTAACAGTATAGATTATTAGTGTAGATGCGGTGTATTAGTGTATTAGTGTAGATGCGTTTCGAACTTTATAATTATTTAATCAACTGTTTGCATCTCTTCGTCGAATGATACCCAGTTCAACCCTTTACTCCATAGGTACTCATTATAGTGCGTTAATCCATTCCTCCACTCAAAAATAGTTCAACTTGATACATTCATGAATATGCGCCATAAAAAATATTTCTATATCACAGTAGACGGTAGCTTAAAGCAGGCTGAGAAAAACGCAAAATGGTCCCATTCAGCCTGTTTTAATCAAACATCTGTCTTCAATACTGAACACAAACTATGGAGTAAAGTGTTAAGGTTTCAAAAAAAAAGTATTTCAACAAATAATGGTTGGATACAACTCTCCACCCCTTTACCCTTTCCCTCATATAAACCTGTTTTCACGCATTTGTCAAGAGAATAGACCTAGATCAGACCGCTCCTAGAGGAACCGTCTGATCAGGGTCTACTCACTTTGCTAATAGAATTTTATAGATCTGTTTATTTGCTTTCCTAAAATGTCTACAATGCTCCACCTTCCATAATTCATTATAACTATTTTGTCCATGAATATTCAGTAGGTACATGTACATTTGTATTTAAATTTGGAACACATATAGGACAGGGAAAGGGTTAATACGCGCGTGGGGTCGAAACAAATATGACCGAGTACTCCTGACATCTATAATCTCTGCGCTACGCATTTTCTGAAAATCAGATTGTGAAAACAATTGCTGCTGATATTTTGTATCTATTTCTTTTTTCTCGAGCATTTACAGTCTGGTAATCGTTAAAATCTGACTATAAATTGTAGTTTTAGCAGAAAGAAACCGTTTCAGTCTCGGGTTTTGGGTGAAGGCTATCTATATACGTATGCTATCTAATTTCATTTTGAATTCTAGATCTGACAGTCTATTCAATATGCGTTTCTTCAGTTGAAAAAAAATGCACATGTGTATTTATATATACATGTAAGCTTTTGTTTATATCTTATCTAAATAATTTATACCTAAATCGATTAAACGACTGCCAGTCATAAAGGTAGTGTCCGCGGTGATGCCCCGCAATCCACGCTGATATCAGCACGGACAGCGATGGCTCGGCTGCGGTAATATCCCGTAGGGTAAATTTCGGTCCGCGGTGGACACAGAATTTGTCCGCGGTGATCCATAAAAATTGTCCGTGCTGGAAACCCGCTCTCAAATAATTTTGTCCGCGCTGGTAAAACGGAAAACAAAAAGTCCGCGTGGCCTGTACTGTATATCATTAAGTGCTTCTATAGATTCCACGCTCAGACCGCTGCCTCAGTTTGTTCTATGAAATGCCTAAATCACATTCTTAACCCTTGACTTTAAGTCGGAAAGTGAAATTAAAAAAGGCTGCTTAACCCATTCCTCCATGGGCTATTTTTAGACCCAACCTCTTTGAATGAATCTACCGAAAAGGAGCATTAACTAGAGAAAATGATTTTTTTTAGAATTTTGAAATTTGAAACCATTGTGATAAATACAGCATTTGCTCATACAATAGCAAATGCTCTATTTATCACAATGGTTTCAAAAGGTGACTTTTACAAAGGCGCAGAAAGACGTATTTATAGAGGAAGGGTTAAAAAGCGTCCATTATCGTGTGTTTTCATGTTATCAACCTTATTTCTAAGCTTCTTATAATTGTTCCAGTCTTTAACTTTACAGTATTTCAAAGCAGTTGATTTTGACGGTCTATTTTCATACAAAATAATCTCGGTTGGAATCAAACCAATGCTTATCATCTTTTCTAAGAAAAATGTTCTTTGAAGGAATGCATAAGCGTATAAAAGTTTCTGTAAAATATCTCTACGCGTCATATACAGAACCTTTAATCCCAATTGAAAGACAATATATATTCATTTAATTGTTCAAATTTTGCTGTTTTATACATCCATATTTTCCTAGTAAAGTTAGTTTGAATTTGATATGGAAAGGGTACAGATATTAATGTAGCGTTATGATCACTTATTTTCCTTGGAACACCAAGGGTATCAGATGTAATAAAAGGCATATCAGAAGGAATTACCCCTTTTTGATTGCATAATGAGATTTTGCATTGAGTCAGTGACAAGAAGCTGTTTCAAATTTCCAAATCGTGGATTAAATGAATCTTCATCGATTTTTCCAGCTATAATGATACTGCTCGATTGTTCGTATGCCATTTCAATATTTTAGTTGATGCTATTAAACGTACCCATCAGCTGTTGTAGAGCTATAAAATAGTCCCAGTAAATATTCTTCACCTTTATTCGTAACTGATATCCACAATAATTCGTTACAAAACCTTTCCAAATAAGGCTTGCGATAATGAATGTTACTTTTAGACAAATAATTGAGAAGCTTCCCCCGTGGTATGTTCGATCTTTTCTGTATATCTTGATATAGAAATCCAACAGCAATAAATCGCTATCTAAAATGTTACAGTCTAAATGAGTTTCAGTTTAACAAAGAATTTCAAAATCTAGTAACGAATCCCTAATGAATTCTTAACCCATTACCTCATATGCTATTTTTAGATACAACATATGTGAATAAATCTACCGAAAATGAGCATTGACTAGAGAAAAGGAAACTTTTAGAATTTTGTAGTTTGAAACCATTGTGATAAATAGAGCATTTGCTCCTATAGGAGCAAATGCTCTATTTATCGCAATGGGTTCACAAAGTGACTTTTACAGAGTCGTCAAAAGTCGTCAATATGAGGGAAAGGGTTAAAGTGGGAGATCATTCGAAAGCAATCGTTGCAATGAATAAAGCTCGAGCTTATTTCTTTTACTTCTAATAATTAAATGCAATATTGCCATCGAGTTAAATCATTAGAAGGCGTCCTGGATTTTCCTCTATGTCATCGAAGTGACCTGATTGTAACAGAAGTAAAATGATAACAACAGTTAAATATGACGAGTTCATGTACATGGTTTCGTTTGCATAAGTGTCTATTTTAAAAAGTTCACCAACATTTTATATTAAAAACATATTTGTTTTAACGAAATTAGCATGATATAATTATAGAAATTCCATTAATGGGATATTGATGTAATATCTGCTGCTTATTGCTTGACATTTGCAGTAAAACGACCTATCGAAGATCCCAAGACATTTAAATCATTACTCACGGGACAATGAGGATATCAAGACACTGACTTCATATGGAAGATCTTCCACGAAGTCTGCTCCACTGCAAAAACACATAACATATTCCCTCTGTCTTGTTCCAACCAAACGCCAAAAGAAACACCCAGAAAGTAACATGTGTCCGTTTGTGGACATAGACAAGACTTAGAAGAATAGAGATTGTAGAAACATGTGAAATAACAAAATATAACACAAGTAAGTACAGATTGGGCTATATATATTACTGTACAGTGCTCCCTTCCTTACAGCGACCCTCTCAATAAAGATCCCCTCCTCACAACAACGCATGTCACTGTTACCGAAACAACAAGGCTCCAGAAACAGCATTTTTCCATCGTATTTTCTTTATGCCTCCATCAAACCCTATGTTTTGACCACTCTTTAGAATCGTCACTTTGTGACGATTCTAACGAGTGGTCACAACATAGGGTTTAATTGAGGCATAACGGTTTTAGTTCTCGAAATACACCTTATCTGGGGATCTGCAAACAAGCTAATTATGTTTGATTTTCCCTCCCTATAACAACTCCCTCTGAACAACACATACAATATTCGTATCCCAAAGGGTGTCGTTGTAGAGAGGGAGCACTGTATTATGATAAACACCATATGCTTTCAGAAAGCTTGAGAGATTAGGCTGCTATAAGCGCGAGTTGACTGTCATTTGTAAAACAGACTGGATCCAGATAAGACGTCGAGTAACTCGGCGTCTCATCAGGATCCAAACTGTTTGACACTTTGTCAATTTTTTTCCAAAAAGCTCTTTAACGAATTGGATGTAAGTAAAACATGGTTTAAGCCTTTCGTCCATAAATACGCCTTTCTATGCCTCTGTAAAAATCACCTATTGAAACAATTGTGATAAATAGAGCATTTGCTTTATTTATCACAATGGTTTCAAAGTACACAATTCTAAAATTATAAAGTACAAATTTCTATAATTTTCCTTTTCTCTAGTTAATGCTCCTTTTCGGTAGATTTATTCAAAGCGGTTGGATAAAAAAAATAGCCTATGAGGGGAGTCTGGCCCTTTCCTGATATATAATAATTTTGTGAACACTTAATAGATTACTTTTTGTATAATGACATAGGTACACGTGATTCTGTGATATTGGTAGAAACTGTAGCATTATATCTGCATCATCCATCAGCAAACAGAGCAGCACCTGTCAGACGGCTCTTCAAGGTATTCTCTCTCTCTCTCTCTCTCTCTGTTGCAAAGGCGTAAACATGTTTCTACTTTAGAGAAATGGTTAAGTAACAGCCATTACTTTTAGAGAAGGCTGAGGCTTAGTAAGTATATACATAATTTACATCTCCAGTTATTGTCCACTAGATTGCCAAACCTTGCCAGAGTTCACAGACATGGTGTTTCCGTCTTGAATTACCACTACCAAACGTATCGACTAATTTCCCAGTTCAGTTGATTCAGCAGTCTCCAGTTATCATCCCATGCCAATTAATACTATATCGCATTACAAGAGAATGTTGGAAATTACCTACAACAAAACCTCGATAATCTCGAGAATCCGAACTGTTAGTAAAAAGATGAATTAGAACTGTTTATTCAAGTGGCTGTTCAATGCAGGGTGAACGGCATGTTCCAAGAGGAGATTTCTGCATGGCCTATATTAAGCAGTCATGTGTCTTGACTCATTCCCTCCAAGTAACGCGGTTTTGGAGCCTCTGTAAAATACATTTTTAAACCATTGTGGTAAATAGAGCATTTGCTACAGAGTGGAGCAAATGCCCTACTTATCACAATGGTTTCAAAACTATACACAATTCTTATATTTTCCTTTTCTGTAGATTTATTCAAAGAGGTTGGGTCTAGGAGGGAAAAGGTTCAATATCGATATGATACTTAATGGAGTGTCCAGATTAGCGAGATTGTACTAGGTATTTACTCTTTATACTTGTAGCTACATTACATACTAGTACATAACGACCTTGTACCTTCAGTGACACGAGAGACATGTGGAATTAGACTACACAAGTTGGTACAGTATAACCTCTCTTAACCGGAATTCTACTAGATAAGAATTTAGACACTTTTAGGCAGGTGGCTGCTTAATGCACGGTGAAAGTCCTGCAGAAAGCTCTTAGAGGAGCTTTCTGCATGACTTTCACCATGCATTAAGCTGCCACCTGTCTCCAAGACCGATATTCATACTAAATTTAACTGCCGGTTAAGAGAGGTTTTACTGTATATTATGACACTCTATATGTGGATGACAAAGCTGTGCGTACAAGGGGTACGAATTGCGGATATTGTCATGTAACGTACATGTACGTGATTTAACGCGTGATAAGAGACGCGTGAAATATGAATATACGGTCAGGTCAGTTTGGGCTTTTGTGATAATGAAAACCAAACTGGCATCCGTAAGCTTTTCATATGCCTCTGTCCATTTATTGAGTCTGTCCAGTAGTAAATGTGAGTAGATTTTTCTTATACATAAAATGTTATGCCTGATAATGCCTCGGTGGTTACTGGGGCCCGTTTCCACACCGCCTTTGAATATCGGTGGTATAATATATTTACTCCAGAATTCTGCTTTTTCAAATATCCTGTTATAATTTTAGTAAACGTTTATGTGTTGAATTGTATTCGTATAGTGACTATGTCTAAATGGAGTTGATTGATTGAGTTTGAAGAATGGAGGCTGTTGAAATATTTGATACGCCCGGCATGAAGAAATTTAACACGCCATTCTGTAGGGTTTTTTTCTGTACTGTATTAGGTTACTTCCAAATTACATATACCAGCTGCAAAATTTCATGGCACAAATGCGTTTATCCAAATGCCACTGTACGAGTACACAAGAAATGGCGGAAGATTCCACCCAGTACATGTTAATGTTGTTCGCAAGTAAGACCAAAATTGTAAACTACACTTTACAAATGGTCCGCACCAAAAATGGTCAAAATTATGCACTCGGTATTTTTTATCAAGGCTTATTAAGATCAATTTTGGATAAAGTCTGATAAAGACATGTTTTTTTAAATGTAAACCCCACAAATTACTATGCCCCTCTTTTTTATCAATCCCCACAAAATTAATCCCCTTTTAGTGCGAAAATTAGCTGAGAAAAGTGCTGTATTTAGGTGCGGACCAATTGTAAAAGTACTCTTGTCCACTCAAATACTAAACTAGAAAATGTTAAAATAGAAAAAAGGATTGGTCACGCCCGTTAATGAACCACGTGCCCTGTCTGACAGATTGTAGCGTGAACATAAAGGATCTGACAAATGCTTATGGCGTCTTAACGTAATGGATGCGGTGGTAATAGCCAGATCATTGTCTTTCACAAACCTCGCGTCTTTGCATTATTTCTGTTCTAGTAAATAGATGTCTTAGGTTTCGTCGGAAATCTTGAATTTTCTTTTGCCATTGACCCCTTACACCAAATGCGTCATGCTTAACCTTTAGCCTGCTGCGGGCGGATGAGTGAGGCCCTATGCAAACAGTTTAGATCCAGATGAGATGCTGAGTAACTCGGCGTCTCACCAAGATCCAAACTGTTTAGACACCCTGATTGAATTTTGGTAGACCAACTGATTAAAACTTTAATCTTAAAAAATGTAGTGGGTGAAAAATTGTATAAAGCTAATTTACTCAGCAGGCTCAGTGTCTCCTTTTCAAACGCTTTTGTCTAAATTCTGTTAGTGTCCGCTCTGTAACTCCTACATACATTAGTATTTCAAAGTAACCTGGTACGAATGTTCACCACCTTGAGACGATGTGTTGCGAAAAAGAGCCAGGTTCCTATCTCAAAGGTCAATGTCACAAATGTGATATGGCCCAGGCAGACACATGGTCCAGGCTTTAGTGTTGGTGATATCCTTTGGGGGCATTTGTCACGTGACTGTGACAGCTCTTAGTGGTTTTTTCCTATTGTTTCATTTTCAGTTAGTTATTTCTTGAATACATGTAGATCTAATGGCGCTTGGTGAAAACGCCTCTTAAACAATCGATTACTGGTTTGCCACCTTAGAATAATCCAAACCGAAGAGGGTAATTTTACTGCAATTTACCGACCCACAGAGGCGCATTTTGGCACCTTTCAAACAGAGCAGACTCCTTGCACTATTTCTGTGAGCGTTGCTGTTATTATTGTCGTTGTTGCGGGTTTTGGCCCGCTTGCACATTGTGCATCTTGAGTGGATAGTATACAGCTGCTACAATTATTTACCCACCATGACGTAACTGGAGAATAGTCTCGTTTTGTCCATAAACATATAAAAATAAATTTCATCGAAAATGCATTTAGTCCCCAAACCAAGAATGCCACGATTATTTATGTGTGGACGTATCTCAGTAGTGAATTGCTATAACCATATTGGCATCTCTGTAATTTGGAAGACACTGTTTATCTCAAAGTTATATTGAACGAATTAATGTGTATAAGGTATACGTGACAGACTTAAAATTTCGAGAGAATCTTTTGAGAAACATGTCGGGTCTATTTTAAATAATGGGTAAAATGGTTTGGTTTTCATCGGGTTTTACGTCGCTTTAACAGTATTTCAGTCATATAACTACATCCAGCTAATTCCAAAGACAGAGTAGAGCCTGATAAGACGGTTGGTTCCTACATGAGCCGTCTAATCTGGGTCTTGTCTGTTTGCTAAGGTATCACAATGCGTCATTATCAGGTAAAGGGTCGAAGTTCTAGATCTTGTACGGAATCCACAGTCGAATTCTGAAAGTAGGAGATCCTTCAAAAGTAGCAATGTGAAAAATGAAGACTCGATTTTATTGAGTCTGTTCGTGAACAGTTATTAAAAGTGAAACATTACTCATACCCCTAGCACCGGCTAGTCATGATTAAAATATGTTCTAAACAAGAGTTCCGTGTGTCGGAGCATTATACGCCCGAAGTATGTGCTGCCATAGCATGCACAATGTTAATACGGGAGGGGCTCATGTCAAAATCAATACGGGTCATCCATTGGCCATGACCAACCTTTCAATCAAGTATGAAGTATGAAGTAGTAATCAAGGTCACTGTGACCTTGGCCTTTGATCACCTGACCTCATAATCAAAAGGGGCAGTCTACTGACCATGACCAACCTCCCTACTAAGTATGAAGACAGCACATTTAAAAGTTGTCAAGTTATTGAGTAGGCAAGATTTTTGACTTGAAGGTAACTGTGACCTTGAACTTTAACCGACTGACCTCAAAATCAATATAGAGTCATCTACTAGCCAGGACCAACCTTCCTATTAAGTATAAAGACAGCACACCTACTACTTATCAATTTATTGAGCGGACAGGAATTTTGAGTTGAAGGCCACTGTGACCTTGACCTACTGAACTCAAAATCTAGTGGTCATCTATTAACCATTACCAACCTTCTTATTAAGTATGAAGACAGCACACCTAATACTTATCAAGTTATTGAGCAGACAAGGTTTTTGAGTTGAAGATCACTTTGACCTTGACCTTTGACCTCAAAATCAATAGGGGTCATCTACTGGCCATGACAAACTTCTCTACTAAGTATGATGACAGCTCACCTAAAACGTTATTAAGCAGACATGTTTTTTTGATTGAAGGTCACTGTGACCTTGACCTTTGACCGACTGATCTCAAAATCAATAAAGGTCATCTACTGGCCATGACCAACCTCCCTATTATGTATGAGGACTGCACACCTAACAGTTGTTAAATCATGAGCGGACAAAGATGTGGCTAACGGACGGATGGACAGACGGACAAGCGCCATACCATAAGGTAACTTCGGTCGTATAAGGACGGACGGACAAGTGCAATACCATAATACAAAGTTACCTTCGGGCGTATAATTATGGAGAAACAATGATTGTTGTAACAAAGTCCGTTGCACGAAGGCGCACACATACATAAGCCATCATGTTAAACCAATTTCAATACTAGTGGCTACATAATTCCTGTCTGCTGAAATGTTTGTCGGTTCCAATCTGAAATACTTTTTTCTTAATTTTAAACAAGAGGGCCATGATGGCAATTAGAGGATTTTTCCCCCAAGTTTTCACTATGTTTCTATAGAAAAATGGCCATCCCTGGGGCGGGTCTTCATTTAAACCCAGGGGCATAATTCATACATGTTTTGTAGAGAGGACTTCAAGATGATGCTATGTGCCAAATATGAAAGCTGAAAAAATTCCAGTTTCAGGAGAAAATTTCTAAAGGTTTCGCAATATGTTTCTATATAAAACAAGAGGACCATTGACAGTATTCTTTTTTCAGGAGACATTTCTAACAGATGACAGAAACTCAGTGTTAACCCTATCACTGCTGAGCATGACTTGTTTGTTTGTGTTGATTAACGTCCGTTTCTGTTCACTATTGGACGCCCCAGAGAGAGGGGAGAGGATACAGAGAAACCCGGGCGCGATGCCCTACTCTTATTATCGACTGAGTTTCTCATGACTTGACTTGACTGAAATAAGCACACAGTTTGGATTCTGATCTGACGCATATGTAACTTCATATGTGGTTTGTACAAGAGAGTTAATTGTAAGATTGGTATGTATTAAAAACAGTGTGAACAGACAGACAATAATTCTGAAGCAGACAACATTACATTACTGCTAGAGTATAGAACAGGTGGACTTGACCTCTCCAATACAGTAACTGGCTAGCTGGAGTCCTAAATTCCTAATGGATACGGGGAAACCTTTATACTGCAGAAGTCTATTTTAAAGTATAACCCACAGGGCAGGGCTAATTTTAACCTCAAAACTATGATATTAACAAAATTCATGAAGGTATACTAAGTAAATCTATACACCAAATATCTAAGCTCTGGGAAATGTAGTGTTTGGCAAGAAGATTTTTTAGTTTTCCCTAATGAACCCAGCAGAATGCTACAGAAAACTGAACAATAGTCTGCTTCAGAAAACTGGCCATCCCTGGGACGGGGCCAATTTTGACCCCAGGGGCATAATTTATATAAGTTTTGTAGAGGGCCTGAACATGATGCTATGTGCCAAATATGAAAGCTGAGAACATTTCAGTTTAAGAGAAGATTTTCAAAATTTTCACTATATGTTTCTATTGAAAACTTGACACCCCCGAGGGCGGGGCCAATTTTGACTCCAGGGGCGTAATTTATATAACTTTTGTAGAGGACCTATAGGTGATGCTATGTGCCAAAGATGAAAGCTGAGAACCCTGTAGATTCAGAGGAGAATATGTTAATGGTTCAAATTGTTGATGACGGACGAGGGTCGACGCACGACAAATGTCGATGGACGACGGACATCAGGCGATCACAAAAGCTCACCCCCGAGCACGTTGTGCTCTGGTGAGCTAAAAACCAAAGGTGGCAAACAGTTTAAACTTAACCCTTTACCCAATAGCCTGTTTCTAGTTTTGAAGACATATGACCACTTAAAGCAGGTTGAAAGTAAAGCAGAATGCGCCTTAAGGCGCATTCTGCTTTACTTTCAGCCTGCTTTAAGCTACCACCTACTAGGATATAGAAACTATTTATTATGCAATATGTTCATGACTGTATGAATTTGAACTATTTTCTTCAGCGGAGGAATAAATCAAACACGCTAAAAGCCGCTTCTATCAGGTAAAGGGTTAAACATCAATGTACATTGTAGTTGGAAGATCCAAACGGTTTGGTAATGTCATCACAAATTAGCTAATGCTTGTCAACGGAGTAAAACCACACGAAACTCAGTAAAAGTATAACTTGTTATACCCTAGTTTAGTGCTGGTCTCGTGAATAAAGAGGCATTGGACTTGAAAACAAAATAAGACAAAATTGAACACAATACACTTTTCTTTAAAAATTACTTTTCAATAGTTTAGTGAAAATACAAAGAGAGCTCACATGTGAAATATCAAAATAAAAAGTGAACAATTCTCAAGATACAACAAATAATTGGTAACATTAAAATATCATGATAAAATGCATAGGGGTCACAGTATAAACATACTCAAGAAATATAACATCAATATGTGCTGTAAAAAAGCCATTCAGAGAATTCAAACCTTACATTCTCAAGTACACATGTACTCAACTCGGTGGCAAAGGTGGCGGTTTCAGAGTTTCTGCAATTAAAGTAAACAATAAAGCAAAACAGATC
The DNA here is from genome assembly GCA_963576725.1 of Azorinus chamasolen. NCBI lineage: Eukaryota > Metazoa > Mollusca > Bivalvia > Cardiida > Solecurtidae > Azorinus > Azorinus chamasolen. The sequence continues at coordinate 49,214,363 of OY755251.1, read as the reverse complement.
AAGGCTTAACCCTTTACTCCATAAATAAGCCTTTCTATACCTTTGCAAGCAGAGTAGACCCAGATCAGGAGTCGTCTGATCAGGGTCTGCTCTGTTTGCTTATGATATGATGTAAATGAAGTCTAATTTTATAATTTCTGCCACAGTCAAAAATTCCTGTGTCCATGTGTTATCATAAACTAGAATGCCCACGGGTAACATATCGAGCCCGCTAGCCATTCATCAGTGGTACATGCAAAAGTAAGACAGAGCAGATCCTTATCAGGTAGCTTCTATTGGAATGCCTGACCTGGGTCTACTTTGCAATAGCATGTAAAGGCATGAATGTCAATTAAATGGTAATTATAGGCATACAGTGTACATTGTGTTTGTGAAATCTGACTTTTGACCTCCAAGTATCACCTTGACCTTTCCGATTCTGACCTGGTGTTTTCGCGTGACATGTGTATCTTCTAGAGGAACATTTATGCCTAGTCATTTCACAATCCATCCATGGATTTCTGAGTTAGAGCCCGGACAAGCAAAAAAATATGTTTTTGACCTTTGACCTCTAAGTATGACCATGACCTTTCAGTTACTGACCTGCTTTTTTCATGTGACATTTATGCCTAGTCATTTCACAATCAATCCATGGAGTGAGTAGGAGCCCGGACAAGCAAAAACATTTTTGACGTTTTTTTACCTTTGACCTCTAAATATGACCTTGACCTTTCAGTTACGGATCTGGATTTTTTGCGTGACATGCCGTACCTTCTAGAGGAACATTTATGCCTAGTCATTTTACAATCCATCCAAGGAGTTCTGAAATATAGACCGGACAAGCAAAAAAATACATGTTTTTGACCTTTAACCTCCAATTATGACCTTGAAATTTCAGCTACTGACCTGGTTTTTGCAAGTGACACGCGTACCTTCTAGAGGAACATTTATGCCAATTTATTTCACAAACCATTCATGGAGTTCTGAGTTAGAGCCCGGACAAGACCAGACAGATGCACAGACTGACGCACTAACATACACCCACCATGCGCAGACATTGCGTCACCGCATGCGGGGTGGACAAAAAAAAACCTAATTAATTTTCATGATCTCATTATTTCTTACATTAATATTCATGGAGTAAAGACTTAAATAATATCAATATTCACAGTGTTAGCATTAAGCTTTGTTGCATGCAAATTGGTGATCACGTTTACAAAAGATTTGAATCCAGATAAGGCACCCAGTAACACAGCGTCTCTGAAGGACCCTGACACCCAGGCAGAGTTACAGATAAAGGTGCATGCTCAAATACTAAAATCCTCTTTTCTCCACCAAACTCTATATTGTGACCACTCTTTAGAATCGTCTCTTTGAGACGATTCTAAAGAGTGGTCACAACATAGGGTTTGGTTGAGAAATAAAGAAGTTATTCTTGAAAATGTTTTAATTTACACATCTTATCTGGACCTCTGCACCTAGATTGAAATTTTTAACAAAAGCATGGTATTTTGAAACAGACTGGGAGAAATTGCTTGGAAACGAAAGATTGCCTATCAAAGTTCATAGGTGCGTGGCTCATAATATGTGTCAACCACTCATCTCTTTTATAGAAAGGTTAGTAACTCATTCTCATGTTGCTACTAGATAGAGTCCGCTTTGACCAATAACACTACCTTATAGAGAGGCATTTGCAAACAGAGTAGACCCTGATCAGGATCTGCTCTGTTTGCTTATGAAATATTATATATAGTAGAACCCCTCTAAAGCGACCACTTAATGAATAAACATGGGTGTCTTTATAAGCAGAAGGTTGTTTAATGCAGGACAAAAGTAATGCAGAAAGCTCCTAACTTTTGACCTGCATTAAGCTACCACCTGCATCTAGCACCCAGAATTATACCTCTTTCAGGTGGTTGCATTAGTTGGGTTAAACTGTATATGATTCTACAAGCTTGCAATGGTAAAAAATGCCCTTGTTCATAATGCCATCATAATATTAAAACTAATTTATATTAACTCTTTGCACGCTAGCGGCGAAACTGTGATTACCTAAGCAAACATAATGCGGCGTCTCATCAGGATCCAAATTGTTTGTCATCTTGATCATATTTTTGCAAAGAAATTAGAGAAAAGTTATTTTAAGAATTGAAAAGGAGGGTTGTGGTCAGTGACTGTGGTGACACCTGTTATAAGTAACATTTCCGTGCTGACAGCATGTATCAAATGAAAGTAACAGCAACACAGCTTAAATGAAGCAGCACATAAAAAGAGACATAACTAAGGTACATAACTCCTGCATATGCAATTTCAGTTTACTGTACCTCCAATTTAAGTTGCCATACATAAATATTGCTAAATGCAAAATAAAACTCCTATAAGACAGAGCACCAGTTTATAAACTGCAATTGTACCTATTTCAAGTGACCACTTTATAAATTAACCTTTTCCTCCATAAATATTCATGTAAGAAATAATGACTACATGAATATTAATTAGATTAATCTGTTATAATGGACACAGTAATTTTTAGCATGGTAGAAACTGTAGAGTCATATAGATATTACATGTATATCATAAGCAAACAGAGCAGACCCTGATCAGACGGCTCCCGTCTGATCTGGGTCTACTCTGTTTGCAAAGGCGTAGAAAAGCGTATTGATGGAGTAAAAAGTAAATATTGGGATCATTTAACTGCCACCTAATTTACACACTTATAATTAATTAGATCTGTTTTGAAGTGTCCCTTAACCCTTTACCTGTTTTGTATTTAGTCCAAATTTCAATACCTACTGAATATTCATTAACAAAATAGTTATGGAAGGTGGAACATTGTAGGCATTTTAGAAAGCAAAGAAACAAGTCTATCAAAGTCTATGAGCAAACAGAGCAGACCCTGATCAAACTGCTCCTCTAGGAGCCGTCTAATCTGGGTCTACTCTGTTTGCAAATGCATGAAAACATGTTTGTATGAGGGAAAGGGTTAACCCATTATTTATTAGAGACGCCTTTTAAGGCTTTGCAAACAAAGTAGACCTAGATCAGACAGCTCCTACAGGAACCCCCTGACCTGGGTATACTCTGATTGCTATGGAATAACATAGATCTGATTCAACATTTACTGTTTAGTGTTATGGCATAACAGTTATGTGTTCAAGGTGCATACTCCATTAACCCTTTACCTCATAGGCTATTTTTAGATACAACCTCTTTGAATAAATATACCAAAAAGGAGCATTAACTAGAGAAAAGGAAATTTTTTAGAATTTTGTAGTTTGAAACAATTGTGATAAATAGAGCATTTGCTCCTATAGGAGCAAATGCTCTATTTATCACAATGGTTTCACAAAGTGACTTTTACAGAGTCGTCAATATGGGGAATGGGTCAAATATCATCTAATTATTATTCGTTTTCATAATGGCATATGAATAAAGGATTTCTTAGTTATTGGCAAAAACACAGAATCAAATCTATTTTACTTCATAAGCAAACAGGACAGACCCTGATCAACGACCTCCTAAAGAAGCAGTCTGATCTGGGTTTACTCTGTTCAAAAGCATCTCCATCTGGTAAAATGTTAAACATATTTTATTCCTCCAATGTTTGTGAACAAGTCCTACCAACTTTAGGTATTGGGTCATTTTTATCATGATGCTGGCCAAAATCAGTAAAACTTCTCTACAAGAACCACTTAGAAATAGTGTAATTCTGGGCATTTCAGGCAGGTGGTAGCTTAATGCAGGATGAATGTTATGCAGAAAGCTCCAACAGAAGCTTATATTAAGTTTTTACATTAGTTTCATTTGTATCAACCCATTCTCTCCTACATGTAGTAACTTTTCAAACAGAGTAGACCAAGACCAGACAGTTCCTGTAGGAGCTCTCTGGTCAGCGTCTACTATATTTGCTTATGAAATTATAAACATCTGATCATACAATTTTTGTCTAGGCTGTAAGTTCCCTTCAAAGATTTATATTTTTACTATTAAGTTGATGAATGATTAACTCGTGAAGTGGCCGATTCATATAAATTAATGTCCATTAGGGAAAGGGTGAACCCTTTCCTCTATAAATACGCCTTTTTACGCCTCTGTAAAAGTCACTTTATGAAACCATTGTGATAAATAGAGCACAATGGTTTCAAAACTACACAATTCTAAACTTTTCTTTTTCTCTAGTAAATGCTCCTTCTTGGTACATTGGTTCAAAGAGGTTGTCTCTAAAAATAGCCTATGGAGGAATGGGTTAAACAGCCACCTAGTTCTGAAGCCATTCATGTTTATTTTTCAAATGGTCAAATAAGACAGGTTCTATAGTATAAAACAATAAAATAATAAACAAGATGTGTTTATGAAACACTATGCCCCCTCGATATGATATTTGACACTGAAGGATGACCTTGATCTTGACATGTCACCCCTCAAACTGTGCAGCTTCATGGGGTACACATGCATACCAGTATCAAGGCTGTATATCTACTGGTTCAAAAGTTATGGCCAATGTTAATGTTGGTGACCTTTGACCTTCAAAGATGACCTTGACCTTGACATGTCACCCCTCAAACTGTGCTGCCAAATGAGAAACACATGTATACCAACTATCAAGTCTGTATCTCTACTGGTTCAAAAGTTATGGCCAATGTTAAAGTCGGTGACCTTTGACCCTGAAAGATGACCTTGACCTTGAAATGTCACCCCCAAAACGGTGCAGCTTCATGAGATACACATGCATACCAAATGTCAAGTCTGTATCTACAGGTTCAAAAGTTATGGCCAATGTTAAAGTTGGTGACCTTTGACCCTAAAAGATGACCTTTACCTTGACATGTTGCCACTCAAAATGTGCAGCTTCATGAAATACACATGCATATACCAAATATCAAGACTCTATCTCTATTGGTTAAAAAGTTATGGCCAATTTGAAGTTGGTGACCTTTCACCCTGAAGGATGACCTTGACATTTCACCCCTCAAACTGTGCAGCTTCATGAGATACGCAAGCATGTCACATATCAAGTCTCTATCTGTACTGGTTAAAGTTATGGCCAATGTTTAAGTCAGTGATTTGACCCATATGTTTGACCTCTGACCTTTAAGGATGACTTTGACCTTGACATGTCACCCCTTAAAATGTGCGGCTTTATGAGATACATATGCATGTCAAATATCAAGTCTCTATCTGTACTGGCTCAAAGGTTATGGCCAATGTTAACGTTACAGACAAACAAACAGACAATTTGACCTTTGACCCTGAAGAATGACCTTTACCTTGACATTTCACCCCTCAAAATGTGCAGCTTCATGAGATACACAAGCATGCCAAATATCAAGTCTCTATCTCTACTGGTCCAAAAGTTATGGCCAATGTTAAAGTCGGTGATTTGACCCATATATTTGACCTCTGACCTTGAAGGATGACCTTGACATGTCACCCCTCAAAATGTGCAGCTTCATGAGATACACAAGCATGCTAAATATCAAGTCTCTATCTGTACTGGCTCAAAAGTTATGACCAATGTTAAAGTTGCGTTAAAGTTACAGATAAAAAAACAGACAATTTGACCTTTGACCCTGAAGGATGACCTTGACCTTGACATGTCACCCCTCAAAATGTGCAGCTTCATGAGATACACAAGCATGCTAAATATCAAGTCTCTATCTGTACTGGCTCAAAAGTTATGGCCAATGTTAAAGTCGGTGATTTGACCCATATATTTGACCTCTGACCTTGAAGGATGACCTTGACCTTGACATGTCACCCCTCAAAATGTGCAGCTTTATGAGATACATATGCATACCAAATATCAAGTCTCTATCTGTACTGGCTCAAAAGTTATGACCAATGTTAAAGTTGCTGACAAACAAACAGACAAACAGACAAACGGACAAACAGACAAACAGACAGGGCAAAAACAATATGCCCCCCAGATCTGATCTGGGGGGCATAAAAATACTACATTGTGTCTAACAAAACATATCTTAACCCTTTACTCCATGAATATTCATGAAAGAAATAATCAGGAACATTAATAAAATTATTTTTTTTATAATCACATATGAACACAAGAAAATTTTGGTCAACACCGAACACAGAAACTGCAGAATCAGATCTATATTATTCAATATTAAAGCAAACAAAACTTAACCCTTTCCTCCATAAATGCGCCTTTCTACGCCTCTGTAAAAGTCACTTTCTGAAACCATTGTGATAAATAGAGCAACAATGGTTTCAATACTATACTCTTCTAATATTTCCTTTTCCCTAGTAAATGCTCCTTTTGGGTAGATTAGTTCAAAGAGGTTGGGTCTAAAAATAGCTTATGGAAGAATGAGTTAAAGCGAACAAAACATAGGATGATCAGCCAGCTCCACTATGAGTAATCTGATCTGACTTTATTCTGATCGCTAAGGCAACGAAAAGTGTATCTATAGAGAAAAGGGTTAACTCTTTCCTCCATAGGGTATTTTTAGACCCAGCCTCTTTGAATGAATCTACTGAAAGGGATCATTTACTAGAGAAAAGGAAAATGTTATATAATTGAGTAGTATAGAAACCATTGTGATAAATAGAGCATTTGCTCCTATGGAGCAAATGCTCTATTTATCACAATGGTTTCAAGAAGTGACTATTACAGAGGCTTTAGAAAGGTGTATTTATGGAGGAAAGGGTTAAACTATGAAAATGAACAAAAAATTGTAAAGAATTTTTTAACCTTTTGAAAGGTTCATCAAAAAATATGTGAGCCATGAAAATAAAATGCAAAACCTGGTTCAGATTATTTTTTGTAGAGAAAATATAAGACGAGCATACATATATATATGAACAGAGAGTACAAAAATATACTAAGAGTTAAGAAAAAATACATCCACAAAGTATAAAAGTTCTATTTCAGTAGCAGTTACAGAGTTCATGAACACATTCATCGACTGTCCTTACACATGAGGTATTTAAGGATTATATGATGGGATATAAAAGAAGCACTATATTGTATGCTGGCCCTTTTGACCCTTTCCTCCATGAATATTCATGTAAGATATAATGACATCGTGAATATTAATTAAATTTACTTGCTATAATAGCAAATGGACACAGCGGTTTTGGCCACGGCAAAAACTGTAGAATGATATCCATATTATATCATAAGCAAACAGAGCAGACCCTGATCAGATGGCTCCTAAATGAGCCATCTGATCTGAGTCTACTCTGTTTGCAAAGGTGTAGAAAGGCGTATTTATGGAGTAAAGGGTTAAACAACAAGAGCACTTTCAACAATTGTCTGTTTTCATGAAAATCAGTATTTTAAAGGACCATTACATGAAATAGTAATGGCCCCTTACTCAAATGCAGCCCTTGTGATGGTGATATTATAAGTGAGTTTTGGATATCTGTACTAATATTGAAACCGACAAAATGTCAAACGTTTTAGGACGACGACGACGAATAGTTACACAAAGGCCGGAGAAATACCTTGACTACTTTTCATTGATAAACAGACCAGCTAAAAATGGCAAGACATGAAGTACATAAATCTGAATTCTGTAACTTAATCTACAAAACTTCAATAACCTTCATAAAAACACATTTTCACGCATTTGCAAACAGAGTAGACCTAGATTAGACAGATCTCCTACAGGAGCAATTGTAAAGGCATTAACTCTTTCTTCCATAGGCTATTTTTAGATCCAACCTCTTTGAATAAATCTACCCAAAAGGAGCATTTACTAGAGAAAAGTAAAATTTTAGAATTTTGCAGTTTGAAACCATTGTGATAAATAGAGCATTTGCTCCTATAGGAGCAAATGCTCTATTTATCACAATGGTTTCAAGAAGTGTTTTTTACAGAGTCGTCAATATGAGGGAATGGGTTAACAATTAGATATGTTCTTAGTTTTCAGTACATGAATGTTGTCAGTAAATTCACAAAGTCCTTGGGGTTATAATTATGAGGGGAAAAAACAGTCATTTTAAGTGTAACATTTCAAGCATTTATGAGCAAATTTGAAACTGAATAATCCGTCGGGAGATGTAAAATTGACAGTCTTAGTCATAAACAAGTCGTAAAAAAATTAACTCTGTGCATGCTAGAGGCAGATATGTGATTACTTGTGAATAGTGTGGATCCAAATGAGATGCTACGTAACTCACCATCTCATTAGGATTCAAACTTTTTGAAACACTTGTGAAAAGAAATGAACGTAAAATTAACTTTCGCATTGCAGCAGACGACAATTATTTTTTCTGCAGTCAACAATTACCTAGTGTGTAAAGAGTTTATATCATAAATCAATCATACATTTTTTTTGTCCAAAGGGACATAAATTTGTGTCTAAAGAGCTGAAGTAGCCTCTATCTCCATCACTGGACAAGTTTTTAGCTTTGGTTTCAGCATTTTATACAAGACATAACTTTGGCATTATTGTCATCTTCATACACGGTTGTTTGCTTTAACCCATTACCTCATAGGCTATTTTTAGATACAACCTCTTTGAATAAATCTACCGAAAAGAAGCATTAACTAGAGAAAAGGATTTTTTTTTAGAATTTTGTAGTTTGAAACCATTATGATAAACCATCAGTAGATTTATTCAAAGAGGCTGGATCTAAAAATAACCTATGAGGTAATGGGTTAAAGGTTTAGAAGAAGTTTACTTCTGGCAGCCATATCATTTTCAGAAATTACAAATCTGAGCAAATTTGGTAAAGATTTATTAAGAAGAAAGAAATATTATTTCAGACTTACATCGAAATCTTGGTCTGCTCAGTTTGCTTGATATGGATTACAGTAAAACCTCTCTCAGAGCTACAGATAACGGTGCGTGCTCAAATACTGAACTCATCATTTCTCCACCAAACCCTATGATGGGACCACTCTTTAGAATTGTCTCGAAGAGACGATTCTAAAGAGTGGTCATATCATAGGGTTTGTTCGAGAAATAACAAAGTTTTACTTGAAAATATTTTCATTTAGACATCTTATCTAGAGCTCTGCTCTCTACAACGGCCACTAAATTATATCAAATATTGTGTGTTAAAGGCAGGTGGTTTCTTAAAGCAAGGTGAAAGTAAAACAGAACGCTCCTATAGGAGCGTTCTGTTTTACTTTCACCTTGCTTTAAGCAGCAACCTGCCCTAATATACCAACTAATTAACACAATTTAGTGGCCATTATAGAGAGGTTTTACTGTATATAATCTACATTTTCTGCCATAGCTAAAATATTCTGTGATCATAAAAATCACTCTAACTTAATATTCAGGACGTCATTATTTCCTACAAAAATATTCATCAGATAAGGGTTTAAAAGGGTCAAGTTTTTGGCTCTAATGAGTGGACACATTCAACTGTACATTCTATATGTTTTTTTTCTTTCAGCCATTATACAGTAACACCCATAATGCTGAGTCTTGTGTATCAACAGAACTACAATACGTGCCAACAAACAAATGATGACAGATTCCAGTAGAAAAATAGTTCTATAATGCTATACATGACAATAACACATATTAAGTATAAACAAGATACAGCAACCTTTAGCTTGCTGGGCAAATTATCTCAAACACAGTTTTTCTTCTACTACATTTTCAAAATTCAAAGCTATAATCAGTTTGTCTACCAAAATGATATTAGTGTGTCAAACAGTTTGGATCCTGATGACAGAGCTACAGATAAAGGTGTGTACCTAAATTTCTCCACCAAACCCTATACTCTGACCACTCTTTAGAATCGTCTTGAAGAGACGATTCTAAAGAGTGGTCACAGTATAGGGTTTGGTGGAGAAATAAAGGAGTTATCGCTTAAAATGTTTAACTTAACCCTTTCCCCCATAAATAAGCCTTTCTACGCCTCTGTAAAAGTCACTTTTTGAAACCATTGTGATAAATAGAGCATTTGCTCCTAAGGAGCAAATGCTCTATTTATTACAATCGTTTCAAACTACAAAATTCTAAAATGTTCCTTTTCTTTAGTTAATACTCCTTTTCAGTACACTTTTTCAAAGTGGTTGGATCTAAAAATAGCCTATGGAGGAAAGGGTTAACACATGTTATCCGGACCTCTGTGATGAGACACAAAGTTGCTCAACATCAAACCTGGATACAGACTGTTGGCAAAGGTTATCACAATGTCCCAGTACAGTCCCAAGGGTTAACCCTTTCCTCCATAAATACGCCTTTCTACGCCTCTGTAATAACCACTTCTTGAAATCATTTTGATAAATAGAGCATTTGCTCCTATAGGAGCAAATCCTCTATTTATCACAATGCTTTCAAATTACAAAATTCTATTTTTTTTACTTTTCTCAAGTAAATGCTCCTTTTGGGTAGATTCATTCAAAGAGGTTGGGTCTAAAATCAGCCTATGGAGGAATGGGTTAAAAGTATAACCTGCAGCATGTATGGGCCAATCTGTGATTATACTTCTGTAAACAGTTTCGATTCAGAATGAGATAAGTTGGACATGTAACTGAGTTTCTTATTAGAATGGAAACCATTTGACATCGAGTACATCTTGAAAAGAAACTGAAGAATGTCTGTTTCATATTCTGAATTAGAAGACATTTTTATTGAAAAAATTTGCTCAGTATGCTAAAGGTGAACTCTTTACTTGAGAGAGACGACTTCTGGGGCCTCTGCAAACAGAGTTGACCCAGATCAGACAGCTCCTGCAGGAGCTGCCTGATCAGGGTCTACTCTGTTTTGCTTTTAGATCCGATTCAGTGCTATTTGTCATAGCAACCAACATACTCACTTGCTTTATACAACGATATAAGAAAACTAATTAACCCTTTACTCCATAAATATGCCTTCCTATGCCTTTGCAAACAGAGTAGGCCCAGATTAGACGGCTCCTGTAGGAGCTGTCTGATCAGGGTCTGCTCTGTTTGCTTATGAAACTATGTAGTTCTGACTCTACAGTGTCTGCTAATGCCAAACTTTCCTGTGCTCATGTACCATAATAAAAAAAATATAACTGGCATTCATAATGCCATTAGTGTTTACATTAACTCTAAAAGTTACTTTGTAAAACCATTGTGATAAATAGAGCATTTGCTCCTATTTATCATAATGGTTTCAAACTACAAAATTCTAAAAAAAATCCTTTTCTCTAGTTAATGCTCCTTTTCAGTAGATTTATTCAAAGAGGTTGTATCTAAAAATAGCCTATGAGGAAAGGGGTTAAAGTTCATGGAGTAAAGGGTTAATCCTATACTCCTTGAATATTCATGTAAGAAAATATGACATCATGAATATTAATTAGATCAAATTTTATTATAGAACACGAACACAGGAATCAGACCTATATCATTTCATTAGCAAACAGAGCAGTCACCTTATTGGGGTCTATTCTGTTTGCAAAGGGCGTATTTCATGGAGCAAAGGGTTAATTAACACCCATAATAAGTGGAGTGTCCCATGAAAGTCAGGCTCGGGGTTACAGGTATATACGATACATGTACACACATTTCAACACAATAATAAGAACCTTTGAAAATGATGTGCAACATCTCCTCCAGGACCCTGCTAAAAATATTTTTATCACAACAGTCGTGAACATTTTACAACAAATGTTGACATTTATAACAGGAAAAGTGGAAATACACTGTCACGATCACTCAGTCTCCAGTAGAATGGAATACAAAACTTATGTACTCACACCTAATCCTACACCTCATTGCTACCCCATTTTAACCCTCTCCTCAATAAATACTCCTTTCTACGCCTCTGTAATAATCACTTGCTGAAACCATTCTGATAAACAGAGCATTTGCTCCTGTAGGAGCAAATGCTCTATTTATTACAATGGTTTCAAACTACAAAATTCTAAAATTTTACTTTTCTCTAGTAAATGCTCCTTTTGGGTAGATTCATTCAAAGAGGTTGAGTCTAAAAATAGCATATGGAGGAATGGGTTAATGCCTTTGCAGAGAAGACCCAGATCAGACAGCTCCTGTTGGAACCTTTTGATCAGGGTCTTGTCTGTTTGCTAATGATAAAATATAGAACAGAATCTAAATATTCAGCTAATAAATATTCATGATGTCATTATTCTGTACTTGAATATCCACGCCAGAAAGGGTTATCATTATTTAGAATTCACACTAATATCATCTTTTTTACAATCAGTTTTATCACATTATTGTATAATAATGACGATAATAAATAACAGTGTCACTATCTGTTCACACAATTATCAACTAAAACACTTTCCCACTCACTGGCACCATATGCATGTATTCTTTAGCCTGCAAAGTAAATATTTGCCCCAAGCAAATCTTGGCCTGAATACATAAACTCTCTCTATATATTGCATTTTTCTGCAAAAAAAAGTACAATTTAAATACATGTATCAAACAATTTGGATCATTGTGTCATTTGTCATCTCACTGAAACCTTTTCACAGTGATTAACATAGTTTGGCTTGAATCTAAGGGTCACAGTGCTATTAAACCCAACACATGCACAAACTGACATTTGGAAATATAGCGGAGTTATTTCACGCGCATCTTCCTTTAACACTGCCAGTGTCAACAAGTTGTTCCTTTTGATGCAGGAAACAAGCCTAACCCATTACCTCATAGGCTATTTTTAGATCCAACCATTTTGAATAAATCTACCGAAAAGGAGCATTAACTAGAGAAAAAGAAAATTTTAGAATTTTGTAGTTTGAAACCATTGTGATAAATAGAGCATTTGCTCCTATAGGAGCCGTCTGATCTTGGTCTACTCTGTTTGCAAATGTGTCTCAACCCTTTACTCCATAAATATGCCTTTTGACACCTTAGAAAACAGAGTAGACCTAGACCAGGTAAAGGGTTAACAATGATGTAAAGACAAACCCCTAGCAGTACCATTCACCTGTCGTTACTTTCTATATGATTCTCACACTTTCCACCACAGAACATTATCAGGAGAACATCAACACACGGGTGAACACCGACAGTACATGTACCGGTATGACCATTTACCTCATGAATATTCATGTAAATATAATGACATCACGAATACTAATCAGGGGTGAGTGCAGGAATGTTTGGCCATGACAGAAACTGTAGAATCATATCTACAGTGGAACTTCAATAACTTGAACTCGGATAACTCGAACTCGGATAACTCGAACTTCAGGATAACTCGAACTAAAAGTTCGGTCCTTCCAAAATTTACAATAGAGAATTGCTCTAAATATATTGCTACACATATCTAGAAATACATGTGACAGCTTAATGCAGGTATAAAGTAATGCCGAAAGCTCCTACTGGAGCTTTCAGCATTACTTTAGACCTGCATTAAGTTGTGAACTTGAGAAATTGTCCAGATTAGAAATCGGATTACTCGAACTTCTGTTATCTCAAACTAATTTGTATAGTCCCTTGAAGTTCGAGATATCGAAGTTCAACTGTATATTATTCCATAAGCAAACAGAGCAGACCCTGATCCGATGGCTCTTACAGGAGTCACATAAATTTAGACCCAATCTACTCTGAAAAGGTGCCAAAAGTTGTCTCTATGAAGTAAAGGGATAACACACAATTTACCACAGCAAGAATTACTGACAAAGTCAATTAACCCTTTACACTATGAATATTAATGTAAGAAATAATGATATCATGAATATTAATTAGATTGAATTGTTATAATATCGCATGAACACAGGAATTGTTGACCCTGGCAGAAACTGTAGAATCATATTTATTTCATATCAAAGCAAACAGAGCAGACTCTGATCAGACAGCTCCTCTAGGAGTCATCTGATCTGGGTCTACTCTGTTTGCAAAGGCGTAAAAAGGCGTATCTATGGAGTAAAGGGTTAACAAATGACTAGAGAATTAAGTTTTCAGCAAATATCACTGTGAAGTTTAGCACTCAATGGGCAAATGTTTGAAGAGTAACCAATGTTACCCTTTCCTCCATAGGCTATTTTTTAGATCCAACCACTTTCAATAAATCTACCCAAAAGGAGCATTAACTAGAGAAAAGGAACATTTTAGAATTTTGTAGTTTGAAACCATTATAAAAAGCCTAGCTGTTACAGTATCAATTAATAGCTGTTACAGTATCAACTAGCTATTATGGTATCAACCATCTGTTGTATTAAGTAGCTGTTATAGTATCAACTAGCTGTTACAGTATCAACCAGCTGTTACAGTATTAACCAGCTGTTACAGTATCAACTAGCTAATACAGTATCAACCAGCTTTTATAGTATTAACTAGCTGTTATAGTAACAACTACTAGCTGTTATATTACGAACTAAAAATATGTCCCCACTTTGCCATTTTCACTAAGTCACAGTGTGTAACTGTCATGTGACAAAAAAGTGTCATAATTCCATCAAAAGTCATCACAGCTGAAATTCCATACTTTATGCACATCTACATATCACTGTTGTTCATTGCAAGTTTCAAACAAGATGTGTTTGTGAAACACTATGCCCCCTCGATATGATATTTGACCCTGAAGGATGACCTTGATCTTGATATGTCACCCCTCAAACTGTGAAGCTCCATGGGGTACACATGCATACCAAATATCAAGTCTGTATCTCTACTGGTTCAAAAGTTATGGCCAATGTTAAAGTTGGTGACCTTTGACCATGAAGGATGACCTTGACATGTCACCCCTCAAACTGTGCGGCTTCATGAGATACACATACATACCAGTATCAAGGCTGTATATCTACTGGTTCAAACGTTATGGCCAATGTTAATGTTGGTGACCTTTGACCTTCAAAGATGACCTTGACATGTCACCCCTCAAACTGTGCAGCCAAATGAGAAACACATGTATACCAACTATCAAGTCTGTATCTCTACTTGTTCAAAAGTTATGGCCAATGTTAAAGTCGGTGACCTTTGACCCTGAAAGATGACCTTGACCTTGACATGTCACCCCCAAACTGTGCAGCATCATGAGATACACATGTATACCAAATGTCAAGTCTGTATCTCTACTGGTTCAAAAGTTATGGCCAATAGTAAAGTTGGTGACTTTGACCCTGAAAGATGACCTTGACCTTGACATGTCACCCCAAAACTGTGCAGTTCATGAGATACACATGCATACCAAATGTCAAGTCTGTATCTACAGGTTCAAAAGTTATGGCAAATGTTAAAGTCGGTGACCTTTGACCCTAAAAGATGACCTTTACCTTGACATGTTGCCCCTCAAAATGTGCAGCTTCATGAGATACACATGCATACCAAATATCAAGACTCTATCTCTATTGGTTCAAAAGTTATGGCCAATTTGAAGTTGGTGACCATTGACCCTGAAGGATGACCTTGACATGTCACCCCTCAAACTGTGCAGCTTTATGAGATACACAAGCATGCCACATATCAAGTCTCTATCTGTACTGGTTCAAAAGTTATGGCCAATGTTAAAGTCGGTGATTTGACCCATGTTTGACCTCTGACCTTTAAGGGTGACCTTGACCTTGACATGTCACCCCTCAAAATGTGCGGCTTTATGAGATACATATACATATGCATGCCAAATATCAAATCTCTATCTGTACTTGCTCAAAAGTTATGACCAATGTTAAAGTTGCGTTAAAGTTACAGTCAAAGAAACAGACAATTTGTCCTTTGACCCTGAAGGATGTCCTTGACCTTAACATGTCACCCCTCAAAATGTGCAGCTTTATGAGATGCACAAGCATGCCAAATATCAAGTCTCTATCTCTACTGGTCCAAAAGTTATGGTCAATGTTAAAGTCGGTGATTTGACCCATATATTTGACCTCTGACCTTGAAGGATGACCTTGACATGTCACCCCTCAAAATGTGCGGCTTTATGAGATACATATGCATGCCAAATATCAAGTCTCTATCTGTACTGGCTCAAAAGTTATGACCAATGTTAAAGTTGCTGACAAACAAACAGACAAACGGACAAACAGACAGGGCAAAAACAATATGCCCCCCAGATCAGATCTGGGGGGCATAAAAAAGCCTATTAAAAGTTTAAGAGGAGTAGGACACGCTAGATTGTGTAAAACAAGATGTGTTTGTGAAACAATATGCCTCCGATATGACCTTTGACCTTGACCTTAACCTTAATAAGTCACCCCTAAAAACGTTCGCCCCCATAAGTTGCACATGCATGCCAACTTTGACGTATGTATGTGCAATGGCAACAAAATTATCATGATGTCATTATTTCTTTCATGAATATTCATAGAGAAAGGTCAAATGCCATCTTATACAGAAAAAAAAAGAGTCATAACCCCCCCCCCCCCCAATATAAAATGGGGTGGAGGGGGATAATAACAAAAACATGTTGATGCAAAGTGACATAACATAAATCTTTCATGTAAATGCATTCAAAAAGCATACACATACAGTTAACCCATTCCCTCATATTGATGACTTTTGACGAGGACTCTGTAGAAGTCACTTTGTGAAACCATTGTGATAAATAGAGCATTTGCTCCTATAGGAGCAAATGCTCTATTTATCACAATGGTTTCAAATTTCAAAATTCTAAAAAATTTCCTTTTCTCTAGTTAATGCTCCTTTTCGGTAGATTTATTCAAAGAGGTTGAATCTAAAAATAGCCTCTGCGGTAATGGGTTAACTAGAAAAGATAAAACACTTTAATAACTCTTTTTGGCACCAAATAATTTTTGTCCACAATCAATATTCTCTGCTTTAAGTTTCACATTAGTATTTCCATCACTTTCTTATCTCTTAAACATAAGTGTTGTGTCAGAACAGTTTGGATCCTGATAAGATACGGACTTACTCTGCATTTCATCTGGATCCAAACTGTTTGTAAAGGTTATTACTGATTCGTCCACTGAAGCAAGCCCTGCGAGACCATTTTTGGCGGTGACAGAGTTACTAGTATATAGTAATACAGGTATAGTAAAACCCCTCTAAACCAGATGTTAGATTTAGAATAAATATCAGTCTTGGAGACAGGTGGCAGCTTAATGCAGGATGGAAGTCATGCAGAGAGCTCCTCTGTTTAACTTTCACCCTGCATTAACCCATTCCTGCATACTGAGGCCTTTGTAAAAATCACTTTCTGAAACCATTGATAAATAGAGCATTTGCTCCTACGGAGCAAATGCTCTATTTATCAGAATGGTTTCCAATACTACACAATTCTAATATTTTCCTTTTCTCTAGCAAATGCTCCTTTTTGGTCGATTTTTTCAAAGAGCTTAGGTCTAAAAATAGCCTAAGTGGGAATGGGTTAAGCAACTACCTGCCTAAAAGTATCTAAATGCTTCTCTACAAGACTTTCCGGTTTAGAGGGGTTATACTGTGTAGTCATCTACTCTAATAATTTGGTACCTAGCAGTTCTATTATGTCCTTGTACAATTATATCTGGCTACTAACCCTTTCCTCCATAAATTTGCCTGTCTACGCCTCTGTAATAACCACTTCTTAAAACCATTGTGATAAATGGAGCATTTGCTCCTATAGGAGCAAATGCTCCATTTATCACAATGGTTTCGAACAACAAAATTCTAAAATTGTTCCATTTCTCTAGTAAATGCTCCTTTTGGGTAGATCCATTCAAAGAGGTTGGGTCTAAAAATAGCCTATGGAGGAAAGGGTTAAACATTTCCCTCATGAATATTTATGTAAGAAACCATGACATCATGAATATTTATAAGCTGAATTCTTATAACAGTGTATGAATACAAGATTTTGTAGTCTTGGCAGAAACTGTAAAATCATACCTATAATATATTGTTTCATAGGCATACTGAGGAGACTCTGATCAGATGGCTCCTATGGGAGCTGTCTGTTTTAACCCTTTCCTCCATAAATACGCCTTTCTACGCCTCTGTAATAGTCACTTCTTGAAACCATTGTGATAAACAGAGCATTTGCTCCTCAGGAGCAAATGCTCTATTTATCACAATGGTTTCAATACTACACAATTCTAACATTTACCTTTTCTTTAGTTAATGCTCCTTTTCGGTAGATTTATTCAAAGAGGTTGGGTCTAAAAATAGCCTAATGGGTTAAATCTTCTGTTTGAAAAGGTGTCACAAGACACCTTGAAAAAGGGTTTAATTAGTGGAGTCTTGCATGAATATTCATCAGATAAAGGGTTAACCCTTTCCTTCATATAAACGCCTTTTCATACATTTGCAAACAGAGTAGTCCCAGATCAGACAACTCCTATAGGAGCCGTCTGGTCAGGGTCTAGTCTGTTTGCTTATGAAATTTAATAGATCTATTTCTTTAGTTTCTAAAATGGCTACAATGTCCCACCTTCCATATTTCATTATAACTTCTTTGTCCATGAATATTCATTAGGTATATGTATTGAAAATTGGATAAAATATTGAACAGGTAAAGGGTTAAATGCTGACCGATTAATCCATTCCCTCATAGGCTATTTTTAGATCCAACATCTTTGAATAAATCTACCGAAAATAGCATTAACTAGAGAAATGGAACATTTTAGAATTTTGTAGTTTCAATCAAAAAGTGACTATTACAGAGGCGTAGAAAGGCATATTTATGCAGGAAAGGGTTAATAAGGCTTAAGCTCATACAAAACTTTGGTGGGTTATACTGGGTAACTGATACCCCCTTCACATGTGTTATATCATATCTTTGTGTCAGATATATAACAGGTATATGATATAACAAATCTAACAATCTTACAAGTAAGTCAAGGCTGCATATAAGTGGGGGACTGGGGGAGGGGGGGGGGGGGGGGTGTTAACCCTTTACCTCATGAATATTCATGTAAGAAATGATGACATCATGAATATTTATATATAATGGTATATAATGAACACAAGATTGTTTGGCTTTGGCAGGAACTTTTAACCCTTCCCCTTATATAAACGTGTTTTAACGCATTTGCAAACCGAGTAGACCCAGATCAGACGGCTCCTAGATGAGCCGTCTGATCAGGGTCTGCTCTGTTTGCTAGTGGAATTTGAAAAATCTATTTCTTTACTTTCTCAAATGGCCACAATGTTCCACCTTCCATATTTCATTATAGCTATTTTGTCTATGAATATTCAGTAGGTATTGAAATTTGGAATAAACATAGAACAGGGAAAGGGTTAAATCAGATCGATACAATTTCATAAGCATAAGCAAACAGAGCAGACTCTGATCAGGCAATTCATACATAGAGTCTTCTGATCTAGGTCTACTCTACTCTGTTTGCAAAGGCATGAACAGGCATATCTATGGAGCAAATGGTTGAGTACCGTAAACATTTCTTGATATCTCAAACTTCAAGCGACCATAAAAATTAGTTCGAGATATCAGAGGTTCGAGTCATCCGATTTCTTATCTGAATAAATATCTCAAAAATTCACAGCTTAATGCAGGTCAAAAGTAATGCTGAAAGCTCCTGTAGGAGCTTTCAGCATTACTTTTGACCTGCATTAAGCTGTCACGTGTGTTTCTAGATATGTGTAGCGATACACTTCAGAACAATTTTGTATTGTAAATTGGGAAGGACCAAACCTTTAGTTCAAGTTATCCAGATGTTCGAGTTATCCAAGTTCGAGATATTGAAGTTCAACTGTATAATTTCTTTCCTTTCTCCATCAAACCCTGACATGTGACTACTTATTAGACAAATGAGCATTCACAACTTAAAATAAAGGCTTTGGTTGAGAAATTAGGACTCAGCCCTCTCTTTGGTAACCCTGCCTGTTCACACCTTTTCAAACAGGGTAGATCAAGATGTAACAGGTCCAATTGGAGCTGTCTGATCAGTGTCTGCAATGCTTGTTTATATACATGTATATTACAGATCTGATTCTCTAATGTTTGCAAAGGGCAATAAATTATCCCATTACCTCATAGGCTATTTTTAGATCCAACCACTTTGAATAAATCTACCCAAAAGGAGCAAAAGAGAGAGAAAAGTAAAATTTTAGAATTTTGTAGTTTGAAACCATTGTGATAAATAGAGCATTTGCTCCTATAGGAGCAAATGCTCTATTTATCACAATGGTTTCAAGAAGTGGTTATTACAGAGGCGTAGAAAGGGGTATTTATGGAGGAAAGGGTTAAGCCGCCATTGGTTGAGAATATTATTTTTCAATTTGAGGTTGGTACTTTCAAACTCGAAAATACTTTATTTACAAGTGACCAATCACCATATGGAAAGACAGATGAAGGGTAGTTATACAGATCCATCCCAAACCACCCTCTCTGGTTAAAAGCAGTATGGGATGAAACTATCAAAGTCAGCTGGAATTAAACCTTTACTCCATACATAAACCTTTTAATACCGTTGCAAACACAGCAGACCCAGATCGGATAGCTCCTGTAGGAGTCACCAGATCAGGACATGCTCTGTTAGGAAATAATGCAAATCTAATTCTAGTTTATGCAGCTGCTGAAAATTCATGTATTTATATACATGTATCAAAATAAAAATTCAGCTGATATAATATTCATGTCATCATTTCTTATACAAATTTTTATGGATTAAGGATTGAACTAAATTAACACATCCAAATACCATAGATATCGCTGTATCAACAATTTTGAAAACATTCATTGCTATAGCTGCGTAGAAATCAACAGTGCAATACAGTAAAACCTCGCTACGGCAACAGCGAAACACTTTACTTCATGAATATTCATGTAAGAAATAATGACATCATGAATATTGATTAAGCTTTTATAGTGACATTTAAATAATGGAATATTTCGCTCTGAAAAACTGTAGAATCAGACCTATATTATTCTATAAGCAAACAGAGCAGACCCTGATCAGACAGCTCCTAAAGAAGCTGTTGGATCTGGGTCTACTCTGTTCACAACCGAATTAAAATGCAAATTTATGTAGTAACAGCTTAGTGAATAAACTTGGGAGTCTATTAGAGCAGGTGGTTGCTTAACCCATTCCCTTAGAAGTGATTCGACAAGTTCTGCCATGACAAAGCATTTCTGTCCAAGGTAAAAAAAAACACCCTATGTTCATGTTCCATTATAAAAAGTTCAGCAAATAAATATTCATGATGTCATTAATTATTTCTTACATATTATCAGGTAATACACATCAGGTAAAAGGTCAAGCTACCCGCTGCATCGTAAACTCTTATACAGTAGAATCCGTCTTAACCCATTACCTCATAGGCTATTTTTAGATCCAAACTCTTTGAATAAATCTACCGAAAAGGAGCATTAACTAGAGAAAAGAAAATGTTTTAGAATTTCGAAGTTTGAAACCAATGTGATAAATAGAGCATTTGCTCCTATAGGAGCAAATGCTCTATTTATCACAATGGTTTCAACAGGTGATTTTTACAGAGACGTAGAAATGTGTATTTATGGAGGAAACGGTTAAGTGTCCATCAAAAAGAGGTCTAATTATGGGTCTGTAAAGCTGGTGGTAGCTTAATGTAGGGCCAAGGTGATGCAGGAAGCAGCCACTTGCTTTTTAAGACTCTTATGTTCCATAAATTAATGGCCACTTAAGACAGATCCTACTGTATTAGCTTCATTTCAGTGGTTGTTGTAGAGAGATTTTACTACACTTCAATAATCTTCAATAATAGGTGGCTTGAACAATTGTATGTATATATCTTCTTTTCTTAAAATTTATGTAAATTGACTAGAAACTTTTCTCTACACAAAAAAAACAAACACAAGCAAAACCTAATAACATATTTCATACATTGTGCTACTTTATTTATTTAAAGGGAGGTAAAAAATCTAGTACAAGTGGTATTATCAAAAAACTTTCCACAAGACGAACACATGGAGATACAACCTTTGTGATACGCTGAGGAGGTCATTTAACCCTTTACACTATGAATATTCATACATGAAATTATGACATTATGAACGATAAGTACATTAATTTCTTTATACTGGCATACAAACTTAACCCATTACCTAATAGGCTATTTTTAGATTCAACATCTTTGAAGAAATCTACCGAAAAGGAGCATTAACTAGAGAAATGGAAAATTGTAGAATTTTGTAGTTTGAAACCATTGTGATAAATAGAGCATTTGCTCCTATAGGAGCAAATGCTCTATTTATCACAATGGTTTCACAAAGTGACTTTTACAGAGTCGTCAAAAGTCGTCAATATCAGGGAATGGACTAAAGTAGAAACTGTAGAATCAGATCTAAATATTAAAGCAACTATAACAGACCATGATCAGACAGCTCCTACAGTAGCCGTCTGATCTGCGTCAAGTTTTTTTTTTGCAAAGGCATTATAAGTTGAACTTATGGAGTAAAGGGGTAACTCTTAATCCAATTCCTTTCATTGCCTGATTCAATCGTTTCAGCCATGGCCAACAAATTATGTGTTCATATACCATTATAAAATATCAGCTAATTAATATTCATGATGTCATTATTTTTACATGAATATTCATCAGGCATAGGGTTAACAGAGTACTAAAGCTTAAGGAACACAAATAACACAGACAACTTTGTGCTGAACCAATGCCACTAGTATCCGTAACAGAATTCCCTGCTGCGAGCAATGCTGATGATTCAGTAATACTTGTCGATGGCCGACATTCGATTGGCAAGCTCCTTCACCCCTTGCTGTATACGCTTCACATGCCCTACTTTGTGTACACCTAGATCCTACAATACAATGAAACAAAAATTAATGTGCAAACTAGAAGTGCATTTATATAAATGTCAAACTATGAATATTACTATTGTTACTGAGTGCACATCAAAACCTTATACCAGGGACTAGTTTAAGACCCAACCTCTTTGAATGAATCTACCCAAAAGGAGCATTTACTAGAGAAAAGTAAAATTTTAGAATTTTGTAGTTTGAAACCATTGTGATAAATAGAGCATTTGCTCTTATAGGAGCAAATGCTCTATCACAATGGTTTCAAGAAGTGGTTATTACAGAGGCGCAGAAAGGCGTTTTTATGGAGGAAAGGGTTAAGCAAACAGAGCAAAGCCTGATCAGACAGCTCTTATAGGCATCTGAGACTACTCTAATTGCAAAAGCAGTAAACAGTGTCACTTTGAGGTATAGGGTTAAATACAATTATATCACAACATATGCAGAGATCCTTCTATATAATTATGTATGTATATTATCTCCCCAGTAACTAAATTTAATTTTCATTATCTCATTACACCAAATTAATTGGATACAAATTAATATTTTGCATTCCAAGTCAATTCCAAATAATATTGGCGAATATTCAAAGAAACAAGAGCACCGCAAGCGTGTTCCAACGCTCGTCTGTCATCATTGTCAAGATGAACATGCATACCAAAAATGAAGGTTGTAAATGAAAAATTGAAGAAGTTATGGTCAATGTTAAGATTTCTGTTAAGACGTGGATGCCGGAGTTACGGCAATAGCTCGTGATTTCTTCGAAACAGACGAGCTAAAAACAGAAAGCTGCCTTAACTTATCCTAAGTTTGGACAAATAAGCAGACCCAGATCAAGTAGCTCCTGAAGGAGCAGTCTGATCAGGAATCTTCTATTTTGCTACATGTCAGTCAATTTTTTAAATAATATTTAGTGTAATTAGGACAATAAAGAACTGCAGTAGAACAATTCTTAAGTGGCCATTCATTTACTGAAATAAGCATCTTAAAAAGCAAGTGGGCACTAAATGCAGGTCACAAGTAATACAGAAAGCTCCTATAGGAGCTTTCTGCATTACTTGTGACCTGCATTAAGCAACCTGTCTTACATATCCATAATTAGACCTCTTTTAGATGGCCACTTAACTCTTTCCCAGCCGAATATTCATGTAACATATAATGACATAGTGCGTACAGTATAACTTCGATGTATCGAAGTTCACGGGACGGTCATTGAAAGTTCGATACATCAAGATGTCGATACATGTACTGTATGTATTTACCAGATGATGAGGCACCAGTATTAGCAATTGTTCGACCTGAATGTAGGCGTTTTTACAAATGATGTGTTAATTGACCTACTTTTAATATTGTTTGTACAACACTTTTAAATCAGTGTTTATTTAAGCCATCCCTCTGCAATGGAGGTGTGAAAGACAGAGTGAGAAATTTTGTACAGGTAACTGACTTCGTTATATGTGTGGTTAATTGGGTCATTTGGGACTGTGCAAATTCTTCAATATACTGAAATATCCGTTACACGAAATTTTGATACATACATGTTTTTTTAATGCAGGACAAGAGTAATTCCTAATTGAACTTTCTGCATTACTGTGTCATGCATTAAGTTGTTAATTGTCTTAAACCTCCAAACTAAAGCTTGATTTGAGTGTCATTAAAGAGAGGTGTAAGTGTATCACCAACCTAAAAATTAGTTATCTAAACGCAATTAATGTAAATGCATACAGTTATAGATGCAATACAAACCGAAACAACGAATTAGTGTACAATGGTCATATAGGTCTCAAGGTACATCGCTGGAAATACGGTAATTATCTCCCAACAACAACTCCCTCCCTACAACAAACAATCTTGTTGACTCCAACAGATGTTATTGTAGAGAGGGAATGCTGTACTTGTAATTATATAGGGGAAAATGTCGGGACTTCAGAAAAAATTTGTTTCATCAAGAAATTCGAATCTTGAAGTTCAATACATAGATGTTAAGCTGTAATTTGTATATGTTCACATGAGTGTATTATTATGGTAGAAACTTAAAAATCAGATCTACAGTAAAACCTCTCTATAACGACCACTAAATTGTGTTAATTACATGGTATTTTGGGCAGGTGGCTTCTTAAAGCAAGGTGAAAGTAAAACAGAACGCTCCTATAGGAGCGTTCTGTTTTACATTCACCTTGCTTTAAGCAGCCACCTGCCCTTAACACAAAATACTTGATGTAATTTAGTGGAGCATAGGAGCCGTCTGATCTGGGTCTACTCTGTTTGCAAATAGGCATGAAAATGAGTTTGTATGAAGGAAAGGGTTATGACAGGTTCTAGTGTACCACTATACAAACAAGAATCAGATGAAGAGGCATTTATTTGGAAATTTAGGTGAAATATTTTATTTTTATTTTTCTGCCAAACCATATCTTGCTGGTACTCGTTAGATTTATCTCATAGATGTGATTCGAATGAGTACCAAAAAGACAGAGGTTGCTTGAGAAATAAACAACTTTGATGATCAATACACCTCTGAAAAATAAACATTACATTATGGCGAGGCAAGGTAAATCCAGAACAAACCTCTACCTTTATTAAAATAGTACTATTTCTTTTTAACCCTTTCCCTCATAGGCTATTTTTAGAACCAACCACTTTGAATAAATCTACCGAAAAGGAGCATTAATTAGAGAAAAGGAATTTTTTAGAATTTTATAGTTTGAAACCATTGTGATAAGTAGAGCATTTGTTCCTATATGAGCAAATGCTCCATTTATCACAATGGTTTCAATAGGTGATTTTTACAGAGGCGTAGAAAGGCGTCTTTATGGGGGAAAGGTTTAAATCAAACATTTACCCATTACATAAATTTTGTACTCCTGAAATATGCCTTTCTACACCTTTGCAAACAGAGTAGACCCATATCAGATAACTCATGTACAAGCCATATGATCATATGATCTGTGTGCTTATGAAATAATATAAAAGTGACTATAGTTTCTGATATGGCCATAATTTTTTGTGTTCATATGTCACTATAAAAATGAATCTAATCAATAGCCATGACATTGGTATTACTTACATGAACAATCATGGAATAAAGGAACAAGTAAATATATCTACCTGTATATCTGTCTTGTCCAGAGATAGTAACTCTGTTCCGCGAATTTCATGACGAATGAATGAGTCTTTGTACTCCGACAACGACAGGTTGTCTAACCACTGGCCGACGTCCTCTGCCGACCAAGTGTGGACATTATAAACTGAAACAAAACAAAATGCATGTAGCAAACCATATTAAGCATTTCCTCCATGAATACACCTTTCTATGCCTCTGTAATAACCACTTCTTGAAACCATTGTGATAAATAGAGGATTTGCTCCTATAGGAGCAAATGCTCTATTTATCACAATGGTTTCAAACTACAAAATTCTAAAAGTTTACTTTTCTCTAGTAAATGCTCCTTTTGGGTAGATCATTCAAAGAGGTTGGGTCTAAAAATAGCCTGTGGAGGAAAGGGTTAATAACCCTTTCCCTCATATTGATGACTCTGGCACCTTTGCAAGCAGAGTTGACCCAGATTAGCTCTTGTAGGAGCCATCTGATCAGGGTCTTGTCTGTTTGCTCAACTTTTTTCCCATGAATATTTATTTAAGAAATAATGACATCATGAATATTAATTAGATCAATTTGTTATATAAAAAACTTGGACATATAATTTTGGTCATGGCAGAAACTGTAGAATTATATCTATATGATGTCATAAGCAAACAGAGCAGACCCTGATCAAGCAGTTTTTATAGGAGCCGTTTGATATGGGTCTACTCTGTTTAGCCCATTACCTCATAGGCTATTTTCAGATCCAACCTCCTTGATTGAATCTACCAAAACGTAGCATTTACTAGAGAAAAGGACATTTTCAGAATTGTGTAGTTTTGAAACCATTGCGATAAATATGATAAATAAATTTTATCACAATGGTTTCACAAAGTGACATTTACAGTATTGCAATAGCTAGTGTTTTAACCCTTTCCCTGTGGTTATTCCAAATTTCAATACCCACTGAATATTCATTAACAAAATAGTTATAAAGAAATATGGAAGGTGGGACATTGTAGACATTTAAGAGAGCAACTAAACATAACTATAAAATTCCATTAGCAAACAGAGCAGACCCTGATCAGACGGCTCCTCTAGGAGCCATCTGATCTGGGTCTACTCTGTTTGCAAATGCGTGAAAACATGTTTATATGAGGGAAAGGGTTAAACACTTGTTCTAGCATTCGGAAGTTTAATTTCTTGTGTTTTGGTGTTGGTTATCATTTACATGATCTGTTTCTATACCATTGGCATGACTGCTTACTGTTAATGCTTCTGACACAATAAATTTGAGCATGCAAACCCGTATTTTGTGCTTCTTTATGTATTTTCCTTTACAGTAAAACCTCTCTATAACGGCCACTAAATTAAATCAAGTATTTTGTGTTAAAGGCAGGTGGCTGCTTAAAGCAAGGTGAAAGTAAAACAGAACGCTCCTATATAGGAGCGTTCTGTTTTACAATCACCTTGCTTTAAGCAGCAATCTGCCCTAAATACCAATTAATTAACACAATTTAGGGGCCATTATAGAGAGATTTTACTGTACTTGTTTTGTGTATTTCTCTTTACTCGCTTTGTGTACGTGACTGTATTATTGCCCTTACTCAGTAGGGTAAAGTTTCAGAATTAATCAAACTATTGTTTACTAAAACATTTCTAATTATATACAAACTTCAAAAAGTAACCCAAACAATCTTTACTCACAAACAAACACTGTTAAAAGTTTTGTGTTCATAATCAGTCACGATTTGACCTTTATCTGACAAATACATTTGTATTTCATTTAGAGGTGTGATCTGCTAAATGATTACTCACATGTTTCTGTCTTCGAGCCAACACTGCTAAAAACAACAGATTAACTGTCGATGGAATAAAATTATATCTCGAACCAAGCCAATCCCTTTAGCGAGCAATATTTGACCAAGCCTTTGTATATTACAGTGCATTAAGATAAACCTTTTCCGGAACTTCGACCGGACCTCGAGCAGGGCAGTGTCTTCAGCTCAGCTATAAAAGTTTGAGGTTATCAAATGCATACACTCACCTAGTGGAATGTAAAGTTTTTCTTTGTCTTTTCCTTTTCCTTTCAGTCTGCTGACAACCTGTTTGAATTTACCCTGTTTTGGTCTCTGTTTGATTTCCACAGTAGCCATCAACTGAAAGAGTAGAATATCAAACTGAATATCATATCTCTGGGTCCATGCTTATAAAACGTTTAGTTGAGTCTTGAGTTCGTTCTCAAGTTTTTGATTGGTCAGATTTGAGCCTTTGGCTCAAATCTGACCAATCAAAAGCTTGAGACCTCAAATCTGACCAATCAAAAGCTTGAGAACGAAACTCAGACTCAACTAAAAGCTTTATAAGCATGGACCCAGGACACCTAATCAACCCATCACCCCATGAATATTCATGTAAGAATAAATGAAATCATGAACATCAATTAGATTACTAAAAGTCTTGTTATAACGTACATGGACACACAAATATTTAGCCATGGCAAATACTGTAGGATCATATCTATATTGTATCATAAGCAAACAGAGCAGATCCTGATCAGACAGCTCCTATAGGAACCGTCTGATCTGTGTCTACTCTGATTGCAAATGCGTGAAAAGGCGTTTGTATGAGGGAAAGGGTTAACCCTTTACGCCATGACTATGGGAGCCGTCTGACCTGGGTCTATGGTTTGCAAATGCCTTAAAAGACATTAATATAAGAGAAAGGGTTAATATTCCCGTATCCACCTACCGGTATTTGTAAAGCAGAGCAAGTCAATTTGACACTATTTCGGCAATTTGAAATTACACTGTAAGTCAATTTGACACCATTTCAGTAACTTGAAATTACACTGACTGAGTAGTCAATAGTGAAGACCCTGATGCAGGAAGGAACATTTTGATATCTAGTTCAACACTATCTACTTAACCCTTTCCTCCATAAATACGCTTTTCTATGCCCTCTGTAATAGTCACTTTATGAAACCATTGTGATAAATAGAGCATTTGCTCCATAGGAGCAAATGCTCTATTTATCACAATGGTTTCAAATCTACACAATTCTGAAATTTTCCTTTTCTCTAATTAATGCTCTTTTTCGGTAGATTTATTCAAAGATGTAGGATCTAAAAATAGCCTATGGGGGAATGGGTTAACCCTTTACCTGATGAATATTTATTGAAGAAATAATGACATCATTAATACATCATGAATACAATATGAACACATCATTTTTTACCACAGCAAGAATCCTAGAATCTGATTTATATAATTCCATAAGCAGATAAAGCTGACCCTGATCAGACGGTTCCTATAGGAGCCACATGATCTGGGTCTGCTCTGCTTGCAAAGGCATTAAAAGATGTCTATCTAGTAAGGGGTTAAGTTTGTCTGGCCAAACACTCAGGGTAATGACAGTAAAAGTCATTCTTAACCCTTTCCTTTATATAAATGCCTTTTCACGCATTTGCAAACAGAGCAGACACAGATCAGGGTCTGCTCTGTTTGCCAATGGAATTTGATCTGTTTCTTTACTTTCTAAAATGGCTACAATGTTGCGCCTGTCATTTCATTGTAACTATATTGTCCATGAATATTCAGTAGGTATTGAAATTTGGAATAAACATAGAACAGGGGAAGGGTTAATAATCCGTTGTGTTGAAAAAGTTGAAATTGTTATACAGTAGAACATGTCTTAAGGAGCCATTAAAAAGGTCTAATTACCGGTATGTAAGGCAGGTGGTAGCTTAATGCAGGACATCATAGGAACTTTCTGCATTATAGGAGCTTTCTGCATTACTGTTGCCCTGCATTAAGCAATCACCTGCTTTTTAAGACTCTTATGTTCAAACAAGAGCACCGCAAGCGGGTGCAACACTCGTCTGTCGTCATTGTCAAGAAGGTTGTAAATTAAAAATTGAAGTTATGGTCAATGTTATGAATTTCGGACGACGACAAAGACGACGATGACAACGCGGACGTTGGGGTTACGACAATAGCTCATGATTTCTTCAAAACAGACGAGCTAAAAATGAATGGCCGCTTAAGACAGGTTCTACTGTAGATGAACTTACTGACAATATAAAAAGAACTCACCTCTTCCTGGGTGGGTGTGGCTGGTATACTGCACACCTCTACTACATGCTTAGTCTCCTCCTCCAGGTGGGACAGGGCGGAGCTTAGCTTCTCCTCAAGGTCAATACGCAGTCTCTGCATATAAAATATATGTTAAATGACACAAATTGTTGTTGTAGAGTGAGGGAGGTGAGGACTATGAAATTTTATCCTCAGATGCATGCAGCATGAACCTGTTCAGAAGTACATAAAGTTCAACCCTATACTCCACAACTACAGGGTGTCCCAAAAAAACCGGAACCCTGGATCAAATGTGTATTTTAACCAATGTGACCGCACACTTTAAACTATAAATATTTACCATTGTAGATAGGTCATTTGTGCATATGTCTGCTAAATTTCTCTTAAAAATATGCATTGGTTTTAAAGATATGCGTATTTTAATGAATGCACCTAATACCTGTTTTAACATGATATTCATACATTGCATAGTCCATGCCTATATCACATTTAAAACGGAGTTTTGTGTGCTTTCATTTAAATGCTGATATCTTAACAAGAGGGCCAGAATGGCCCTGAAGCGCTCACCAGACAATCAGAGAAGAAGATTTTCAAAGTTTTCACTATATGTTCCATTGAAAACTGCCCACCCCTGGGGCAGGGCCAATTTTGACCCCAGGCCCATAATTTATAAAAAAAAATTGTAGAGGACCTGAACATGATGGTCTGTGCCAAATATGAAAGCTGTGAACCTTCCAGTTTCAGAGGAGAAGATTTTCAAAGATTTCACTATTTGTTTCTATTCAAAACTACCCACCCCTGGGGCGGGGCCAATTTTGACCCCGGGGCCATAATTTATTTAACTTTTGTAGAGGACCTGAACATGATGCTCTGTGCCAAATATGAAAGCTGTGAGCCTTCCAGTTTCAGAGGAGAAGATTTTCAAAGATTTCACTATTTGTTTCTATTGATAACTGCCCACCCCTGGGGTGGGGCAAATTTTAACCTCAGGGCCATAATTTATATAACTTCTGTAGAGGACCTGAACATGATGCTATATGCCAAATATGAAAGCTGAGAACCTTCCAGTTTCAGAGAAGAAGATTTTCAAAGTTTTCACTATTTGTTTCTATTGAAAACTGCCCAGCCCTGGGGCGGGGCCAATTTTGACCCCAGGGCCATTATTTATATAACTTTTGTAGAGGAACTGAACATGATGCTCTGTGCCAAATATGAAAGCTGAGAGCCTTCAAGTTTCAGAGGAGAAGATTTTCAAAGATTTCACTATATGTTTCTATTGAAAACTGCCCAACCCTGGGGCGGGGCCAATTTTGACCCCAGGGGCATAATTTATATAACTTTTGTAGAGGACCTGAACATAATGCTCTGTGCCAAATATGAAAGCTATGAGCCTTCCAGTTTCAGAGAAGAAGATATTCAAAGATTTCACTATTGGTTTCTATTGAAAACTGCCCACCCCTGGGGCGGTGCCAATTTTGACCCCCAGGGCCATAATTTATATAACTTTTGTAGAGGACCTGAACATGATGCTCTGTGCCAAATATGAAAGCTGAAAGCCTTCCAGTTTCAGAGGAGAAGATTTTCAAAGATTTCACTATTTGTTTCTACTGAAAACTGCCCATCCCTGGGGCGGGGCAAATTTTAACCCCAGGGCCATAATTTATATAAATTTTGTAGAGGACCTGAACATAATGCTCTGTGCCAAATATGAAAGCTGAGAGCCTTCTAGTTTCAGAGAAGAAGATTTTCAAAGTTTTCACTATTGGTTTCTATTGAAAACTGCCCACCCCTGGGGCGGAGCCAATTTTGACCCCAGGGCCATAATTTATATAACTTTTGTAGAGGACCTGAACATGATGCTATGTGCAAAATATGAAAGCTACGAGCCTTCCAGTTTCAGAGGAGAAGATTTTCAAAGTATTACTATATGTTTCTATTGAAAACTTCCCACCCCTGGGGCGGGGCCAATTTTGACCCCAGGGGCATAATTTATATAACTTTTGTAGAGGACCTAAGGGTGAAGCTATGTGCCAAAGATGAAAGCTGAGAACCCTGTAGATTCAGAGGAGAAGATTTTTAAAGGTTCAAATTGTTGACGACGCACGACACAGGACGGACGACGCACGCCGACGGACGACGGACATCAGGCGATCACAAAAGCTCACCCTGAGCACTTTGTGCTCTGGTGAGCTAAAAACCAATGAATATGTTTAGACAAAATTTAGACAATTATGGCAAAATGCTGTCTCTACCAAGCTACATGTATATACTTTTAATTTAAGTTGGCATTATTGACAGAAATGGGATAACTTGCAGGTCCTAATCCCGGATTCCGTTTTTTTTGGGACACCCTGTATATGTACCGTAAAACCTCTCTATAACGACCACTAAATTGTCTTAATTTGTCGGTATTTTGGGCAGGTGGTTGCTTAAAGCAAGGTGAAAGTAAAACAGAACGCTCCTATAGCTCCTATAGGAGCATTCTGTTTTACTTTCACCTTGCTTTAAGCATCCACTAGCCTTTAACACAAAATACTTGATGTAATTTAATGGTCGTTATAGAGAGGTTTTACTGTACATCTTTTAATGCCTTTGCAAACTGAGTAGACACAGATCAGATGGTTAAGATCTGCACAGTTTGCTTATGGAATAAAATATCTGATTCAACAGTTTCCGCCTGGGCCAAAACTTCTCTTGTACATTCCCCAATATAACAAGATGAATTTGTGAAACACTACTCCCCGACCTTTGACCCTGAAGGATGACCTTGACCTTTGACCCATGGACCAGGGAGTTGAACGCCAAACATCGCCTTTGTGTGGTGAACATTTGTGCCAGGTTATTTAGAAATCCATTCACAGATAAAAAAGTTATAGAAGGGACACAAAATTTCAGTCGGACAGACAGCCGGACGGACGGACAGAGGGACAGACAATGCGATTACTATATGCCCGCCATTGGGGGGCATAGAAATTCAGCTAAATGGTATTCATACAGACATTAATTTTTAAATGAACATTTATGGAGTCATAGGTTTAAATACGCCTTTCTACATCTTTGCAAACAGATTAGATCCAGATCAGATGGCTCCTATAGGAGCTGTTTGATCAAGGTCTGCTGTGATTGATTATGAAATAATATAGATATGATTCAATAATTTGTGCTACAGTCAATACTTCTTGTGTACATGTGCTATTATAAACAAGAGTGCCTAAAAGGCCCTGACATCGCTCACCAGACAATCAGAGGAGAAGATTTTCAAAGTTTTCACTATGTGTTTCTATAGAAAACTAGCCAGCCCTGTCGAGGGCCAATTTTGACCCAAGGGGCATAATTTATGTAACTTTTGTAGAGGACCTATATAACAACATATAGGAGCCGTCTAATCTGGGTCTGCTCTGTTTGCAAATGTGTGAAAAGGTGTTAACATGAGGGAAAGGGTTAGTAAACATACAAGTATATTGTACACAAAATGAAAACAATGTAATGCAATTTACACTATATTATATAATAAGCAAACAGCAGATTGATCAGATGGCTACTACATGAGCCATCTGATCTGGGTCTACTCTGTTTGCAAAGATATAGAAAGGCATATTTATGGAGTAAAGGGTTAATCATCTGATTAACTGTGCAACAGGCCAGATCTAACTATGACAATTTTCTTTGTTTGGGTCTGCAATATTACTGCAGATTTTACTACCAACAAGGGAGGCAATCCAGTTGTTATAAAAAAAAAAGGGCAAAGGGATATAACCTACCATTAAATGTATGCTAAAAATAGACACCAGCACATGTTTATAAATAGCCACTTGTAAGTCAGCTTTGAAAAACTTGCTACCCCTGGGGTGGGGCCAATTTTGACCCTAGGGGCATGATTTATATAACTTTTGTAGAAGACCTGAACATGATGCTATGTGCCAAATATGAAAGCTATGAACCATCCAGTTTCAGTGGAGAGGATTTTCAAAGTTCACTATATGTTTCTATTGAAAACTGCCCACCCCTGGGGCGGGGCCAATTTTGACCACAGGGCCATAATTTATTATATAACTTTTGAAGAGGACCTAAACATGATGCTTTGTGCCAAATATGAAAGCTAAGAACCTTCAAGTTTCTGAGGAGAAGATTTTCAAAGTTTTCACTATATGTTTCTATTGAAAACAAGGCAACCCTGGGGCGGGGCCAATTTTGACCCCAGGGCCATCATTTATATAACTTTTGTAGAGAGCCTACAGATGATGCTATGTGCCAAAGATGAAAGCTGAGAACCCTGTAGATTCAAAGGAGAAGATTTTTAAAGGTTCAAATTGTTGATGACTGACGACGGACGACGCATGCCGACGGACATCAGGTGATCACCAAAGCTCACCCTGAGCATTTCATGCTCTGGTGAGCTAAAAATAATCTAATTAATATTATATTCATCATGTAATTATTTCTTACATGAATATTCATGGAGTAAATGGTTAAGAAAATAAAACTTTGTTTCCTTTATACCTTTGCTTGCTAATCGCGTCAATATACGTACCTGTAAATAGTGAAGACCCAGATCAGACAGCTCCTGCAGGAGCTGTCTCATCAGGGTCTGCACTATTTACAAGTTGATTGTGCAACCAGTGCACTCCACAGCAGTGATTGCACAGCGAAATACTTGTGCACAGTGAAGATATATGTAATTATACAACAGGGCATGGGTAAAGAAGGAGAAATGTATTTTAAAATTCAGCAAGCGAAGGGTTAATATTTTTCTGGTGTGCGGTGGTCTAGTGGTAATGCACTTGACTATCAATCCGGAGGTCCGGGGTTCAAATCCCGATGCCTCCCGGAAATTTCAGAGATGCTTTTCAATGTCTCCTACCCGCACCTCCTCTCCACCCAGGGCTTAAAATGGGTACCTGTGAGGGTCACTAGCCGGTACTGCGGCTGCATGATTGAGCCATATGTTAGCAGTGCTCAATATTATAGGCCAATGACTCAATGACCAGGGGAGTAAATGTACAGTCGGCTGAGCGGTCATTCGGACTGAAAGTAGACTATAACTAGGTAATCCTGATCTGCACTAAAGAGGAAAGGTATTAACATGGAATATTCAGTCTCTGATGGGCAATGAACGCCAAACAAACAATTTTTACATAAGAGTTTATTGAACTGTTTACCTAATGAATATGTATGCAAGCAAAAATGATTTCATCAAGATTTGTTAGTTGAATTTTTACAATAGCATTTTTGGTCATGGAAGAAATGGTAGAATCAGATCTATACTATTCCATAAGCAAACAGCAGACCCTGATCAGATGGCCCCTACAGGAGCCCTTTCATCTGGGTCTGCTCTTATTTGCAAAAGCGTAAAAATCTTTATAAGGCAAAGGGCTAATCTTAAGCATGCTACAAGAAAATTCATTCTTCAAAAATCATCTGCTTCAAATGTTTTCTATATAGCCATTTACTCCAAAATTACGCCTGTGCAAACAGAGAAGACCCAGATTAGATGGCATAGAAAGGTGTATTTATGGAGTAAAGGGTTAACCCATTCCCTCATAGGTTATTTTTAGATCCAACCTCTTTGAATTAATCTACCGAAAAGGAGCATTAACTAGAGAAAAGGAAAATTTCAGAATTTTGTAGTTTGAAACCATTGTAATAAATGTAGGAGCAAAATTTAATGCTCTATTTATCACAATGGTTTGAAGAAGTGACTATTACAGAGGTGTAGAAAGGGAATTTTTCTGTAAGCTAACAGATGGATTTGCAAAGGCATGAAAAAGGTGTATCTATCAGAGAGAGGGTTAAATGAAGATGACTGTAATTAACATCCAACCACTTCTACTTACGATGTCTGCAGCTTTGTCAGATAGGAAGAGGCTAGTCTCGTGTGTAAGCTGCTGAACGCTGTGAACAAAGTCAATCACCTGACTCCTCAGGGTCGGCTAAAACAGAGAAAAGACACCGTCAAACCTTTCTACAAGCAATTTGTAAAACAAAGAAGTTGTTCCCTAAACCTTTCCAACACTATATACAGTAAAACCGGAATTCTAGTAGAGAAGAATTTAGATACGTTTAGGCAGGTGGCTGCTTATTGCGGGATGAAAGTCATGAGCTTTCTGCATGAATTTCATCCTGTATTAAGCTGACACCTGTCTCCATGACCAATATCTATACTAGAATTAACCCTTTCCCTCATATAAACATGTTTTCACGCATTTGCAAACAGAGTAGACCCAGATAAGACAGCTCCTAGAGGAACCGTCTGATCAGTCTGCTCTGTTTGCTAATAAAATTTGATAGATCTGGTTCTTTACTTTCTAAAATGTTTCACCTTCTATATTTCTATGTCTATTTTTTAATGAATATTCAGTCGGTGGACCATATTGAAAATTGGTCTTGTACCAAATATGTAATCCACTTAAAATAAAGTCGTTATTATTATTATTATTCAAATTTGGCCTAAATACAGAACAGGGAAAGGGTTAATGTCGAGTTTAGAGGGGTTTTACTGTTGTTCCAGAAGAGATGCCTCGTAACTTGGTGTCTCATCAGAATCTAAACTGCTCGACATTCAGAATTCAAAGAGGTAAGTTTTTTTCTTGAGCCCATTACAATGATAAAGATGTATGTCTCTATCACCATTATATGCTCAAATACTTCATCAATGCTCCGTCTAAATTGAGAAATTATACTGCTAAAACAAGATCAAATACAGTTAACCCCTCTATACAGGAATTCTAGTAAAGAAGAATTTAAGCTACTTTTAGGAAGGTGGCTACTAAATGCAGGGTGAAAGTCATGCAGAAAGCACCTGGAGGAGTTTTCTGCAGAAGCCTCCTAGAGGGGCTTTCTGTAGAACTTTCACCCTGCATTAAGCTGCCACCTGTCTCCAAGACAGATTTTTATGTTAAATGTAATGTCCGGTTTAGAGGGGTTATACTGTATCCTCCAAATAATGACCAGTTAACCCTTTCCTCCATAAACCCTTCTCTTGCTGAATTTTAAAATACATGTCTCCTTCTTTACCTATGCCCTGTTGTATAATTACATACCGGTATATCTTCACTGTGTATAAGTATATCGCTGTGCAATCACTGCTGTGGAGTGCATTGGTTGCACAATCAACTTGTAAATAGTGCAGACCCTGATGAGACAGCTCCTGCAGGAGCTGTCTCATCTGGGTCTTCACTATTTACAGGTACGTATATTGACGTGAATAGCAAGCGAAGGGTTAATACGCCTTTCTACGCCTCTGTAAAACTCACTTTATGAAACCATTTTGATAAATAGAGCATTTGCTCCTATAGGAGCAAATGCTCTATTTATCAAAATGGTTTCAAAACTACAAAATTCTAAAATTTTCCTTTTCTCTAGTTAATGCTCCTTTTATTCAAAGTGGTTGGATCTAAAAATAGCCTATGGAGGAAAGGCTCTAAATAAGGAACACCTTTGCAAACAGTGTAGACACAGATCAGATAACTCCTGTTGGAGCCGCCTGATTAGATTCTGCTCTATGTGCTTATGAAATTATATACAGTAAAACCTCTCTATAACGGCCACTAAATTATCAAGTATTTCGTGTTACAGGCGGGTGGCTGCTTAAAGCAAGGTGAAAGTAAAACAGAACGCTCCTATAGGAGCGTTCTGTTTTACTTTCACCTTGCTTTAAGCGGCCACCTGCCATAAATATCAAATAATTAACACAATTTAGTGGCCGTTATAGAGAGGTTTTACTGTACATGATCCTGCAGTTTTTTGTCCAGGAAATGTTCTCATAAAAATTAATTTAATAAATATTCATGAAGTGATCAATTCATGCGTAAATGTTTGTTAATGGAAGGTCTGTTTCTTTTCCTTTGAAAACGGCTACAATGTTCCACCTTCCATATACGTCTTTAAAACTATTTTATCCATGAATATTCAGTGGGTATTGAAATTTTGAATAAACATAGAATGGGGAAAGGGTTAAAGACCATGAATTAAGACATATTTTGAGAGGTCCTGATTGAATGGTCATTATAGAGAGGTTTTACTAAACAGGTATTTAACCCATTACCTCATAGGCTATTTTTAGATACAACCACTTAGAATAAATCTACCAAAAAGGAGCATTAACTTGAGAAAAGGAAACTTTTAACTTTGTAGTTGACAAATAGAGCATTTGCTCCTATAGGAGCAAATGATCTATTTATCACAATGATTTCACAAAGTGACTTATTGAGTCGTCAAAAGTTGTCAATATGAGGGAACGGGTTAAGTCAATCGTGCTAATTATTTCATTTTCATACAGTGTTATCGTTATTCATTTGTCATGCATATGTACAACATTCATCACAGTTATGTTCTATTAATCACAATGTTAAAAAACGAAAGTGACAAAATAAAAAATAACATCCAAAATGTTTCTAATCTAAAACAAATCTTTCCTCCAACAATGATACAGTTGATCAGCTAACGATCAACTAATGTGACAGTTTGGATAAGTTACTTAGTTTCTCATCAACATTACAAATGTTTGACACTGTCACCCATTCCCTCATAGGCTATTTTTAGATCCTACCTCTGAATAATTCTACCGAAAAGGAGCATTTACTGGAGAAAATAATTAATTTTTTTTAGAATTGTGTAGTTTGGAAGCCATTGTGATTAATTTCGCTTCATAGGTTTCAAAATGTGACTTTTGCAGAGGCGTAGAAAGAAGTATTTATGGAGGAAAGGGTTACTGCTAATATGAAAGAAATTGATTAACAAGAGAACAACATGCAGATACCAAAGCTTGACTGTCCGTGAAAATCATTGTTTTAAGCCAATCCCTCATATAAGTACATGTACCTTTTTATACCTTTGCAAACAGAGCAGACCCAGCTCAGATGGTTCCTGTAGGGGCCATCTGATCAGGGTCTGCTCTGTTTGCTTATGGTTATTGGTATAACCCTTTCCTCCATAGGCCATTTTTTAGACCCAACCTCTTTGAATAAATCTACCGAAAAGGAGCATTATCTAGAGAAAAGGATTTTTTTTTAGAATTTTTAGTTTTATAGTTTGAAAGCATTGCGATAAATAGAGCATTTGCTCCTATAGGAGCAAATTAATGCTCTATTTATCACAATGGTTTCAACAGATGATTTCTGCGTATATTTAAGGCATATTTATGGAGGAAAGGGTTAAATAGTTAACTCTTCCCCTGTTCTATGTTTATTCCAAATTTCAATACCTACTGAATATTCATGGACACAATAGTTATATTCATGGACACAATAGTTATAACGAAATGTGGCAGGCGAAACATTGTAGCCATGTTAGTAACTAAAGAAACAGATCTATCAAATTCCATTAGCAAACAGAACAGACCCTGATCTGGGTCTACTCTGTTTGCAGATGTGTGAAAAGGTGTTTATATGAAGGGAAGGGTTGAATCTAGATATAAACTGTCTGTCATGAATTAACCCATTCCCTCATAGGCTATTTTTAGACCCAACCTCTTTGAATAAATCTACCGAAAAGGACCATTTACTTGAGAAAAGGAAAATGTTAGAATTGTGTAGTATTGAAACCATTGTGATAAATAGAGCATTTGTGCCTATGTAGCAAATGCTCTACTTATCACAATGGTTTCAAGAAGTAACTATTACAAAGGCGTGGATTTAAGGTGTATTTATGGAGGAAAGGGTTTAACCGTAGAATGCCGTAACAATAGAACAGCACCATATCCTAAAAATAAATCGTAAACCCTTTGATTGAGGTAATTTAACCCTTTCCCTGTTCTATATTTAGTCCAAATTTCAATACCTACTGAATATTCATGCGTAAAATAATGAAATATGAAATATGAGAGGTTGAACATTGTAGTCATTTTAGAAAGTATAGAAACAGACCTATCAAATTGCATTAGCAAACAGAGCAGACCCTGATCAGACGGCTCATCTAGGAGCCATCTGATCTGGGTCTACTCGGTTTCCAATGTGTGAAAGACATTTATATGAGGGAAAGGGTTAACGACCTTTGCAACGTATG
Source organism: Azorinus chamasolen (assembly GCA_963576725.1). NCBI lineage: Eukaryota > Metazoa > Mollusca > Bivalvia > Cardiida > Solecurtidae > Azorinus > Azorinus chamasolen. The sequence continues at coordinate 49,174,652 of OY755251.1, read as the reverse complement.
TGGACCCAGATCTGAAACATTTCTACCAAAACTTTCCGATCAGGTATGCATATTTTCTGTTTCAAGTTCTGTTTTAGTAAACTTTACTTCTTAGAATAAAAGGACTAACCTGCATTCAACGACAGAACTGTCTAATGTGAAATGGTTAATACCATGCAAATTACACAAATACAATTATTGACCTAGTATTAGATTTGAAAGTATGGTTTTCGGTCGTACTCCCTATTTAGACAAACTGGGAACCAAACTTCACTTCTACTGTACATGTATGGTTTCACATCACATTCTTGACCTAGAATGATCATATTTTAAATATAACAAACTGGGAACCATGTACAAAATCTAAAACATGGTTTCAAATCAATTTTTTTTACATCACAACATGACTGTTATGTGAAGCTACAGATATAAACCACAAGCTCAACAAGCCATTCAACACAATTATGACACATCATTCAAGACTGATACAGACCCTGGTACAAATAACCCTTTACATAGAGGTCCAGATAAGATGCGTAAATTTAAACGTTTTCCACAATAAAGTCTTCATTTCTCCACCAAACCCTATATTGTGACCACTCTTTAGAATAATCTTTTCGAGGCAAAGAGTGGTCACAACGTAGGGTTTGGTGGAGAAATGACGACTTTAGTACATAAAACCCCGCTAATGCGACCACCTAAAAGAGGTATAATTATGGGTACTAGATGCAGGTGGTAGCTTAATGCAGGACAAAATAATGCAGACAGCTCTGTATTACTTTTATCCTGCATTAAGCAACCACCTGCTTATAAAGACACCCATGTTTATTCATTAAGTGGTCGCATTAGAGGGGTTCTACTGTAGTAGAGTACACATCTTTATCTGTTGCTGTCACTTGATGAATATTCACACAAGACTCCGCCCATTGACCCTTTACTCCATAAATACACCTTTGCCAACAGAGTAGACCCAGATCAGATTGCTCCTTTAGGGGCCTTCTGATCAGGGTCTTCTCTGTTTGCTTATAAAATAATACAGATCTGAACCTAATTTCAATCCAAGGTAAAAATTCTTCCATGCCTTTATAAACGGTCAGGTAATAAATATTCGTGATGTTATTATTTATTTCTTGTATGAATATTCATTAGGTAAAGGATTCAATGTGACAAATAACGGTGTCCTCAGTCTTGAACGTGAGTACTTAATTATTCAAATACATTGTTAAAACTGTTCATTCTCACAAACTACATTTGATGTACCACAGTGATTCTTAACACAGCCCCGGAATTTGTATTTACCCTTTATTCCATGAATATTCATGTAAGAGATACTGACATCATGAATATTAATGAGATTATCATTAGTTGTTATAATAGCACATGGACAAAGGAATTTTTGGCCATGGCAGAAGCTGTAGAATCATTTATATTACATCATAAGCAAACAGAGCAGACCCTGGTCAGACGGCTCCAATACAAGCCGTCTGATCTGGGTCTTCTCTGTTCACTTTCTTTTTCAAAGACATAATCAGATAATCAGTAGTTTAGATCCTGACAAAATGCCAGGAGCTGTCTGATTTGGATTTACTCTGTTTGCAAAGGTATACAAATGCGTATATATGGAGTAAAGGGTTAAAATTAGTAATCAAACAGAGCTACAGATAAAGGTGCGTACTCAAATACTAAAATCGCCATTTCTCCACCAAACCCTATGTTGTGACCACTCTTTAGAATCGTCTCTTTGAGACGATTCTAAAGAGTGGTCACAACATAGGGTTTGGTGGAGAAATAAAAAAGTTATTCTTGAAAATATTTTTAAGTACGTATCTTATCTGGACCTCTGATCAAAGACAGGCAATGTTAAGAATCAACGAGGCACAGTGTGAGCACATCACAGGGGTCAAACTTGCATCACTACACAATATAATAACCACCTGTTGCGATTCAATGTTTCTCTCCTCAAACTGGGGACAAAAAAAGAAGACAGATTAAGAATATACTAAGGAAAAATGATGTGATGACATTGATTTAAACCCCATTACCTCATAATATACCCTTTTAAAAACCTTTGCAAACAGAATAAGCCAAGATCAGGCCACTCCTGCAGCAGCCGTCTGATCTTGGTCTGCTCTGTTTGCTTATACTATAGTTTCTTTCATGGCTTAAACTTTCCCTTGTCAATATGCCATTACAAAAATATGGAAATGCACATTATAGAAATATATATATGTTACAGAAATATTCATGAGGGCTAAGAAGAAGATAATGACAAAACAATGGAGCAAATACTAAAACTGTGCTGATATGCTCAGAATGTAACTGAGGTCAGTATCATACTGTACAGTAGAACCTGTCCTAAGCGGCGACTTATTTATTGAACATAGGAGTCTAAACAAGAGGGCCAGAATGGCCCTGAAGCGCTCACCAGACAATCAGAGGAGAAGATTTTCAAAGTTTTCACTATATGTTTCTATAGAAAACTAGCTTGCCCTGGGGCAGGGCTAATTTTGACCCAAGAGGCACAATTTATATAACTTTTGTAGAGGACCTGAACATGATGCTATGTGCCAAATATGAAAGCTGAGAACCTTCCAGTTTCAGACGAGTAGATTTTCAAAGTTTTCACTATATGTTTCTATTGAAAACTGGCTACCCCAGGCACCAGACAATCAGAGAAGATTTTCAAAGTTTTCACTATATGTTTCTATATATATATATATATATATATAGAAAACTAGCTTGCCCTCGGGCAGGGCTAATTTTGACCCAAGAGGCACAATTTATATAACTTTTGTAGAGGACCTGAACATGATGCTATGTGCCAAATATGAAAGCTGAGAACCTTCCAGTTTCAGACGAGTAGATTTCAAAGTTTTCACTATATGTTTCTATTGAAAACTGGCTACCCCTAAGGCAGGCCAATCTTTACTCCAGGGCCATAATTTATATAACTTTTTTAGAAGACCGGAACATGATGCTATGTGCCAAATATGAAAGCTGAGAACCTTCCAGTTTCAGAGAAGGAGATATTCAATGATTTCACTATTTGTTTCTATTGAAAACTGCCCACCCCTGGGTCGGGGCCAATTTTGACCCTGGGGCCATAATTTATATAAATTTTGTAGAGGACCTGAACATGATGCTATGTGCCAAATATGAAAGCTGAAAACCTTCAAGTTTCAGAGGAGAATGTTTTCAAAGTTTTCACTACATGTATTTGTTTCTATTGAAAACTGCCCACCCCTGGGGCGGGGCCAATCTTGACCCCAAGGCCATAATTTATACAAATTTTATAGAGGACCTGAACATGATGCTCTGTGCCAAATATGAAAGCTGAGAGCCTTCCAGTTTAAGAGAAGAAGATTTTCAAAGATTTCACTATATATTTGTTTCTATTGAAAACTGTCCACCCCTGGGGCGGGGCCAATTTTGACCCTGGGGCCATAATTTATATAACTTTTGTAGAGGACCGGAACATGATGCTATGTGTCAAATATGAAAGCTCAGAGCTATCCAGTTTCAGAGAAGAAGATTTTCAAAGATTTCACTATTTGTTTCTATTGAAAACTGCCCACCCCTGGGGCGGGGCCAATTTTGACCCCAAGGCCATAATTTATATAACTTTTGTAGAGGACCTGAACATGATGCTATGTGCCAAATATGAAAGCTGAGAGCTATCCAGTTTCAGAGAAGAAGATTTTCAAAGATTTCACTATTTGTTTCTATTTAAAACTGCCCACCCCTGGGGCGGGGCCAATTTTGACCCTGGGGCTATAATTTACATAACTTTTGTAGAGGACCTGAACATGATGCTCTGTGCCAAATATGAAAGCTGAGAGCCATCCAGTTTCAGAGAAGAAGATTTTCAAAGATTTCACTATTTGTTTCTATTGAAAACTGCCCAACCCTGGGGCGGGGCCAATTTTGACCCCAGGGCCATAATTTATATAACTTTTGTAAAGGACCTGAACATGATGCTATGTGCCAAATATGAAAGCTGAGAACCTTCTGGTTTAAGAGGAGAAGATTTTCAAAGTTTTACTATATGTTTCTATTGAAAACAAGTCACCCCTTGGGCGGGGCCAATTTTGACCCCAGGGGCATAATTTATACAAATTTTGTAGAGGACCTGAACATGATGCTATGTGCCAAATATGAAAGCTGAAAACCTTCATGTTTCAGAGGAGAATGTTTTCAAAGTTTTCACTACATGTATTTGTTTCTATTGAAAACTGCCCACCCCTGGGGCGGGGCCAATTTTGACCCTAAAGCCATAATTTATAAAAAATTTGTAGAGGACCTGAACATGATGCTCTGTGCCAAATATGAAAGCTGAGAGCCTTCCAGTTTAAGAGAAGAAGATTTTCAAAGATTTCAATATATATATTTGTTTCTATTGAAAACTGCCCACCCCTGGGGCGGGGCCAATTTTGACCCTGGGGCCATAATTTATTTAACTTTTGTAGAGGACCGGAACATGATGCTATGTGTCAAATATGAAAGCTCAGAGCCTTCCAGTTTCAGAGAAGAAGATTTTCAAAGATTTCACTATTTGTTTCTATTGAAAACTGCCCACCCCTGGGGCGGGGCCAATTTTGACCCAAGGGTCATAATTTATATAACTTTTGTAGAGGACCTGAACATGATGCTCTGTGCCAAATATGAAAGCTGAGAGACTTCCAGTTTCAGAGAAGAAGATTTTCAAAGATTTCACTATTTGTTTCTATTGAAAACTGCCCAACCCTGGGGCGGGGCCAATTTTGACCCCAGGGCCATAATTTATATAACTTTTGTAGAGGACCTGAACATGATGCTATGTGCCAAATATGAAAGCTGAGAACCTTCTGGCTTAAGAGGAGAAGATTTTCAAAGTTTTACTATATGTTTCTATTGAAAACAAGTCACCCCTTGGGCAGGGCCAATTTTGACCCCAGGGGCATAATTTATATAACTTTTGTAGAGGACCTAAAGATGATATTATGTGCCAAAGATGAAAGATGAGAACCCTGTAGATTCAGAGGAGAAGATTTTTAAAGGTTCAAATTGTTGACGACGAACGACGAACGATGGACGACGGACGACGCACGCCGACGGACGACGGGTGATCACAAAAGCTCACCCTGAGCACAAAGTGCTCTGGTGAGCTAAAAAGCAGGGGGTTGCTTAATAAAGGGCAAAAGTAATGCATAAAGCTCCTTTCTGCATTACTTTTGACCTGCATTAAGCTACCACCTGCCTTACAAACTCATAATTAGCCATCTGTTTGAAGGCCACTTAACCCTTTACTCCATACATACACCTTTCTATGCCTTTGCAAACAGAGAAGACCCAGATCAGACGGCTCCTATAGGAGCCCTCTGATCAGGGTCTGCTCTGTTTGCTTATGATATAGTATAGAAATGATTTTAGTTTCTATCATGGCCAAAAATTCCTGTGTTCATGTGCTAATATAACAAATTAATCTAATTAATATTCATGATATCATTATTTCTTACATAAATTACATGGTTAAGACAGGTTCGACTGTATATACTGTAAATATTTGTACACTCAATCTCCCATTTTCACTGGTTTGCAAAGCTGAATAACCCTAATTACCCAAAGTATTGCTGACACCAAGTCTCCAATCTCTACCAGTTTGCACAGCTGAATAACCCTAATTACCCAAAGTATTCCTGACACCAAGTCTCCAATTTGTACCAGTTTATACAGCTGAATATGTCAGATTGGGACTATTTTTACGAATTTAAATTAATCCCTTGAATATGGGAAATGAGTGCACTAACATTAGCAAACAGTGCAGACGGAGATCAGACTGCTCCTTTAGGAGCCCTCTGATTGGCTTCTACACTATTTGTCATTCAAAATCTTCTCACAAATTCTACCCTTTCATACTGTATGGACTCTACCTATAAACAATGATGGACTATTCCATTCTGAAAATTCATCTATGAAAGGGTTATTAAAGCTGACGTAGTAGCACATAGTGCAGACCCTGATCAAATGGTTCCTTCAGGAGTGATTTGATCTGGGTTTGTTCCATTTGCCTAACTCTACCAGTCTGAATACTTCTGATAATCAAGATACATCAATTAGGTTCCGTTTTGATCATTTAACCCATTTCCTCATATCTACGCCTTTTGATGCCTCTGTAAAAGCCTTTTTTTTTTTAAAACCATTGTGATAAATAGAGCATTTGCTCCACAGGAGCAAATGCTCTATTTATCACAATGGTTTCTATGCTACACAATTCTTAAAGTCCTTTTCTCTAATTAATGCTCCTTTTCAGTAGATTTATACAAAGAGGTTGAATCTAAAAATAGCCTATGAGGTAATAAGTTAACATAAAACTAAAGGATGAGCGAAAAGTGTACACCCCGATAAAACTGCTCCTTCAGGAGCCATTTAAACTAGCTATGAACTATGTGCCCATGTCTGTCTGTAAATAATTAGGGTAGTTTACATTTAACCCTTTCACCGCCAATGTCGCCTTTATGCACCACGACAAATAGTGCAGTTCCAGATCAGACACCGCCTTTTCAAGGTGGCGTCTGATCAGGGACTTCAATTTTTGTCTCAATCTCTATTTCTATACCTGTGATTTTTTCCTTTTAAATTTGCATTCATTTATCTCATTTCCTTATTGTACCAAATGATTTAATAAAATTGGATTGCAGACGACAATTAGAAATTTGGCGCCAAAAGACTATCTAAACAATAGTCATCTGCAACTAGGGTTGTCTGCAAAATGTGTCATCTGTATCTGTTTAACCCTTTCCTCCATAAATACACCTTCCTATGCCTTTGCAAACAGAGAAGACCCAGATCAGACGGCTCCTGTAGGAGCCATCTTATCAGGGTCTACTCCGTTTGCTTATGAAATTACATAAATTTGATATTCTACAGGTTCTGCCATGGCCACAATTCCTGTGTCAAAGTGCCATTGTAAAAACTAAAGAAATTAATATTCCTGATGTCATTATTTCTTTAATGAATATTCATGGAGTAAAGAGTTAATTGCTACAAAGTAGACTTTTTTTTCTACATTTCTTGTCAGATACATGATCTGAGCATCAAACGAGCTTGAATCCAGTTGAAAAGTCAAGTAAACAGAGCAGACACTGATAAGACGGATAGGAGCTGTCTGATTGAGGTCTACTCTGTTTGTAAATGTGCGAAAAAGCGTTTATAAATATGAGGGAAAGGGTTAAATATAATGCCACCTCGCACAATTTCCATGGTACACATGAACGTGAAATTTAGTCATCTTAGCTGCATTGAGATGAGGTGTAACTGAGCATTTTATCTGGATTCAAACAATTTGTCAATGTAATGGTATTTTGAAAGAAAATGAAAGTAAAATCAGCTTTGAGAGTTGTATCAAGACAATATTTTTTTGCAGATGACAATTACTTAACACGAAAAGAGTAAATAAGACCTTCACAATCTGACAAATATAAAAATAATTCACACCTGTTCAAAGAAATAAAGAAATTACATTAGTATACAGTATAATGTAACTGTTACAATAAAAATGAATATTCAGGTGAGAAACTCTGATTGTATGAATATTAATTTGCAGAATTCTATAATGGCATCATGAACAAGAACTTTTTTATCAAGGCATAAGGTGTAGAATCAGATCTATGTCATAAGCAAACAGAGCAGACCCTGATCAGACAACTCCTATAGGAACCGTCTGATCTGGGTCTACTCTGTAAATGCATCAAAAAGCATCTCCATGAAGAAAAGGGTTAAGCCTTATCCAGCAAGAAAAAAAATCCGCTCAAATTTTGATCTGTTGCAAGATTCAATACTGACGATTCTAACAAACAGTTGAGAAACAACTGGCTGAGAGTTAACCCTTTCCTCCATAGGCGATATTTTAGACACAACCTCTTTGAATGAATCTACCCAAAAGGAGCATTCACTAGAGAAAAGGAAAATGTTAGAATTTTGTAGTTTTCAAACCATTGTGATAAATAGAGTACTTAGGAGCAAATGCTCTATTTATCACAATGGTTTCAAGAAGTGACTATTACAGAGGCGTAGAAAGGCGTATTTATGGAGGAAAGGGTTAAACATCGTTATTCCTCATGAGACGCTAAGTGACCTGGCCCCCTTATCTGGATCAAAGCTGTTTGCAAATGCCAGTCAGATAGTAGATAGCCAGATAAGGGTAAAAACAAATGATCAATTACGTAACAATAGAACCTCTTAACCCTTTCCTTGCTCTATGTTTATTTCAAATATTGATACCTACAAAACATTCAGGGACAAAATATAGGAGCCGTCTGTTTTGGGTCTGCTCTGTTTACTACCAACAGAGGGTTAATACAGGTTTTTTTGGGCAATAACATCTGCAGTGTCCCGAGGGGATGTTGTTGTCCCGAGTCCGAAGTGTGAGGGCAGCAACTGTCCCAAGGGACACTGCAGATGTTATTAATGTGTAAACGTGTATTATCACTATTCTTGCATAAAACCTTTTTTCTGTGTTCATTGAATTGATAAAAACACAACAATAACTATACGCTATTTCTTTGACAGTTCATTCGATTTACGCTATTACCGGGCATTGTTTAAAAACGGTATTCCTTGCGTCTACTGTTGACATTAGGCCCCGCAAAGGTATAATTAAAACTGCAACAGCACGTGAGCGCGAGAAGCGCCTTGTTAATACAAGGGTAATCGGGACTACAACAGCACGCTTTATGCAAGAATGGAATTTAATAGATCTATTTCTTTACTTTCTAAAATGGCTACAATGTTCTACCTTCCACATTTCATTATAACTATTTTGTCCATGAATATTCAGTAGGTATTGGAATTTGGAATAAACATAGAACAGGGAAAGGGTTTAAAGAAATTGTTTGTTAAAATCTATTTTAACTTCTGTGACCTACTTATGCAACTAACTGGAGACACACTACCTCATACAGATGCCTTTTCACACACTGTAGACCTCAATTAGATAACACCTGCTGAAGTCATCTGATTTGGGTCTGCTCTATTTGCATATGGGATACTACAGATCTGATTCTAGAGTTTCCACCAGGACTAATAATTCCTGTGTTTGTACGCCATAATATAAATTCATTTAATTAATATTCATGCAGTCATTATTTCTTACATGAAAATTAATTAGCTATGAGGTTTAAGGAATTGTTGATTACAAATAACGACAAGGTAATCCCAATAGCTCACCTTGCCACTTTGTGTCAGGTGAGCTAAAAATACAGGTGTATTGAAACTTTTACTTAATGTTTAACCCATTCCCTCATACGCTATTTTTAGATCCAACCTCTTTGAATAAATCTACCAAAAAGGAGCATTAACTAGAGAAAAGGAAAATCTTAGAATTTTGTAGTTTGAAACCATTGTGATAAATAAAGCATTTGCTCCTATAGGAGCAAATGCTCTATTTATCACAATGGTTTCAACAGGTGATTTTTACAGAGGCTTAGAAAGGCGTATTTATGGAGGAAAAGGTTAAACTACTGCTAGTTATATGGAAAACTGTATAAAGAATGACACAAACCTCAGACAGCCGTCCAGAAGGATACAGTCGATCTAGATACTCAGAGGCCCTGGTAGCTAAGGGAAATAATTCTTGTTCAACAGCACTGTAGGTAAGGGAGGCAACCTTGACACTGAAACACAAAATATGTAAACCATTTGTGACAATATTTGTGGCGATACCAGTCACAATTAATTTATCATTATACACAAAGCCACACTTTTTTAATCAGAAAACTAATTATCACAGAATGTGAATAATCCCAACACACAAGCAATTATCAAACTAGAAAATTGTGTCTGTAAGACACAGCGATGCCCCTGTGGTGGTGCTTGCCTAGCTGCAATAAAATTCATTTGACCATGATTTTGGGCTTGTGAGCAGCATGGTCTTGGTGTGCAATGAAAGTATGGATGGTGGTTAATGAGAATATGCAATTTCATGCCAATAGCTATAGTGGTTAGTGAGATATAAGACAATGACAAAACTGCGACAACCAACTACACGTAAAAGTGTGACACACAGACAGCCGGACGGATGGACAGGTGCAAAACATAATGCCCCCTGACTATCGTCATTGGGTGCATATAAGTATATTTTGAATAAGCAAGGACCCATTACTGCGAGAAGTTATCCGACCTGAACATTTTAACCCATTCCCTGATATTGACGACTTTTGACAAGTCTGTAAATTAAAAGTCAAATTGTGAAACCATTGTGATAAATAGAGCATTTGCTCCTATAGGAGCAAATGCTCTATTTATCACAATGGTTTCAAACTACAAATTTCTAAAATTTTCCTTTTCTCTAGTTAATGCTCCTTTTCGATAGATTTATTCAAAGAGATTGTATCTAAAAATAGCCTATGAGGTAATGGGTTAATGATAATGAAAGAAGTTGCCAGATCTATAGGACAAGTACCAGTATTCCAATTTTACCATATATCTGTTCAGATTTGCGAGACATCCCCACCCTCTACATACATTTTATCAGCTCAGATTTACAATACACTGACATACATGTACATTGCTTTATATCTCTCAAGATTTACCAGAAATGCTCATACTTTGCTTTATACAGAAGACCCTCTCTAATGCAACCACTTAACAACTAAATATATGTATCTTTAGCCCATTACCTCATAGGCTATTTTTAGATCCAACCACTTTGAATAAATCTACAGAAAAGGAACATTAACAAGAGAAAAGAAAACTAGAAATGTGTCCATAGGACACTGATGCCCCCACTTCAGACTTTTTGTCACAGAAAAGGCCATTTTTAAAGTCATTTTTGCAAATAATGGGCCGCAACTCCTAAACGACTGAAGCGATTTACATGGCTATCGAACTTGACCAAGATATAATGGCCACAAACATGTGTGTAAAGTTTGGTGTGGAATGGACAAATACTTTCCAACAAGAGATGTTTGTTAAACATGTATACTCCCCAGACCCCCTGACCTTTGATCTAGTGACCTCAACTATAGAGGTCATCTAGCGGTCATGACTAATGACCACAGCAACTTTGAAGATCCTAAGCCAAACCACTGATCATTTATTGATCTGAAAACATTTCACAAGTTAAGGTCATGGTGACCTTGACCTTTGACCTAGTGACCTCAACAACTATAGGGTTCATCTAGTGGTCACGACCATCTACCACAGCAAGTTTGAAGATCCCAAACTAAACCTTTCAGCAGTTATTGATTGGAAACCATTTCACCAGTTAAGGTCATGGTGACCTTGACCTAAGACCTAGTGACCTCAAAAACAATAGGGGTCATCTAGTGGTCATGACCAACCACCACAGCAAGTCTGATGATCCTAAGCCAAACCCTTGAGCAGTTATTGATCGCAAACCATTTCACCAGTTAAGGTCATGGTGACCTTGACCTTTGACCTAGTGACCTAAAAACAACTGGTATCATCTAGTTGTCATGACCAACCATCACAGCAAGTTTGAAAATCCTAAGCCAAACCCTTGAGCAGTTATTAATCAGAAACCATTTTACCAGTTAAGGTCATGGTGACCTTGACCTTTGACCTAATGACCTCAAAAACAATAGGGGTCATCCCGTGGTCATGACCAACTACCATAGCAAGTTTGAAGATTCTAAGCTAAACCCTTGAGCAGTTATTGATCGGAAACCATTTAACCAGTTAAGGTCATGGTGACCTTGACCTTTGACCTAAAAAACAATAGGGGTCATCTAGTGGTCATGACCAACCACCACAGCAAGTTTGAAGATCCCAAGTCAAATCCTTGAGCAGTTATTGATCGGAAACTATTTCACCATTTTAGGTCATGGTGACCTTGACCTTTGACCTAGTGACCTCAAAAACAATAGGGGTCATCTACTTGTCATGACCAACCACCACAGCAAGTTTGAAGATTCTATGCCAAGTCGTTTATTAGTTATCGTTCAGAAACCATCGATCTACCGACCGACAGACAGACCGACAGACCGACTGACATGTGCAAAGCAATATACCCCCATTTTTTCAAAAGGGGGGTATAAAAAGAAGTCTGGACAAATTATTCTAGATGTGCGTATGTACGTACTGACGGATGTACAGACGGATGTACGTACAGACATGGGCAACCCTATATGCCACCACTATGTTGGGGGCATAAAAATTAGAATTTTGAAGTTTGAAACCATTGTGAAGAGGCGTAGAAAGGATTTATGGAGGAAAGGTTTATCAGCAGGTGGTTGCTTAATTGCAGCATGAGAGTGATGTAGACAGAGGAGCATTTCTCTCATCCTGCATTAAGCTTCTACTCTGCCTTGAAAACCCAGAATTAAACCTTTTTAGGTGGTTGTTTTACATCTGCTATGTTAACCATTTCCCTGTTCTATGTTTATTCTAAATTTCAATACCTACTTAACATTCATAGATAAAAACAGTTATAATGAAGTATGGAAGGTGGAACCTTGTAGCCATTTTAGAAAGTAAAGAAACAGAACTATCAAATTCCATTAGCAAGCAGAGCAGAGCAGACCCTGATCAGAAGGCTCCTATTGGAGCCGTCTGATCTGGGTCTACTCTGCTTGCAAATGCGTGAAAATGCATTTATATGAGGGAAAGGGCTAATACACTTACACTTTGATGAGGGAGGAAGCAACTTCCACAAACTTCTGGAGGGCCACGGTTTCCCTGGTATTTAGCGACATGCTTTTCTGTCCACTTGTTTGCTCTGGCTTCTGCTTCTCCGACCATGATTTCAGCACCGTCTCAAAAGTCTAACAGAAACCAAACAAAAAAGTTAATGTGTTGGGAATGGAAACAGACAAGCCAACTGACAAGAGCAACACTTTACATGATGAATCTTCATAAGAAAAAGGGTTAAATGAAACAGTGCAGACCACTGGTTCATAAAGTCATAATAAGAATTTAGCTATTCAATATTCATCATGATGCATTGTAAATAAACCTTTTCACGCCTCTGCAAACAGAGCAGACCCAGATCAGACAGCTCCTGTAGGAGCTGTCTGATCAGGGTCTGTTCTGTTTGCTTCTGAAAATAATATACATGTTCAAAGATATAATTCCATAGTTTCTGCCGTGGTCTAAAATTCTTATCTTTATGTGCCATTATAAAAAATCATCTAATTAATATTCATGGTGTATTATTTCTTACATAAATATTCATGGAGAAACGGATTAACCCTGTACTCCATAAATACACCTTTCTATGCCTTTGCAACAGAGTAGACCAAGATCAAATGGCTCCTATAGGTCAGCTCCGTTTGCTTATGATACTATAATTATAGATATGATTCTACAGTTTCTACCATGTTAAAAAATTCCTGTGTCCTTTTGACATTATAACAATGAATGAAAATTAATATTTCTGATGTCATTATTTTGACATGAATGTTCATGGAGGAAAGGGTTAGGTAAAAACAAGTAAAGCACCTGGTTATAGTCTCCCTTCAGTCCAAATGATCACTCAGCCGACTGTAAATTTACTCCCCATTTAACCCATTCCCACATAGGCTATTTTTAGATCCAACCACTTTGAATTAATCTATCGAAAAGGAGCATTAACTAGAGAAAGGAAACTTTTAGAATTTTGAAGTTTGAAACCATTGTGATAAATTGAGCACTTGCTCACAATGGTTTCAACAGGTGATTTTTACAGAGGCGTAGAAAGGTGTATTTATGGAGGAAAGGGTTCAGTTATTATTTCTCACAAGGATAATCATTAACCTTTAGCCTGCAATGGGCAGATGAGTGACTACCTATGCAAACAGTTTGGATCCAGATGAGAAACCAAGTAACTTGGCGTCTCATCAGGATCCAAACTGTTTGACACTCTAATTGCATTTTGGTTGACAAATTGTTTAAAGCAGGGATTTTGAAAATGTAGTAGGTCAAAAATTCTGTAAAACTAATTTGCTCAGCAGGCTAAAGGTCAAATAAAGGGTCAAGGGGCTAACAGTCCAAATAATGACAATGCTAAGTTCTGATGACAAGTTTTACAGTGGCACTCATTTGAACACTTCACCCATTCAATAATTATGTTCAGAAATAAGGAAATCATGAATATTTATTAGTTTAATTTTTATAGGAACCATCTGATCTGGATCTAATCTGTTTGCAAAGGCATGAAAAGGCACTTAGTTGAGGGAAAGGTTTATTGCTTTACCTCATAGAGACACCTTTTCATGCCCTTGTAAACAGAGTAGATAAAGCTTAATATGAAATAATATATACATGCATACAGTAGAACCCCTCTAATGCGACCAGTTAATGAATAAACAAGAGTGTCTTTATAAGCAGGTGGTTGCTTAATGCAGAACAACAGTAATACAGAAAGCTCCTCTAGGAGCTTTCTGTATTACTTTTGTCCTGCATTAAGCTACCACCTGCATCTAGCACCCAGAATCATACCTCTTTTAGGTGTCGCATTAGCGGGGTTTTACTGTATATAATTGTCCAGTTTCTGCCATGTTCAAAATATCCTGTTTTCATATACAGTGAACACTCGTTACAACGGAAGTGTTTGTTTCCAGACATTTTGCTGGCAAAACGAGGTTGCCATTATAACGAGTTTAAATATGAAAGGAACAATATCGCCAGTTTTAAACTAGTACCAACAGGTGAAAGCTTAATGCAGAACACAAGAAGTGCAAAAAGCTCCCAAATGGAGCTTTTTGCACTTCTTGTGTTCTGCATTAAGCGATCACCTGTCCTATTGGCATTGCACCTATTTATTCAGTGGTTGTTTCAAAGACTTAACGGTAATTTTGTTTCAATTCATACTGCTGGTATAACAAGGGTGCCATTGTAATGAAAGCTGGTGTAATGAGGGTTCACTGTACCATATGGAGTAAAGGGTTAAAAAACATCATATACCATGAATGGGGAATTATCTTGTACATTCAGTACATAAATTAATCCATTACTCCATGAATACTCATGTAAGAAGTAATGACCTCCTGAAAATTAACTTGATGATTCATTATAATAGCACATCAACACATGAATTTTTGGCCATGGCAGAAATTGCAGAATCATATCTATATGATATCTATATTATACCAGCAGCAAACAGAGCAGACTCTGATCAGATGGCTCCTACAGCATAGAAAGGCGCGTTTATGGAGCAAAGGGTTAAACCGTTGTAGAACGTGACCATAATTGAGGGAGTGAAATAATGCTATTTTTAAATGACAAGGAAGTCATTTATTGATATATTGCTGACAAAGAAAAAATAGGGAGGAACAAGAGATGTTTGTAAAACATGTATACCCCCCAGACCCCCTGACCTTTGATCTAGTGACCTCAACTATAGAGGTCATCTAGCGGTCATGACTAATCACCACAGCAACTTTGAAGATCCTAAGCCAAACGACTGATCATTTATTGATCTGAAAACATTTCACATATTAAGGTCATGGTGACCTTGACCTTTGACCTAGTGACCTCAACAACTATAGGGGTCATCTAGTGGTCACGACCAACTACCACAGCAAGTTTGAAGATCCCGACCCAAACCATTGAGCAGTTATTAATTGGAAACCATTTCATCAGTTAAGGTCATGATGACCTTGACCTTTGATCTAGTGACCTAAAAATCAATAGGGGTCATCTAGTTGTCATGACCAACCACCACAGCAAGTTTGAAGATTCTAAGCCAAACCCTTGAGCAGTTATTGATCGAAAAACATTTCACCAGTTAAGGTCATAGTGACCTTAACCTTTGACCTATTGACCTAAAAAATAATAGGGGTTATCTATTGGTCATGACCAACCACCACAGCAAGTTTGAAGATCCTAAGTCAAACCCTTGAGCAGTTATTGATCACAAACCATTTCACCAGTTAAGGTCATGGTGACCTTGACCTTTGACCTAGTGACCTAAAAAACAATAGGGGTCATCCAGTTGTCATGACCAACCACCTAAGCAAATTTGAAGGTCCTAAGCCAAACCCTTGAGCAGTTATTGATCAGAAACCATTTTACCAATTACGGTCATGGTGACCTTGACCTTTGACCTAGTGACCTCAAAATCAATAGGGGTCATCCAGTGGTCATGACCAACTACCACAGCAAAGTTGAAGATCCTAAGCCAAACCCTTGAGCAGTTATTGATCAGAAACCATTTTACAAGTTAAGGTCATGGTGACCTTGACCTTTGACCTAGTGACCTTAAATACAATAGGCGTCATCCAGTTGTCATGACCAACTACCGCAGCAATATTGAAGATTCTAAGCCAAACCCTTGAACAGTTATTGATCGCAAACCATTTCACCAGTTAAGAGCATGGTGACCTTGACCTTTGACCTAGTGACCTAAAAAACAATAGGGGTCATCTAGTGGTCATTACCAACCACCACAGCAAATTTGAAGATCCTAGGCCAAACCCTTGAGCAGTTATTGATCGCAAACCATTTCACCCTTTAAGGTCATGGTGACCTTGACCTTTGACCTAGTGACCTAAAAAACACTAGGACTCATCTAGTTGTCATGACCAACCACCTAAGCAAATTTGAAGGTCCTAAGCCAAACCCTTGAGCAGTTATTGATCAGAAACCATTTTACCAGTTAAGGTCATGGTGACCTTGACCTTTGACCTAGTGACCTCAAAATCAATAGGGGTCATCCAGTGGTCATGACCAACTACCACAGCAAGTTTGAAGATTCTAAGCTAAATCCTTGAGCAGTTATTGATCGGAAACCATTTAACCATTTAAGGTCATGGTGACCTTGACCTTTGACCTAGTGACCTCAAAATCAATAGGGGTCATCTAGTGGTCATGACCAACCACCACAACAAGATTGAAGATTCCAAGCCAAATCCTTGAGCAGTTATTGATTGGAAACTATTTCACCATTTAAGGTCATGGTGACCTTGACCTTTGACCTAGTGACCTCAAAAACAATAGGGGTCATCTACTTGTCATGACCAACCACCACAGCAAGTTTGAAGATTCTAGGCCAAGTCGTTTATTAGTTATCATTCGGAAACCATCGATCTACCGACCGACCGACCGACCGACCGACAGACCGACCGACCGACCGACCGACCGACATGTGCAAAGCAATATACCCCCATTTTTTCAAAAGGGGGGTATAATAATACAGTATTTCACAGGTGGCCCAGGCATTCCTGATTTTTGCAGTCTTGGATATTTTCCACTGGCGTAATTAACCCATTTGTGCCCACCATCCCATATATGGGATATAGGCAAACAGTGTAGACTCTGATCAGACGCCGCATAATGCCTACACTGTTTGCCGATAGGAATTTCAGTATAAAACAAGAGCACCACAAGCGGGTGCCAACGCTCGTCTGTCGTCATTGTCAAGATGAACATGCATACCAAAAATGAAGGTTGTAAATGAAAAATTGAAGAAGTTACGGTCAATGTTAAGATTTCGGAAGACGACGACAAAGACGACGCGGACACTGGAGTTACGACAATAGCTCTTGATTTCTTCGAAACAGACTACCTAACAAAACGAAATTGAAAATTTAGGCGAGGCATCCCTTAGATAATAAATGGACTAATCCAATATATAAACATGGAAGAATCCACTGGGCGCAAATGGGTTAAAGTCAAAAGTCTTGAGTTCATTACACTCTTTAATCTTTTACTCCATGAAAAAATTAACTATGATTCTTAAATTAATTCCATTTGTATTATTCTCATCGGTATCTATACCTTAAATATCTTTTGTTTTAAATATTCTATATGCATTAAATATACTCAGTTTTGTAATGTAATTTATTCAGGCGAAGTACTGATATATTGCTGACAAAGAAAGAATAGGGAGGAATAATACAGTATTTCACAGGTGGCCCAGATATTCATGATTTTTGCAGTCTTGAATCTTTTCCACTGGCGTAGTTAAAGTCAAAAGTCTTGAGTTCATTACGCTCAGTCATCCTTTACTCCATGAAAAATTTAACTATGATTCTTAACCCTTTCTTCCATAAATACGCCTTTCTACTCCTCTGTAATAACCACTTCTAGAAACCATTGTGATAAATAGAGCATTTGCTCCTATAGGAGCAAATGCTCTATTTATCACAATGGTTTCAAACTACAAAATTCTAAATTTTACTTTTCTCTAGTAAATGCTCCTTTTGGGTAGATTCATTCAAAGAGGTTGCGTCTAAAAAATAGCCTATGGAGGAAAGGGTTAAATACATTCCATTTGTATTATTCTCATCGGTATCTATATCTTAAATATCTTTTGTTTTAAATATTCTATATGCATTTAATATATACTCAGTTTTGTAATGTAATCTATTCATGCGAGGTGCTTTTGAATGCACATATCCTGTGTGAAAAGAGCACTATATAAATGTAGTATAATAATACAATAATAATAATATCTATGTAGGAAAATATAACATCCTGAATATCAATTAGATTATCTCTGATAATGGCACATGAAAGTTTGTCTATGGCAGAAACTGTAGAAACATATTTATATCATTTCACAAGCAAACAGAGCAGACAATGATCAGATGACTCCTACAAGAGCCATCTGATTTGGGCCTACTCTGTTTGCAAAGGTGTATTTATGAAGTAAAGAGTTGATTATGAGCGGATAGTATAAGTACAATGATGGGCCTAGCACGTTCTTCAATCAAACTTTACAAGCCATTTCAAAGCTGTTGACAGATGTCAGAGGGTAGGAGATCACAAAAGTTCACCTGAGCATACTAAGGTGAGCTTTTAAATTGCAGTGAGATGCAATGTTACCGTGTCACAACTAGATATAAAATGTATGGAACACAAAAATACAAAATATGTCTGCCAAAACTACTTTACAACTTTATAAATATACAATAAAACACTGTATGCAGTACAAAAATACAGTAAAACCCCTCTAATGCGACCACTTAATGAATAAACACAGGTGTCTTTATAAGCAGGTGGTTATTTAATGCAAGACAAAAGTATATAGGAGCTTTCTGCATTACTTTTTTCCTGCATTAAGCTACCACCTGCATCTAGCACCCAGAATTATGGTCGCATTAGCAGGGTTTTACTGTAATAACAAATATTGTATCAAGCATTAACCTACATGTCTTTAACCTCTTACCTAATGAATATTCATGTAAGAAATAAGGACTATGAATATCAATTAGCTGAATTTTTATAAGGGCATATAAATGCAGGGATTTTTAGCCATGGCAGAAACTGCAGAATCAGCAAATTGTTTGTATAGATAATAACATTTCTGTGGGAGTGGTGGTCCAGTGGTAGGACGTTAGACTTGGGATCGAAGGGTCCCCGGTTCGAATCCTGCCATCGGACTATCAGAATTTTTCTGAGCAAAAAATGCATCCGACGTTTGCTCCTCTCCACCCAGGTGTATAAATGGGTACCTGTGAGGGAAATAAGCCAATGTGCCATGGCTGCCATGGGCGCCGAGTGTTAATGGCCGACTTATAACCCAATGATCGGGGGGTAAATTGTGAAGTCGGGAGAATATGTACACTGTATATAGTTCCAGACTATAAACCTCACCTTTACCTTTTACCTAACATCTCTAATTTAGGTTTGTGCTGACTGTAAATAACAGCTAACTATACTTATATCAATGGCTTCATTAACCTCGTGAGTATTTAACCCATTCCTCCATAGGCTATTTTTAGACACAACCTTTGAATCAATCTACTGAAAAGGAGCACTTACTAGAGAAAAGAAAAAGTTTAGAATTGTGTGGTTTTGAAACCATTGTGATAAACAGAGCATTTGCTCCTATAGGAGCAAATGCTCTATTTATCACAATGGTTTCATAAAGTGACTTTTACAGAGGCGTAGAAAGGCGTATTTATGGAGGAAAGAGTTAAACAAGACTTTATGCATATTGATTAATTGAATTTTCATAACGGCTAAATAACAAAAGAATGTTTTGGCCATGGTAAGAACTCTATCATCAGATCTATACTATTTCATCAGCAAATAGAGTAGACCCTGATCAGATGGCTCCTACAGGAGCCATCTGATCTGGGTCTACTCTGTTTGCGAAGGTGTGAAAAGGCAGTTCTATCAGGTATATGGTTAAAATAGAGCTAGCAGAGTTACTATCCAACAGCAGTAAGGTACATACAAGGATGGTCCCCTGTCAAAAGTTAACTTACCCTATCCCTTGTAAGCATCTGGGCCCTGTTTTTGTGAACTATGCGAATGTAGCCCGGTGGCTGGATCCAGGCCTCACCATCAACTTGCACTGGTACCCCAACATCTCCCATGATCATGATCTTCACTGTCCGACACTGAAACAAACACATTTGAAAAACAAATTTAAACTTTCATTCACACACACAGTACATGATTTACCTGATGAATATTCCTGTACAAAATTGTTACATCTTGATTAACCCTTACACTGTGGGACACGAGTCACACCTGTCCTTTGCAAATAGTGTAGACCCAGATGAGAGGACTCCTAGTGGACCCTCTGGGTCTGCACTGTTTGTCATAGTACACCTTTCTTTAGAAAATCCCTAAATATTCACAACTGCTTGATCTGTATGAATTTTGTAATAGTCCATTTGAAAATTCAGCATCGTTAGGGTTAAATGAATATTTATAATGACATACGAACACTGTTACACAGGACTTTTTTGCCATGACAGAAACTGTGGATTGAGATCTATTTTATTCCATAAGCAAATAGAGCTGAACATGATCAGACAGCTCCGACAGGAGCCATCTGATCTGGATCTACTCTATTTGCAAAGGTATCAAAAGGGGTCTGTATCTGGTAAGGGGTTAGGGCTATTCCAGAAAAATCTCCCTGGTGGGGTAGGAACGAAAGTCTAAATTAGGGGTACCACCAATAGAATTTTAATTATTTTTACCCCACCACCAAGAGAATAAAAATTCATAATATACCCCCCCCCCCCCCACCTAGAGAATTAAAATTCCCCCCCCCCCCCCCTTTCAAATAAATAAATAAATATATTTTTACATGTATGCAATTACTTTTTGTCAAGCCGACTTGCAAACCCAAATTGCCACATTTGTGCATTAGTCTTGACAGTCTTTCATTTCGTCCTGTTGACATCATACATGCTTCCGTGGTTCTGTTATTGCAAGTAATTTTCTCTTCGCCGACCTCGGATTCACTACATGTACCTGTGCTACTGCTAGGAGTCTGTGTTTTATTAATAAAAAATCCTGTCAATGTCTTTTCGTTGTTATTTAGGTCTATTTTCGGTTTATTTATTTGTTTTGTTCATCCGGGCTTTTACATCGAGAAGCAAGAGCAGTGATTGGTTGAGACCAGGGCTCTAGAAATTTTCAAATCCCAACCGGTCCAGCCGGTAAACGGACATTAGCCCCCCCCCCCCCCCCCCCCTTTCCCCGGACATTTGCCACCTATTTCTTGATGAGCGGACATTTGCCCCCTTGTCTTCTTGTGATATGCGGACATAAGCCACCCGGTAATATGTTTATGAGGGGCTATTGCCAACTTATAGTTTATATATAATAATATGATAGCATGAAATATCGAAATTTGTGAACACCATTTGACATTCGCGAAAACTAATGACATTTCAAGTTTGCATGAATGGCAGTTTTGAAGACTTTGATAGAGAAGCAAGAAAACTAGTTTGTATTTAAAATCTTACATGATTAGTTATTATCATTTAGCTTATGATGCATACTTATTTATCATCAGATAAACGAAAGCAACAAGCCAACATTGTTTTTCTGTTCACTGCAGCATATTTTTGGCAGATAAAATGTAGATCTACCCACAGGGGTCTGAAGTTTGCCTGGACCACAAAATGACGCACCTGTGTAAAAAATCCATTCTGGGTCGAAGTCATTGATTACATATATATATATATATATATATATATATATATATATATATATATATATATATATATATACATTCTTATGTATATATATGTAATCAATGACTTCGACCCAGAATGGATTTTTACATAGGTGTGCCATTGTTGGGTCCAGGCACACTTCAAACCCCTGTGGATCTACCTAAGGAGCTCTTTAATGTGGAGTCTCAAAAATAGGTCAATCTTTACCTTGAAACAAGCGGACATGTTGTTGACTTTTTGTTATGATTGTTCAAAGTTAATTGTGTTGCTGATGGATATCAAGAGAGTATTTGCTCTTAAAAAACTGATTACCCATGCAAAGATATTATTTCTCAGTGACCTTTCAGTCTTAATATAATTACAGTAGCCTAAATCTATGGACTGTAACGTGTTTGTTAACAGGTACAAGGTAGGTAATGTTTCGATTTCTGTCATAAGAGATAAATGTCTTATCAATATTACTACCATGGTTGATTGGCTAGCTGAGAAGAGACCAAGTGGAACTGGACTGACTGCCCGGGGCCTCTAGCCTTTAATCTCTTGACACGTTAATGCTGGGGTCAAATGAAAACAGTTACTTTCAGCAGATGATTTTGATTACAAACGTTGTCTGCTTAAGATTTTCGGACCGATTTTTTTTCAGATTCTGAAATACAAACCGGTCTCAAAATGCAAAAATCGGTCCAGACCGGCGATTTTCCGGATTTCTAGAGCCCTGGTTGAGACTACTGGTGTCTTAGTACTTTTTTCACGGTCTAGTTTGAATCAATCAGCCGCTCATCATGGAAGTTCGTGCCAGAAAAAGGTTTTCTGTTAATTTTCATTATTGTTGAAGAAAACCGCTTGCAGGAAGCGTTTAACTTGACAAACAAACCCATCAATTTAATTTCTGATGTTGAAATACCCCCAACCAATAGAATTTTATTCTATAATCCCCCCCCCCCCCCCGGGGAGATTTTCCTGGAATAGCCCTTAACAGAAATGTTCTACAATAATGAACAATATGTTTTATCAAAAAATGTAACTGGTTACAATGATCTTAGACGTCTGAAATTGGTGTAAATCTTACTACAATATAAGAGAATTTACAAACAGTTTAGATCCAAATGAAACACCAACTACATGTAGGTCAATCAGCGTGCCACAAACCAGAGCAAACAAAAGTCCCTGACATTTCCTTGACATAATTTCTAATTTCACTGACACTTTACATTGTGTCATTTATTCAAATTTTATTTTTAATATTTTTTTAGGAAGGTTTACCATTTCAACCCTGAGTGATCAAAATGTTTGACACTCTGACACTATTCTTTGTAAAGACGTGAAAGAATAAATGTACTTTTGGAACTGAAGCAGACGACAATATTTGCAGACAATATTTAGCGCAGAGGGTTCATTGCTGATAAGTCAAGTTAATTACTGTTAACCCTTTCCCTCATATAAACGTGTTTTCATGCATTGGCAAACAGAGTAGACCCAGATCAGACGGCTTCTATAGGAGCCGTCTGATCAGGGACTGCTCTGTTTGCTATTGGAAATTGGAAAAATCTGTTTCTATACTTTCTAACATGTCTGCAATGTTACACTTTCCATATTTTTTATAACCATTTTGTCCATGAATAATCAGTAGGTATTGAAATTTGGAAGAAATATAGAACAGGGAAAGTCTCCTGAGCAATACTGTGATGGATAAAAATGGGATGTTCTGTGATGTCGATGTAAAACACATGTGTAACTGTGACAGACATACCTGAGCAATTCTGTGATGTTGTAGATCTAACACACGTGAGACCGCCAGCTGTGTGCTGCCAAACACTGCAACCACCTCTAAGATCTTGTCATCGAAGCTTGGAGCCGAGAAACACTGTTACATAAAATTACTGACCATTATACAGATAAGTTTGTTTGATCATTGGAGTTTTAACCCTTTCCCTCATACAAACGTGTTTTCACGCATTTGCAAACAGAGTAGACCCAGATCTGACGGCTCCTAGAGGAGCCATCTGATCAGGGTCTGCTCAGTTTGCTATTAAATAGAATTTGATAAATCTGTTTCTTTGTTTTCTAAAATGTCTGCAATGTTCCAAGTTCCATATTTCTTTATAACTATTTTGTTAATGAATATTCAGTAGGTATTGAAATTTGGACTAAACTTAGAACAGGGAAAGGGTTCATCCGCATCTAGTTGGACAATAACCATAACAGTTGAACTTCGATATCTCGAACTTCAAGGGTCCATACAAATTAGTTCGAGATAACAGATGTTCGAGTCATCCGAATCATAATCTGACCAATATATCTAGTTCACAGCTTAATGCAGGTCGAAAGTAATGCTGAAAGCTCCTGCAGGAGCTTTCAGCATTACTTTCGACCTGCATTAAGCCATCACATGTGTTTCTATATATGTGTAGTGATACATTTCAGAACAATTCTGTATTGTAAATTTTGGAAGGACCGAACTTTTAAATTGAGTTATCCCGAAGCTCGAGTTATCCGAGTTCGAGATATCGAAGTTCAACTGTATATAAAACCTTTGCAAACAGTATAGGCTCAGGTCAAAGGGCTCCTGAGGGTGCACATCGATCAGGGTCTGCACTGTTTGACATAAAAATAATTTTTGTCTGTGATAAATTTTGATACAACTTTTTGTGTAATTAATCCTGAAAGAATTGTGTTGTTGCTGTTCTTGCAGGAAATAATCACCTGGTATCATTCATTGCAAAAAGTCTTGTAGCAGCCGTTTGATAAGCTGTCTGCTAATGAAAGTATAATAGATCTGTCTCTACCGTTTCTACAAATACCACAAAATTTACATAATTTTGTTACTGCTATTCTGCAAAAAAAAGTCTGATGAAAAAAGACTGACAGACAGACGAATGGATGAAAAGATGGAGAAGTGTTCTCAACATGCTAAAAGTGAGTTGACAAAAAAAACTGAGCTAAATTTTCAGATTTTCAGAAACGAAAATCTATTTAAACTGTTTACTCCATGAATAAGTATGTAAGAAATAATGATGTCATAAATATTAATTAGATTGTTATAATAGCACTTTGACACAGGAATTTTTTGCCATGGCAGAAACTGAAGAATCATATCTATATTATACCATAAGCAAACAGAGCAGACCCTGATCAGATAGCTCCTATAGGTGCCATCTGACCTGGGTCTACTCTGTTTGCAAAGGCGAAGAAAGGTGTATTTATGGAAGAAAGGGTTAACCCTTCCCCTGTTCTATGTTTATTACAACCTTTCCCTGTTCTATAATTATTCCAAATTTCGATACCTACTGAATATCCATGGACAGAATAGTTATAACGAAATAAGGAACGTGGAAAATTGTAGCCATTTTAAAAGTAAAGAAACGGATAATTCCAATAGCAAACAGAGCAGACCCTGATCAGACGGCTCCTATAGGAGCCGTCTGATCAGGGTCTACTCTGATTGCAAATGCGTGAAAACTCTTTTATTTGAAGGAAAGGGTTAAACCCACGCCGTGGACCAAAGTAGTAGATAAATATCACACCCTATCCTTCCCATCAATGCTTTTGGCAGTTTATACATCAATGTTTTTTGGCAGTTCATAACGAGTGTTAACAACTTACTCCAAACTGCAAGGAATTTCTTATAAAGCATGCCTGCTTATAACAAACATCATAGTTAGTCATGTTTTAACCCTGCTGAATACTCAAGGAGGAACGGCCAATCATTGATTAATTTCAACAATGAAGTTCATTCAGTTTAAAAGGATTGAATTTGCAGGATGATATTGAATGACAGTGTAGACCCTGATAATAGGGGTACTCTAGAAGATCTCTGATCTGGGTCTACTTGTTTTCGCATTCTCAAAGGGTTAAAGTTAATCTAGATTATTTGATTTCAAGGGAATTTAGAGCTTGCCCAAGACGAAATGCAGTAGATAAACAAATACAAAGTTAACTTACTCTGTTCATTTTTTTTCTTCTGATTTATATTAATCCTCTACCTCATCAGATAGGGTTTTTAATACCTTTGAAAACAGTGTACACCCTGATCAGACGGCTCCTGTATGAGTCGTCTATCAGGATCTGGTCTGTTTGTTTAACCCTTTCCTCCATAAATAAGCCTTTCTACGCCTCTGTAATAACCACTTTTTGAAACCATGGTGATAAATAGAGCATTTGCTCCTATAGGAGCAAATGCTTTATTTATCACAATGGTTTCAAACTACAAAATTCTCAAATTTTCCTTTTCTCTGGTTAATTCTCCTTTCCGGTAGATTCATTGAAAGAGGTTGGATCTAAAAATAGCCTATGGAGGAAAGGGTTAAAGTATTGTATGGTACCTGATTCTACAGTTTTAAACAGGTCCAAACTTTTTCTTGTTCATATGCCACTATAACCCTTTACTCCATAAATATGCCTTTCTACGCCTTTGCAAACAGAGTAGACCCATATCAGATGGCTCCTATAGGACCAATTTGATCAGGGTCTGCTCTGTTCACTTAAGAAAAACATAGATATGTTTCTACAGTGTCTGTCATGGGCAACAATTCCTGTGCTCATGTGTCAATATAAAAATATAAACTAATTAATATTCATGATGTTATTATTTCTTATATATGGATAGTAAAGGCATAAAATATTCAACTAGTTAATATCCATGAATACATATTTCTTACGCCAGTATGCATGGAATAAAAGGTTAAAGCTTTCCTCCATAAATACGCCTTTCTACGCCTCTGTAAAAGTCACTTTTTGAAACCATTGTGATAAATAGAGCATTTTTTCTCTAGTTAATGCTCATATTCGGTAGATCTATTCAGAGGTTGCATCTAAAAATAACTATGAGGGAAAGGATTAAATTGTTTATAATAATGAATTATAATGTGGTATAAAATCAAAATTATATAAACTAGTAATAATATATATTACAGAATTACTGAATTTCTAAGAGAAAATCTGAATCAAAAGAATTTCACTGAACTTTTAATTTTCTGAAAATATTTGTCAATCAGATTTATTTTGAACATGTAACGGTGTTCTGAAAGCAAATCTAATATTGTTGATGGGTCAAAAAATAAAGTCATTGTCCTAAAATGGAATTGCAGCCATCCAGGTGGTGAAATATTGTGAGACTTTTAATTACAATTGCACTAAAGACTGAAAAACTGACCACAGTTGTGCATACAGTATAACCTCTCTATAATGACCACTAAATTGTATTATTTAGTTGGTATTTAGGGCATATGGCTGTTTAAAGCAAGGTGAAAGTAAAACAGAATGCTCCTATAGGAGCGTTCTGTTTTGCTTTCACATTGCTTTAAGCAACCATATGCCTTTATTACAAAATACTTGATGTAATTTAGTGGCCGTTATAGAGAGGTTTTACTGTATACGGAGCAACGGTTAAAATATACGTACATCAACTTCTTTTGTTCCTCCCCAGAAGTTTGAACCTCCTCCAAAACTGAAAAAGAACATTTAATTCTACTTTTAAAGTGATTGATAGTACATTCAAATTTGCAACAACTCAGCTTCTAATCAGAATCCAAACTCTTTGACATGAGGATTGTAATTTTAGTAAATTATATTTTCAGAATAGTGGGAAACAGAGTGGAAAAAACATCAATATAGCAGGTTTGTTATCAAGAGCTATCACTTAGCATGAATGAAAATAAGAGCCGCGTGCTTTTCCAACGCTCGTCTGACTTGGTGCTTTTCCAGCTAAATCAAATTTTTTTTAAAAAAAAAAAAAGGACCATAACTCCAAAATTTTGAAACCAAGAGTTATGCTTATTAAGTCGGGGCCTTCTCCTCACTGAGATCTACTTTCATGTTGATACCTCTTATACTTTTCGAGTAATGAGCTACATTAAAGTTTTTGCACACAGACTACAACTACATCTACAACTACGCTTACGACCCAGAGATGAAAATATCTCAACGTTTCTTCGAAAGGATCGAGCTAAAAATCATAGCAAGTTTGTAATCACAAGCTATAACTTGCCATGGACAAAATAGCTAATAGCAGGCTTGTAATCACAAGCTATCATTGGCCATGGACAAAATAGCTAATAGCAGGCTTGTAATCACTAGTTTTCACTGAGTATGGAAGATAAAGCAAATAGCAGGTTTGAAATCATAAGTTACCACTGGGTATGGACAAAAAAGCCCATAACAGTAATCACAAGCTGTCGCTGGGAATTAATGAAATAGCTCATAGTAGGTTTACAGTTGACTGCTATCATTGGGCATAGACGAAATAGCTCATAGCAGGTTTGTAATCACAAGCTACAACTGGGCATAGACGAATTGGCTCATAGAAGTTTTGTCACCAAAAGCTACCACTGGGCATACAGGAAATAGCTCATAGCAATTTTGTAATCAAAAGCTATTACTGGGCATGGACAAATTAACTCATAACAGCTTTGAAATCAATAGCTGTCACAGAGCATGGATGAAATAGCTAAAAACAGGCTTGTAACCAAATTAAAACATGCATCTATTGAATAAAGGGGGTACGCTGTAACAAAAGATCACCTTGGTATATTCAGTATAACAATTCCCTGCAGGCTGGGTAGTGGAATTCTTTGACCATCACATTCCAACTGGACACGTTGGTCGAGGTTTTTGTAGGTCTTCTGTAGGATTTCCTTCCCACCCAACACACCATACCACATGAGGTTCTTTGTTCGAGTTCTGTAGAAAACAACAATTCATAACAAAAACATTTCTCTAAACTTCAACTCCTTGAACACTAAGCAACTTTCACCTGAAAACTGCTTCAAGCCCTGATGTTATAATAAAACTTTCTGCTTGAATCCGAGTTCATTCTCAAGCATTTGATTAGTCAGATTTTGAGTCTGCTTGGGTTAACCTATTACACCATAGACTATATTTCGACCAAACTTCTTTGAATAAATCTACTGAAAAGGAGCATTTTACTAAAGAAAAGGACATTTTTTAGAATTCTGTAGTTTTGAAACCATTGTGATAAATAAAGCATTTGCTCCTATGAAGCAAGTGCTCTATTTACCACATTTAGTTTCACAATGTACATCTTACCAGGGCCAAACCTTTTTCTTGTTCACATACCATTACAACTATAAAGCTAATAAATATTCATACAAACATTATAATATTACATGGACATTCATTGAGTAATGGGTTAAAGCATCTTGAAAAAGGTAATTTCAAACCTTATGAAAACTTGTCTTTCACTTTCTTTACAACATTTATCATTTCAGAATTTAAGACCTTATGACCACATCTCCAGTTACAAAGCTGTGTCCATGACTTACCTGCATTTTTCTGGGTGTTCCTCTCGTTTGTTCTGGAAATCTAAGGTTATCTTGGCGTCCAGGCCTATCCCCAGGTAGTTGTTCATCACACATTTTTCAGTGTACTCCTCCCTACAACAAACAAATAACTCTACAGTATAACTCTCTATAACGGCCACTAAATTACATCAAGTATTTTGTATTAAAGGCAGGTGGCTGCTTAAAGCAAGGAGAAAGTAAAACAGAACGCTCCTATAGGAGCGTTCTGTTTTACTTTCACCTTGCTTTAAGCAGCCACCAGCAGTGTTCTGTTTTACTTTCTCCTTGCTTTAAGCAGCCACTTGCTCTAAGAACCAAATAATTAACACAATTCAGTGGTCGTTATAGAGTGGTTCTACTTTAGTATCCCACTTGCTTTGGATAGTTGAACCCTTGGAACACTGATACGCTAAAGTGGATCATCAGTGTTTTAAACCTTTACTCCATGAATATTCATGTAAGAAATAACTAGAACTATCACAAAAGGTGATGAATACCCCCCCCCCCCCCCCCCCCCCCCCAAACATAGCAGCCTTGATTGCAAATCCAAAGGCTGATGACTTATGTATGTCAGAAACTGAAAAAAATTGTGATGCACCTCTAGGTATACTTCACAGAGATCATGTGTGTCAACTTTCACTGAATTATGTTGAAAACTGTAGAAGTTCAAGCCACAAACTTTATTGGCTAGCACCACATATGATACAAATCCAGGGGCAGGTAACTCCTGTATGAATTGCTAGAAACTGAACAGAATACTGTTATACACATCTACACTTCAAAGAGACCATGTGTACAAACTTTCATAGAAATCTGACGAAAATGCAAAAGTAGTTTGTACGACAACATCTCAGTTACCCCAATAAAAAAGTACACCATTACATCTAAGTTCAAGGGCAGCTAACTCAATATTGCCTGGAGATAAGCAAACAAAATTTATTTAATGCACAAGTACACTTCATAGACACTATACATATAAATATTCATTGAAATATGTTGAAAAAATTAAAGGAGGAGTTTGTGACACCTACTATCCACATTATGGGTTCAGACTAAAATGACAAAAAATACTCAAGTTCAAGGGGAGATAATTCTGCAACACCTGGAAATAAACACAAGAAAACTGTGCCTTACACATCTACTATTAATAGATATTACGTATGCTAAACATAAATTCAGTACATTTCAAATTGAAAGAGTTTGTGACACTACCTACCCATATTACAGGCCCGAATGAAAAAATAATCAAAGTTCAAGGGGAAATAATTCTGGAAATAAACACATGAAAATTGTTTCTTACACATCTACTATTCGTGTTTATTATGTATGGCAAGTATGAATCCAATAACTTTTAAATTGAAGGAGTAGTTTGTTATATAAATAACCCATGTTTCCTGGCGAAATAATGAAAAATACTCAAAGTTCATGGGGAGATAATTCTGCAATGCACAGAGCTAAGCACATAAAACTTGCTTCTTGCACATCTACTATTTGTCGTTATTCTGTATGCCAAATATAAAGTCAATTAGAGCTTACAATTACTATTCATGGAGATCACAGCGGTGAAGTCTTTTTCTAAACCTGACCAGTCATTTATGAGAAATTGGACTTTATGCAATTCTTTTTATCTTTCAAGGGGATATATCTCTTTGAAAAACAAGATGTGTTTGTGAAACACTATGCCCCGACCTATGACCCTGAAGGATGACCTTGACCTTTGAACCATGGACCAGGGAGTTGAACACAACACATCGTCTTTGTGTGGTGAACATTTGTGCCAGGTTATTTTGAAATCCATTCACAGATAAAAAAGTTATAGAAGGGACACGAAATTTGGGACGGACGGACAGATGGACGGATCAACTACAAAATTCTAAAATTTTACTTTTCTCTAGTAAATGCTCCTTTTGGGTATATTCATTCAAAGAGGTTGGGTCTAAAAATAGCCTATGGAGGAAAGGGTTAAACTCCCTTAGAATTGTTCAAGTTTGAAATTTAAAGCTGTAATCTCACAGTGGTATTTCTTCCTCCACAAGTGGAGAGGCGGCTGCACAGAGGGCATCGGCATTAGCAAGGAGGACCTTACTGATGAAACTACCACCAGCGAGCTTCCCTGCTATACTGCTGCTTAAATCTAAAACACAAAACAGAAAGAAACATTTCATGAGAAGCATAAATATGTACACTATCAATAAGCTTAATATTTCAAATGGCATATGAACGAGAAAAGTTTTGGCCCTTGTAAACACTGTAGAATCAGATACAGGGAACCCTAGTTACAACAGAGGTGTTTGTTTCCAGACATTTTGCTGGCATAACAAGGTTGCCGTTATAACGAGTTTAAATATGAAAGGAACCATATGGCCTGTTTTAAAAGTAGTACCGACAGGTGAATGCTTAATGCAGATCACAAGAAGTGCAAAAAGATCCCTTTGGAGCTTTTTGCACTTCTTGTGTTCTGCATTAATCGATCACCTGTCTTATTGGCATTGCACTTATTTATTCAGTGGTTGTATCAAGGAATTAACGATATTTTTGTTTCAATGCATACTGCCGGTATAACGAGGGTGCCATTGTAACGAATGCCGGTATAATGAGGGTTCATTGTACGTGTATGTCCTTAGTAAACAATGATTAGACAGCTCCTGTAGGAGCCATCTGATCTGTTCTGTTTGCAAAGACGTCAAATTGTGTCTATCAGGTAAAGGGTTGAATACTAACATTATATTATTCTGTAAAACCTATTCGTTTCAATTCAAAAGTGTTGGTTTTTTCTAACAGCACATTAACCCATTCCTCCATAGGCTATTTTTAAACCCAACCTCTTTGAATGAATCTACCAAAAAGGAGCATTAACTATAGAAAAGGATTTTTTGGGGAATTTTGTAGTTTGAAACCATTGTGATAAATAGAGCATTTGCTCCTATAGGAGCAAATGCTCTATTTATCACAATGGTTTCACAAAGTGACTTTTACATAGTCGTCAAAAGTCATCAATATGAGGGAATGGGTTAAGAAATAATATAGATCTGATTCTACAGTTTCTACCATGTTAATAATGCTGAGCTACAGATAAAGGTGCGTACCCAAATACTACCCTAGCCAAACATTCCCATGTGCATGTGCCATTATCAAACATTAATCTAATATAGGAGCCGTCTGATCTGGGTCTACTCTGTTTGCCGTGGTGAGGAAAGGCATATTTATTGAGTAAAGGGTTAATCAAAGTAAAACAGGTTTTACATCCTAACGGTCACTGGCATAGATTTGCGGAATATTTTCTGAACATTTACGTCAGACAGGATTTCTTTTTTTTTTTTCATGGCAATAATTAAAATTACTCATTGTAAGAATTTTACAGTCAACAAAAAATGTATTCATACCCTAATTATCCGAAGTACTTGGAATAAATACAGAGGAATAAATAAGACAATAGAGAGGTTTCGATTCCTTATACGTGTACGCATATGTGAAAGCCATAGTGCGTCATCATTTTGGTGTGTGACGTCATCAATATATGTGTAAATATCATCAGTCTTTGACGTTCTCAACGTGTAGGATTGCTTCTAGAAGTTTCAGCAAAATGTGTAACTTTATCATCGTTTAATGCCTATTTTACACATGTTTTCTAGTAAAATGTGTTGATAGAATGTTAGTACCAACCCTTCTCTTTGTGTCACAACAGTTAATTTACTTGAGAAGTGAAATTAAAGGTGTTTAATATCATATTTTGTGACCCAGTTGAAAAGTTCATCTGAACCGAGTCATGGGGTTTTGTGTGTCAGTTTGGCTTTGCATTAAATCTGTGTATGTTTCTTATTTGTGATTCAGTCTGTCTGTCTGTCTGTCCGTACGTACGCCCACCCACCCCTCCGCTCAGTCGTCTGTCTTTAACTCTGTCTGTATGTCTGCCTTCCTGTCTGCCTGCGATCTTATGCTTATTTTGCTATCTGTGATTGTTTAATGTTGTTTTTATAAATGTTAATGAAATGTCAGCGTTAAAAGCTCTGCTGAGCGTATGTTATTTGTTAATTCCTGTACCGACTTGTAAATGAATATTACATCACTGATTGTCTATCTGTCTGCCTGCCTGCCTGTCTGTCTGTCAGTCTATCATTCTGCCTCTATACTGTATGTCCGTCTGTCTGTCTATCTGTATATATATCTGTCTGTATAGCTGTATCTATTTGTATATCTATCTATCTTTCTACATGTCTGCCTATCAATCTGTCCATCGATATGTCTAATTATCAGTATGTTTATCAACATGTCTATCTGCCTGTATATCTAACTGTATATCGATCAGTCTGTCTATCTATTTGTCTCCCTGCACGCCTTGCAGTCTGTCTGTCTGTCCGTATATTGATTTTCTGTCTATGTACGTCTTTGTGGCATAATTTTCCTGCTTTATGCAATTTCTAGTTGCCTAATTTTCCTGCTTTATGCAATTTCTAGTTCTTCCTAATCTCATTTATTTTAAACAAAATGGCATGGCCCCGCAAGAAGTCGTATCGTGACAGATTACCCGTACGGGTACACGTTATCTGATTTCGAAACATGATTTTGAAAATTCAGGAACGTATACGTGTACGTGTAGACACACGTATACGTACGCGTACAAGTAAGAAATCGAAACCTCTCTAATAATAGATTTACAAACTAACAGTCACTGGCATAGATTTGTGGAATATTTTCTGAACATTTAGGTCAGACAGGAAATTTGTTTCCATGACAATAATTACAATTACTCATTCTAAAAATGTATTCATACCCTAATAATCTTAAGTATGTGGATGTCTAACTCCTATAGGAGCAAATGCTCTATTTATCACAATGGTTTCAAACTACAGAATTCTAAAATTTTCCTTTTCTGTAGTTAATGTTCCTTTTGGGTAGATTTATCTAAAGTGGTTGGATCTAAAAATAGCCTATGGAGGAATGGGTTAATGGCCAATGATCAAGGAATTTTTATTAACCTTTTCAGAGATTGTAGAATCAGATTTATATTATCCCATAAGCAAAAAAAGTTAAATCTGACCAGACAGCTCCTACAGGAGCATATGCAAATAGGGCAGACCTTGATCAGATGGCTTCTACAGGAGCTGTCTGATCTGGATCTACTCTCTTTGCAAATGTGTGAAAATACATATATATACATGTATATGAAGGAAAGGGTAAACCCATTCCCTCATATTGACGACTTTTGACGACTGTAAAAGTCACTTCTAGAAACCATTGTGATAAACAGAGCATTAATTTTGCTCCCATAGGAGCAAAATTAATGCTCTATTTATCACAATGGTTTCAAACTACAAAATTCTAAAAGTTTCCTTTTCTATAGTTAATGCTCCTTTTCGGTAGATTTAATCAAAGAGGTTGTATCTAAAAATAGCCTATGAGGGAATGGGTTAAGACACTTACTGGGTAGCACTGGATAATTCTGAAATGGGTACGTGATGCCAGCAGGCTTTGGAATGTTCTCATTGTAGGAGTGGTTTTCGTCGAGGTTGGACCCTACGCTGGCCGACTTGTTGAAAGTTGACATGCTGCTTATTCGGCGAGACACAGGGGCTGAGGGAGATCTGGGTCCATCTGAAAAACATTATAACCCATTAACCCTTTATACACTTTTCTACACCTTTGCAAACAAAAGAGTCATCTGATCAGGGTCTGTTCTATTTGCATCTGAGTGAGTGAGTGATATAAGATAGCTATGATTCTACAGTTTCTGCAATGGCCAAATATGTGTATGTGCTAATAAAACAATTAACCTAATTAATATTCATAATGCTATTATTTCTTACATAAATATTCATTGAGTAAGGGGTTAAATGATGAACATTCATGTGAGACATACTAACATCGTCAATGTAAACCCATTCCTGCATATTGACCTCTTTTGACGCCTCTGTAAATCTCACCTTTTTTTCCAGCCTATGCGGGAATGGGTTAATATAAAGCTGAAATTTTATAATAGCATATAAACATAGGATTATTTGGTTGTGGCAGAACCTATAAAATCAGATCTACATTATTCCATGTGCAAACAGAGCAGACCCCAATCAGAGTTCCTGCTGGAGGTGTCTAATCACAGTCTGCTCTGTTTGCATAAGGAGTCAAAAGTGCCTCTATCAGGTTAACCAATTCCCTCATATTGACGCCTTTTGATGCTTCTGTAAAAGTGACTTTTTGAAACCACTGCGATAAATATTGTAGCAGTTGCTCACAATGATTTAACAAGAGGGCCATGATGGCCCTGATATCGCTAACCAGACAATCAGAGGAAAAGATTTTCAAAATTTCACTATATGTTTCTATAGAAAACTGGCAACCCCTGGGGCAGGCCAATTTTGACTCATGGGGCATAATTTATATAACTTTTGTAGAGGATCTGAACATGATGCTATGTGCCAAATATAAAAGATAAGAACATTCCAGTTTTAGAGGAGAAGATTTTCAAAGTTTTCACTATGTTTCAATTTAAGGAGGGTTGCCACAAACCAGAGCAAGCAAAATTCCCTGACAATTCCCTGACACAATTTCAAATTTCCCTGACACATTTCACTGCGAAAGTTTGTCTTTTTGTCATCATTTCTGTAATACGTTATGGATTTTTTCGAATATATAACCTTCATTCTCATTTTTTCAAAATTCCCTGACAGTTGCCTATATTTTCAAATTTCCCTGACAGTTTTCAAAATTCCCTGACAATTCCCTGACCTTGATTTTTTTTTAATTTCCCTGACTTTTCCCTGATGCGTGGCAACCCTGTTAAAGACTGGCCACCCCATGGGTGGAGCCAATTTTGACCCCAGAGGCTTAATCTATATAAATTTTGTAGAGGATCTGAACATGCTGCTATGTTCCAAATATGAAAGCTGAGAACCTTCCAGTTTCAGAGGAGAATATTTTCAAAACTTCACTATAAGTTTCTATTGAAAACTGGCCACTCCTGGAGTGGGGGCCAATTTTGACCCCTGGGGCTTAACTTATATAACTTTTGTAGAGGAACTGAACATAATGCTATGTGCAAAATATGAAAGCTGAGAACCTTCCAGTTTCAGGCGAAGATTTTCAAAGTTTTCGCTATATGTTTCTATTGAAAACTGGCCACCCCTGGAGCGGGGCCAATTTTGACCCCAGAGGCATAGGTGACCACCTAGATCATCCAACAGGTTTAGAACACTACAGGTAATCTGGGTCAACACAGTTTGAACTGTCCAAAGGCTGGATTTAATTAACTGAGCTTAATTAAGCAATTTAGATTTACTTTTAGGGTTATGTAAATAAATGGACTTTAACAAAGCCTTAACCATAAATTCTAAGTTAAAAAGGGGAATGATTCTGTCAAAATGCTTGAAAGAGTTATGTACTCTTGTCTACAGGTTAAGATTGTGATGGTGAACAAGTGTTCCAAGTTTAAAAGCTTTATCTCAAAGGGTTATGTAAATAAATGGACTTTAACAAAGCCTTAACCAAAAATTCTAAGTTAAAAAGGGGCATAATTCGGTCAAAATGCTTGACAGAGTTATTTTCTCTTGCCTACAGGTGAAGGTTGTGACGGTGAACAAGTGTTCTAAGTTTAAAAGCTTTATCTCAAAGGGTTATGTAAATAAATGGACTTTACAAAGCCTTAACCAAAAATTCTAAGTTAAAAAGGGGCATAATTCAGTCAAAATGCTTGACAGAGTTATTTACTCTTGCCTACAGGTGAAGGTTGTGACGGTGAACAAGTGTTCCAAGTTTCAAAGCTTTATCACAAAGTGTTATGTAAATAAGTGGACTTGTTCCAAATAAATTGAGGTTAACATTTTTGCTCAACGCAAACGCTAAACGCAAATTCTAAGTCCAATTAAGCGACCTTGACCTTGGATAAATGAGCCGGGACTTGGCAGGCTACTGTAGCATGTCTAGATAAACATTTTGGTTAAATTTGGGAAGGATCCACCAAGCAGAACTTGAGTTAGAGATGTTACAGACAGACAGACCGGTTAACATTTTTGCTAAACGCAAATTCTAAGTCCAATTGTGTGACCTTGACCTTGGATAAACAAACCGGGACTTGGCAGGCTACTGTAGCATGTCTAGATAAACATTGTGGCTAAATTTGAGAAGGATCCACCAAGCGGAACTTGAGTTAGAGATGTTACAGACGGACAGACGGACAGACAACCAGACGGACATACTAACAAATGGGTAGTTGTGTGACTTTTTCCTTTGATCTTTTCTTGTGGGACTAGTCCCACAAGTAAAACTATTTTTGGCTCTAACTTTGGAATAGAATGATCTGGAAGCTAACCCTAACCCTATGTCCCACAACTGGCCAGGTTAATGTCACAAGAAATGGCCAGGTTAATGATTTTACTTGTGCGACTAGTTAGAACAAGAGTACCGCATACGGTACATAATACGCCCACTTGCAAACTTTCTCTGATTCAACATGCCTTATGGCCATCCTCATATTTGCATCGATTTGCATTATTTTTTTAAGTGCAAGGGCCATAACTCCAAAACAACAAATCAAGTGATCCTCAGAATCGACTTAGCTTCAGGTCTTGATGCATTAAACATGTGTATGAAGTTTCATTAATATCTGTCAAACAGTTTTGCCAGAAAACAGCGGAAAAACTATTTGCATATATTTGCATTTTTTTTAAGTAAAAGGGCCATAACTCCGAAACGACAAATCAAATGAACCTCAGAATCGACTCAGCTTCAGACCTTGATGCATTAAACATTTGTGTGAAGTTTCATTAATATCTCTCAAATAGTTTTCCCAGAAAACAGCAGAAAAACTATTTGCATGTATTTGCATTATTTTTTAAGTAAAAGGGCCATAACTCCGAAACGACAAATCAAATGAACCTCAGAATCAAGTCAGCTTCAGATCTTGATGCATTAAACATTTGTGTGAAATTTCATTAATATCTCTCAAATAGTTTTCCCAGAAAACAGCGGACAAACTATTTGCATGTATTTGCATTATTTTTTAAGTAAAAGGGCCATAACTCCAAAACGACAAATCAAATGAACCTCAGAATCGACTCAGCTTCAGACCTTGATGCATTAAACATTTGTGTGAAGTTTCATTAATATCTCTCAAATAGTTTTCCCAGAAAACAGCGGACAAACTATTTGCATATTTTTTAAGGACAAGGGCCATAACTCTGAAATGAAAAATCAAATGAACCTCAGAATCAACTCAGCTTCAGATCTTGATGCATTTAACATTTGTGTGAAGTTTCATTAATATCTGTCAAATAGTTTTCCCAGAAAACAGCGGACAAACAAAATGTTGACGGACGAACAAACGAACGAACGAACGGACGGACGGACGGACAGGGCCACGACAATATACGACCACCTTTATTAGGTGGGCGTATAAAAAGTCACACAACTACCCTTTGGTGAGTGCGGACGGACGGACAGACGGACAGACAGCGCCATTCCATAATACGTCCCGTTTTTTCAAACGGGCGTATAAAAATGAGATAATCTGAAACAGCTTGCAAAAATAGGCAAAAAGATCAAGCATAAAAGTGATTGCACCATTCATTTCAATGAAGATATTGATACTGTTACATCAACAGAATTGCCTCCCTTGTATAAAGTGAGCACCATTTTCTGCAATAGTTAGTGGGAACGCTGGCAGTTTCAAATTATTTCCAAAGGCATAGTAATGGACTTTAATCATAATAAACAGAACAAATATCAGTTTCAACACAAAAATCCGTTATTCTATCTATGTAGAAAGCTGAAATGGCAAATTTTCAAAGGAGAACATGGTTTTGAACTTGTTGACTGGAAGTGTTATTCAAGGGAGTGTCGTAAGTTTCGTGATTGAAAATTGAACTTCTGCTTTGATTTTTGCTCAACTTTCTTTTTCTAAACCTGGCTAGACTACAGCCATAAGTCGAGACAGGTTTCTGAAGGTGATTTTTGAGTCTGAAAGCTTCGACTTATGACCGGAGATATATGGTACTTATATAATCATTCTTTTCAAGTGCAAATCTGATTCCATGCCCACCTGCATAGAATTCTATTAACCCGTTCACTCATATACATGCCTTTTCATGCCTTTGCAATACACAGTAGACCCAGATCAGACGGATCCTGTTCCGTTTGCTTCTAGTACAATACAGATCAGATTCTTCAGTTTCAATCATGACCAAAACTTCTCATGGTGATATGGCATTATAAATATTAATCTAAGAAATAGTCATGTCATAATGTCTTACATAAATAATCATGAGGGAAAGCCTTAACCCATTCCTCCATAGGCTATTTTTAGACCCAACCTCTTAGAATAAATCTACCGAAAAAGAGCATTAACTAGAGAAAAGATACATTTTAGAATTGTATAGTTCTGAAACCATTGTGATAAATAGAGCATTTGCTATGGAGCAAATGCTCTATTTATCACAATGGTTTTAAAAATTGAGCTTTTACAGAGGCGTAGAAAGGCATATTTATGGAGTAAAGGGTTGATAATGTATAAATGACAATGACCTTATTACACAACCATCTAAAGTTCTCCCAAGCTAGAAGAGGGCAAAGACCAGACTTGTGGGGTTATACATAAAAACCGTTGTGACAAATTCTGAACCCTTTACTCCACAGAGATTGTGTTTCAATGCTTTACCTCATAGAGATGCCTTTTCACTCTTTTTGCACCTTTGTAAACAGAGTAGGCCCAGATCAGATGGCTCATGTGCGAGATATCTGATCAGGGCCTGCCCTGTTTGCTTATGGAAGAAACTAATTCGCTTAACCCATTACCTCATAGATTATCTTTAGATACAACCTCTTTGAATAAATCTACCGTAAAGGAACATTAGCTAGAGAAAAGGAAAATTTTAGAATTTGTAGTATGAAACCATTGTGATAAATAGAGCATTTGCTCCTATAGGAGCAAATGCTCTATTTATCACAATGGTTTCACAAAGTGACTTTAACAGAGACGCCAAAAGTCGACAATATGAGGGAATGGGTTAATTGATATCCACCACCAAACAAACAAGTGCTGGTCTCGGTATTTAACCTTTTCTTTCATATAAGCGCCTTTTCACGCATTTGCAAACAGAGTAGATCCAGATCAGATGGTTCCAATAGGAGCCGTCTAATCAGGGTCAGCTCTGTTTGCTAGTGGAATTTGACCCCAAGAGGCATAATTTATGTAACCTTTTTTAAGCTTTTGCCCAAAAATAAAGTTAAACGTCTAACCATGTGCCATGTTCTTAGTCTATGAATGTACCAAGTGGACTCGCCTACTGTACACTGCCAACTGCCCAGTGGTCACAATGTACTAAGTGAACTCGCCTACTGTACACTGCCAACTGCCCAGTGGTCACACACAGAGAATACATGGCTAGCCAGTGGTCAGCTAAGCCTAACCCAAGGTCGTCACTTTACACCTATGCACAAGTTATGTAAATCCCAGGTCACTTAACAACTGCACTGGGTTAACACCAGATAAATTACAAAGGATAAAAACATATTGTAATGTGACAGGGCCATACCTTATATAACTTTTGTAGAGGGTCTGAACATGATGCTATGTGACAAATATGAAAAGTTTAGAACCTTCCAATTCCAGTTTCTGGAGAAGATTTTTAACCCTTCGCTTGCTGAATTTTAAAATACATTTCTCCTTCTTTACCCATGCCCTGCTGTATAATTACATATATCTTCACTGTGTACACATATTTCGCTGTGCAGTCACTGCTGTGGAGTGCACTGGTTGCACAATCAACTTGTAAATAGTGCAGACCCTGATGAGACAGCTCCTGCAGGAGCTGTCTCATCTGGGTCTTCACTATTTACAGGTACGTATATTGACGTGAATAGCAAGCGAAGGATTAAAGTTTTCACTATGTTTCTATATAAAACAGAAGCTCAAGAGCTGTCTGATCTGAGTCTTCTCTGTTTGCAAAGGTGTGAAAAGGCGTTTATGAAGGAAATAGAGATTTAACTGACAAATTGCTGTGACAAACCTAATCTCTTCATTGCAAGTGGGGGAGATTTCGGAGGTACGTCTGAGGTAAACACGGAAAAACTGGGAGCAGAACGGGAGTTGGGGCTGCCGGCCTGTAGTCCACACTGGTTGCTGCTGAACGGTTCCATCAAGTCCGTCGAGCTGTTAGAAGTTGCCCGTAAAAGACGACTTTGTTCTTCTGTCTGGGCATTTTGTTCATCAACCGCTGAAAAAAAAATCGCAAAAATCATTCTCAAATCTTATAACCTTAATTGATAAAAAATTGTTGTTTACTGGTCCCAGTTTCACTAACATTCTTAATTAACCCTTTTCCCTTATGTAAGCGCATTTTCACGCATCTGCAAACAGAGAATACCCAGATCAGACGGCTCCTATGGGAGCCGTCTGATCAGGGTCTGCTCTGTTAGCTAATGGAATTTGATAGATCTGTTTCTTTAGTTTCTAAAATGGCTACCATGTTCCAACTTCCATATTTCATTATAACCATTTTGTCCATGAATATTCAGTAGGTATTGAAATTTGGAATAAACACAGAACAGGGAAAGGGTTAAGCAACTAGAACTATCACTAAAGGTGATGAATACCCCCGCCCGGCAGCTTTGATTGCAAATCCAAGTTTGTGACAAGGGGAGATAACTCTGTAAAGCCTGCATCTAAAGAAATAAAAATTGTGTCTTGCACATCTGCTATTCGTGATTATTATGTAGGGCAAGTATCAATTCAATAACTTTCAAATTGAAGGAGGAGTTTGCAACACCAACTCGCTATGTTTCATGCCAAAATGACAAAAGCACTAAAAGTTCAAGGGGAGATAATTCTGCAATGCCCAACACTAAACACAAGCAAACTGCGGCTTGCACATCTACTATTCATGGTTATTATGTATACCAAATACAATCTGAATAACACCAACTCCCCATGTTTCAAGCAAAAATGCGGCTTGCACATCTACTATTCATGGTTATTATGTATACCAAAATACAATCTGAATAAAACCAACTCCCCATGTTTCAAGCAAAAATGACAAAAAATACTCAAAGTTCAAGGGGAAATAATTCAGTAATGCCCAGTGATAAAACACATGAAAATTGCATCTTACACATCTACCATTTGTGGTTATTATGTATACCAAACATAAATTCAATAACTTTAAAAATTTGCGACACCAACTACCTATGTTCACATGCAGGCGGACGGACTGACCAACTGCCCACTCGACAGACAGGGTGATTCCAGTATACCCCCTCAAACAAGTTTGCGGTGGTAAAATTACTTAGCTAAGTCTGTTATTTAAAAAATCACATAACTATTCATAAATTAGTGTTTATTTTGATATGAAGGTTAAGACGTTTGCTCAATTATAGTTTTAAGAACAAATATTGTATTTGATAAATCAAAAACAATATTTAAGAATTTGTAACAGATTTAAGAATTTTATCAAATTGATTTTGGGTTTAATTACAAGTTGCATGCAAAAACCGTCATTTCTATTTATTTAAAAATATAACAGAATGTCTCTATAAAGGATTATGTCTAGATCAAAATGATTTCACTTATCTTTTCTATATGACATTCACCCTGCATTAAGCAGCCACCTGCCTAAAAGTATCTAAATTCTTCTATACTAGAAGCCCGGGTTAGAGGGGTTTAACCCTTTCCTCCATAAATACGCTTTTCTATGCCTCTGTAATAGTCATTTCTTGAAACCATTGTGATAAATAGAGCATTTGCTCCCTAGGAGCAAATGCTCTATTTATCACAATGGTTTCAATACTACACAATTCTAACATTTTCCTTTTCTTTAGTAAATGCTCCTTTTCGGTAGATTCATTCAAAGACGTTGGGTCTAAAAATAGCCTATGGAGGAAAGGGTTAATGTATTTTCTTATTAACCCTTCACCAGTTGAATATTCATTTAACCCTTTTTTTGCAAATACAGTAGACCCATATCAAATGGCTCCTGTAGAAACCATCTGGTCAGGGTCTGCTCTACTTGCTTATGGTATCATATAGATCTAAATCTACAGTTTTCCATAACCCATTCCCTCATATTGACACCTTTTGACGTCTCTGGAAAGGTGACCTGTTGAAACCATTTTGATAAACAGAGTATTTGCTCCTAAAAAAGCAAATGCCCTATTTATCACAAATGTTTCAAACTACAAAATTCGCTGGTCAATGCTCCTTTTCGGTATATTTATTCAAAAAGGTTGAATCTAAAAATAGCCTATGAGGTAATGGGTTAAGGCAAAAAATGCATGCCTATGCAAACAGAGTGGATCTAAATCAGACAACTCCTCTTATTCTAGTTTCTACCTCAGCTAAAACTTCCTGTGTTCATTGGCCATTATAAACATTAAGTTACTGAATATTCATGAAGTCATGAGTTCTTGTTTAACCCATTACTCCATAAATACGCTTTTCTACGCCTTTGCAAACAGAGTAGCCCCAAATAAGAAGGCTCCTATAGCTGTCTGATCAGGGTCTACTCTGTTTGCTTATCATATAATACAGATATGATTATACAGTTTCTGCTATGGCCAAAATTTCCTCTGTCAATGTGCTATTATAACAAACTAATCTAAATTATATTCATGATGTCATTATTTCTCACATGAATATTCATGGAGGAAAGGGTTGAATATTCATAAGGTAAAGGGTTAACTGTAACTGGGCCTCAAATCATACATTCTAACCAGACATAAGACAAAACTACCTCGCTCAGTGTGTTCAATAATCTGCCGAACAGCCTTCTTTAAACTGTTGGCCCTCGACATCAATGCATCTCTTGGCTTGAAAATAGTCTGAAATGATAAATGTAAAAGAAATATTCATTCACAATGTATTCACAGAAATGCTCCCCATATAGATTTAAGCCATTTCAATGCTGAATTTTTGGAGTGAAAAAGTCCATCAGTGTTTAATTATAGAGTCCACTCAGTATGAAAGGCGTAAATTTGCTAGAGGATTTTGAATGAAGACAGTGCAGACCCTGATCAGAAGGCTCCTAGATGAGCCCTCTAATCTGGGTTTACACAGTTTGCAAATGACAATGGTCCCAAGTTGAAAGAGTTACAGATTTTTCAACTTTTGTTAAAAACTAGAACTGTAGATAGGACATGGATTTCTCTCTTACTTATATGTGACTATTGACAAGGGCTATAACTGAAATATTGCTATGTGCATATCATAACCAAGAGCACATAATTCAAGTGTTGCTTTGTGGATACCATAACAAAGAGCACATAACTCAAGTGTTGCTATGTGCATATCATAACCAAGAGCACATAATTCAAGTGTTGCTTTGTGGATATCATAACCAAGAGCACATAACTCAAGTGTTGCTATGTGGATATCATAACCAAGAGCACATAATTCAAGTGTTGCTTTGTGGATATCATAATCA
The DNA here is from genome assembly GCA_963576725.1 of Azorinus chamasolen. Taxonomy (NCBI): domain Eukaryota; kingdom Metazoa; phylum Mollusca; class Bivalvia; order Cardiida; family Solecurtidae; genus Azorinus; species Azorinus chamasolen. The sequence goes on along the minus strand of OY755251.1, from coordinate 49,130,132 downwards.
AGAGCACATAACTCAAGTGTTGCTATGTGGATACCATAACCAAGAGCACATAACTCAAGTGTTGCTATGTGCATATCATAACCAAGAGCACATAACTCAAGTGTTGCTATGTGCATATCATAACCAAGAGCACATAATTCAAGTGTTGCTATGTGCATATCATAACCAAGAGCACATAACTCAAGTGTTGCTATGTGCATATCATAACCAAGAGCACATAATTCAAGTGTTGCTTTGTGGATATCATAACCAAGAGCACATAACTCAAGTGTTGATATGTGCATATCATAACCAAGAGCACATAACTCAAGTATTGCTATGTGCATATCATAACCAAGAGCACATAACTCAAGTGTTGCTATGTGCATATCATAACCAAGAGCACATAACTCAAGTGTTGCTATGTGCATATCATAACCAAGAGCACATAACTCAAGTGTTGCTATGTGCATATCATAACCAAGAGCACATAATTCAAGTGTTGCTATGTGGATATTATAACAAACAGCACATAACTCAAGTGTTGCTATGTGCATATCATAACCAAGAGCACATAACTCAAGTGTTGCTTTGTGGATATCATAACCAAGAGCACATAATTCAAGTGTTGCTATGTGGATATTATAACAAACAGCACATAACTCAAGTGTTGCTATGTGCATATCATAACCAAGAGCACACAACTCAAGTGTTGCTATGTGCATATCATAACCAAGAGCACATAATTCAAGTGTTGCTATGTGGATACCATAACAAAGAGCACATAACTCAAGTGTTGCTATGTGGATATTATAACAAACAGCACATAAATCAAGTGTTGCTATGTGCATATCATAACCAAGAGCACATAATTCAAGTGTTGCTATGTGCATATCATAACCAAGAGCACATAACTCAAGTGTTGCTATGTGCATATCATAACCAAGAGCACATAATTCAAGTGTTGCTTTGTGGATATCATAACCAAGAGCACATAATTCAAGTGTTGCTATGTGGATATTATAACAAACAGCACATAACTCAAGTGTTGCTATGTGCATATCATAACCAAGAGCACACAACTCAAGTGTTGCTATGTGCATATCATAACCAAGAGCACATAATTCAAGTGTTGCTATGTGGATACCATAACAAAGAGCACATAACTCAAGTGTTGCTATGTGGATATTATAACAAACAGCACATACATCAAGCGTTGTTATGTGCATATCATAACCAAGAGCACAAATTCATGTAATGATGTTTGTTTGTTGTTTAGTATCGGGTTTTTACGACACTTTAACAGTATCAACCCTTTCCTCCATAAATACGCCTTTCTATGCCTCTGTAAAAATCACCCATTGAAACCATTGTGATAAATAGAGCATTTGCTCCTATAGGAGCAAATGCTCTATTTATCACAATGGTTTCAAACTACAAAATTCTAAAAAATTTCCTTTTCTCTAGTTAATGCTCCTTTTCGGTAGACTTATTCAAAGTGGATGGATCTAAAAATAGCCTATGAGGGAATGGGTTAAAGTATTATTTAAGTGTTCCAATATCAACGTGAAAACAGTTTGAGACACCAAACCATCTGCACTGTTGGTCATTCAAATTCCTCCAATAAATTTAACTTAAGTCTATCATATAGTATGGACTCTATAGGACCATACAAATAAGTTCGAGATAACAGAAGTTTGAGTCAACCGATATCTAATCTGAACAATTTCTCAAGGCCACAGCTTAATACAGGTCTAAAGTAATGCTGAAAGCTCCTGTAGGAGCTTTCAGCATTTCTTTAGACCTGTACATGTGTATTAAGCTGTCACATATGTTTCTAGATACTTATAGCGATACATTTTAGAGCAATTGTGTATTGCAAGTTTAGGAAGGACTTTTTGTTCGAGATATCCCGAAATTCGAGTTAACCGAGTTCGAGATATCGAATTCAACTGTAATTTCATTTGATATTGGTTTTACAACAATTATAACTTGCTCATTAGCTATTTTTCTGACTGAACACATGTGAATATGAGCAAAACAAGTACCTAGCAGCTAAAAGAATGAAAGAAATAGTACAGCATCAGCATATACATAAAATGGTTAATTCACTAGATTAACAGGTGACAAAAACAGGTGACACAATTGAAAATGACGATATTAGCAAAACAGTTGTATATTCTTGCTGATCAGGAGTGACGGGACTTACAGGTTTTTGTTTGAGAGGTGTTGCCATGGACCCCAGCTTGAGGTCACGGTTGTCGATGGTAACAGGTACAGCTTTGGCTTCATTATGCATTGCTTGTTCATCACAGTCCAGCTAAAACAGACAAAATATTATCAGCCCTACACAGTTTAGCTTTAGTCAAACAATTGAGAATGTTTTTCATATATATTACTTAACCCTTTCCCTGGTCTATGTTTAATCCAATGTTCAATACCTACTTACTATTCATAGACAAAATAGTTGATATATAATGAAATATGGACGGTGGAACATTGTAGCCATTTTAGAACATAAAGAAATAGATCTATCAAATTCTCTTAGCAAACAGAGCAGACCCTGATCAGATGGCTCCTCTAGGAGCCATCTGATCTGGGTCTACTCTGTTTGCAAATTCGTGAAAACACGTTTATATGAGGTATTTGCATAAGAAATACATGTAATGACTTTGTGATTTTTTTTTTTATAATGGCAAATGTACAAAAGATGTTTTAGTATTGGTAGAAACTATGAGTCAGTATAATTTCATATTTCTTGCAGACAAAGCAGACACTGATCAGACAGCTCAGACAACAGGTAGGAACTGTAGAGTTAGATCTACTAAATCTGATTTGGGTCTACTCTGTTTGCAAAGGTGTGAAATGGTATTTATAGGAAGGAAAGGGTTAAAAAGGAAAGAGTTAACCCTTTCCTTGATATAAACGTGTTTTCACACATTTGCAAACAGAGTAGACCCAGATCAGACGGCTCCTCCAGGAGCCGTCTGATCAGGGTCTACTCTGCTTGCTAATGGAATTTGAAAGACCTGTTTCTTTCCTTTCTAAAATGGTACAATGTTCCACCTTACATATTTCATTACAACTATTTTGTCCATGAATATTCAGTAGGTATTAAAATCTGGAATAAACATAGAGCAGGGAAAGGGTTAGGGCTATAAATGTGACTAATTCTTGTTTACTTGTGGTTTGATCTTGACATTAAGTACATGTAACTGATTGTGAAACACTTTACATAAAACAATCGTTTCCAATTTTATATAAGCTTTTCCTCACACGTGCAGTAATTCACCGAAATAAGCAAGCATTTACTGATACAGTAAAACCTCCTACCAGCTATCAGTAGCCTCTAAAATGAAGTTTAACTCTTTCCTTCATAAATACGCCTTTCTATGCCTCTGTAATAACCACTTCTTGAAATCATTGTGATAAATGGAGCATTTGCTCCTATAGGAGCAAATGTTCTATTTATCACAATGGTTTCAAACTAAAAAATTCTAAAATGTTAATTTTCTCAAGTAAATGCTCCTTTTGGGTAGATTCATTCAAAAAGGTTGGGTCTAAAAATAGCCTATGGAGGAATGGGTTAAATTTGAGTCTTTAAGACAGGCGGTAGCTTAAAGCTATACGAGCTCTCTGAATTTCATCAGCTTTAACCATTTCCCACATAGAGATGTCTTTGCAAGCAAAGCAGACCGAGATCAGATGGCCCCTGCTTAATATGAAATAATATAAATATGATTCTATATTTTCTCCCGTCGTCAAAAGTCCCATGTTCATGATGCTGCTTTATAATTCAGCAAATCAATATTCATGTCAATATTTTTTACATGAATATTCATAAGGGAAAGAGTTGAGAATCCACTTTTAAAGATAATTTTATTTATAAGAAATTTTAAATAAAGAAAAATTTAAACCTTTTTTCAGGCAGGTGCTTGCTTAATGCAGGATGAAAGTCAAGCAGAAAGCTTCTTTGGTACCTTTCTGCATGACTTTCACCCTGCATTAAGCTGCCACCTATCGTACAGACCAGCATTGATTGATTCAGAGGGGTTTTACTGTACACAAACATATTATAAGTAGTGTTTGCAAACAATCTTTTCCATCCCCTTAACCCATTCCCGCATATTGACGCCTTTTGACGCTTCTGTAAAAGTCACTTTGTGAAACCATTGTGATAAACAGAGCATTTGCTCCACAGGAGCAAATGTTCTATTTATCACAATGGTTTCAAAACTACACAATTCTGAAAAATTCCTTTTCTCTAGATAATGCTCCTTTTTGGTAGACTTAATCAAAGAGGTTGGATCTAAAAATAGCCTAAGTGGGAAAGGGTTAAATAATTAGCACCATTTACCTCCAAGACAGGTAATGAATAAGTGAAACCTCCTACTGGTTTAACCCTTTCCCTCATATAAACGCTTTTTCATGACTTTGCAAACAGACTATACCCAGATCAGACAGCTCCTATAAGAGCCATCTGATCGGGGTCTGCTCTGTTTGCTTCTGACATTATATAGATTTGATCCCACTGTTATTGTCAAAGTAAAATAAATCCCTTTAAAAGTTTACATTATACATAATCAGCTAATAGTTAAAGTACATTAGTCAGCAAGCTCACATACCCCATGCCATCACATTGTTCGAGAAAACAAGATGTGTTTGTGAAACACTATGCCCACGATTATCGCCAGTATAAATTGGACCCATAATTTGACCTTGATACAAAGCATGCCAAGTTTGAAGTATGTATAAATATTCACGATGTCATTTATACTTTCATGATTATTGAGCAGGTAAAGGGTTAATATAAACTCTTTATGCAAGACATTATAGCATCATGAATATTAATTAGATCAATTTTTTAATGGCACATGAACACAGATGGCTATAGCCATGATAACAAGAGTACCGCATACGGGTACATAATACGCCCACTTGCAAACTTTCTGATTCAACATGCCTTATAAGTGTTGACATTTTCAAATCTGTGCTTCGGATCTTGATTTCAATATTAAGGTGATACTATTTTTAAACAAGAGTGCCAGTGGACACAATATACGCCCGTCGGGGTCTTGTTCAACATTAACTGGGGTTAACGTATTTGCTGAACTCAAATTCTAAGCCCAATTTTGCGACCAAGTTTCAAGGTTGTAAATAGGCATACTTTAACAAAAAACCTTAACCAAAAATTCTAAATTGAAAAGTGCCATAATTGTGTTGCATTGTATTTACTCTTGCCTACAGATGAAGCTTCTGATGGTGAACAAATGTTTCAAGTTTAAAAGCTTTATCTGAAAGGGTTTATGTTAATAAGTGGACTTTAACCAAAACCTTAACCAAAAATTCCAAGCTAAAAAGCGTCATAATCATGTCAAAATGTTAGACAGAGTTATGTACTCTTGCCTACAGGTGAAGCTTGTGATGGTGAACAAGTGCTCCAAGTTTAAAAGCTTTATCTCAAAGGGTTATATAAATAAGTGGACTTTAACAAAACCGTAACAAAAAATTCTAAGTTAAAAAGGGGTATAATTCGGTCAAAATGCTTGACAGAGTTATTTTCTCTTGCCTACAGGTGAAGGTTGTGACGGTGAACAAGTGTTCCAAGTTTAAAACCTTTATCTCAAAGGGTTATGTAAATAAATGGACTTTAACAAAGCCTTAACCAAAAATTCTAAGTTAAAAAGGGGCATAATTCGGTCAAAATGCTTGACAGAGTTATTTACTCTTGCCTACAGGAGAAGGTTGTGACGGTGAACAAGTGTTCCAAGTTTCAAAGCTTTATCTCAAAGTGTTATGTAAATAAATGGACTTTAACAAAGCCTTAACCAAAAATTCTAAGTTAAAAAGGGGCATAATTCAGTCAAAATGCTTGACAGAGTTATTTACTCTTGCCTACCTGTGAAGGTTGTGACGGTGAACAAGTGTTCCAAGTTTCAAAGCTTTATCTCAAAGTGTTATGTAGATAAGTGGACTTGTTCCACATAAATTGAGGTTAACATTTTTGCTTAACGCAAATGCTAAACGCAAATTCTAAGTCCAATTAAGCGACCTTGACCTTGGATAAACGAGCCGAGACTTGGCAGGCTACTGTAGCATGTCTAGATAAACATTATAATTAAATTTGGGAAGGATCCACCAAGCGGAACTTGAGTTAGAGATGTTACAGACAGACAGACCGGTTAAATTTTTTGCTAAACGAAAATTCTAAGTCCAATTGTGTGACCTTGACCTTGGATAAACAAACCGGGACTTGGCAGGCAACTGTAGAATGTCTAGATAAACATTGTGTTAAAATTTGAGAAGGATCCACCAAGCGGAACTTGAGTTAGAGATGTTACAGACGGACAGACAACCAGACAGCGCTATTCCATAATACGTCCCGTTTTTTCAAACGGGCGTATAAAAAATTGAAGTGAATATCTTTTTAAAAATAAAAGTTAAAGCTAATTCTCATATTTGCAGATTTTTGTAAAGTGCAACGGCCATAACTCTGTCAAGACAAACTCAATGAACCTCAAAATAAACTCAGCTTCAAATTTTGTTCCTTAACTCTTTGCACCATTGCTTGATGCAAGTAATTTTTCGTCTGCAACAATTGTCGTCTGCTTCAACTCTTAAAATAAAGTTTCTCTTATTTCTTTGCAAAAATATGGTCAAGATGACAAACAGTTTGGATCCTGATGAGACGCCGCATCATGCGGCGTCTCATCTGGGTCCAAACTGTTTGCATGGGTAATCACAGTTTCGCCGCTAGCGTGCAAAGAGTTAAAACATTTGTGTTAAGTTTCATTTATATCATTTTAATAGTTTTCCCAGAAAACAACAGACAAACTAAAAGTTGACCAACTAACAAAGCAACGAACACACGAAGTTCAAGGACCATAACTTTAGAATAAAATGACATATCAAATCCCCCGCAATATATGTGAAAATTCACATTAAGGTATAACCATATAAAAAAATTGAAGTAAATATCATTTCAAATGAAAAAGTTATGGCCATCCTCATATTTGCATAGATTTGCATTATTTTTTTAAGTGCAAGGGCCATAACTCCGAAACAAAAAATCAAATGATCCTCAGAATCGACTTAGCTTCAGGTCTTGATGCATTAAACATGTGTATGAAGTTTCATTAATATCTGTCAAACAGTTTTGCCAGAAAACAGCGGACAAACTATATGCATATATTTGCATTATTTTTTAAGTAAAAGGGCAATAACTCTGAAACGAAAAATCGAATAAACCTCAAAATCGACTCAGCATCAGATCTTGATGCATTTAACATTTTTGTGAAGTTTCATTAATATCTCGTAAATAGTTTTCCCAGAAAACAGCGGACAAACTATTTGCATTATTTTTTAAGGACAAGGGCCATAACTCTGAAACGAAAAATCAAATGATCCTCAGAATCAATTCAGTTTCAGATCTTGATGCATTAAACATTTGTGTGAAGTTTCATTAATATCTCTCAAATAGTTTTCCCAGAAAACAGCGGACAAACTATTTGCATGTATTAGCATTATTTTTTAAGGACAAGGGCCATAACTCCAAAACGAAAAATCAAATGAACCTCAGAATCAACTCAGCTTCAGATCTTGATGCATTAAACATTTGTGTGAAGTTTCATTAATATCTGTCGAACAGTTTTCCCAGAAAACAGCGGACAAACTATTTGCATGTATTTGCATTATTTTTTAAGTAAAAGGGCCATAACTCCGAAACGACAAATTAAATGAACCTCAGAATCGACTCAGCTTCAGATCTTGATGCATTAAACATTTATGTGAAGTTTCATTAATATCTGTCAAACAGTTTTCCCAGAAAACAGCGGACAAACTATTTGCATATTTTTTAAGGACAAGGGCCATAACTCTGAAATGAAAAATTAAATGAACCTCAGAATCAACTCAGCTTCAGATCTTGATGCATTAAACATTTGTGTGAAATTTCATTAATATCTGTCAAACAGTTTTCCCAGAAAACGGCGGACAAACAAAATGTTGACGGACGGACGAACGAACGAACGGACGAACGGACGGACGAACGAACGAACGAACGAACGAACGAACGAATGAACGAACGAACGGATGGACGGACAGGGCCACGACAATATACGACCACCTTTATTAGGTGGGCGTATAAAAACTGTAGAATCAAATTTATTTAATTCCATAAGCAACCATAGCACATCCTCATATGGGTCTACTCTTCTCAAAGTCATTACAAACAAGGTAAATGGTTAAAAACCTGGCATAAACCCTTTCCCTCATATGAACGCATTTTCACACATTTACAAACAGAGTAGACCCAGATATGACGGCCCTTATAGGAGCTGTCTGATCAGGGTCTGCTCTGCTGGATTTTGAAATGGTACAGATTTGATTTTACAGTTTTTGTCAAAGCACCAACTCTGTATGTTTCGTGCCAAAATGACAAAAAAATACTCAAAGTTCAAGGGGAGATAATTCTGCAATGCCCAGTGCTAAACAAATGGAAAGTGTGTCTTGCACATCTACTATTCATGGTTATTATGTATACTAAGTATAAAATGAATAACTTTCAAACTGAAGGAGGAGTTAACGACTAACTCCCCATGTTTCATGCAAAAATGACAAAAAATACTCAAAGTTTAAGGGGAAATCAATCTGCAATGCCCGCCAGAAAACACATGAAAACTGCGTCTTGCACATCTACCATTCGTGGTTATTATGTATACCACATAAAAATTCAATAACTTTAAAACTGAAGGAGGAGTTCACAACACCAACTGCATGTATCCATGTTAAAATGAGGACAGACAGACAGACTGCCTACAGCCTGATTCCAGTATACCCCCCTCAAACAACTTTGCGGGGGTATAATAAAAACAGTCCAGAATGGTGACTCCTATATACCCTGCCACCCCTAATGAACTTCAGTGGGGTACAACATGGGGTTTTTAATGATGGTTGGTAGCATTCTTTTGGAGGGAAGGGGAGAACCTTTTGTAGTTCAACCAACCCGAGATGATGCCTCAGCTTCTTCGTTCAGTGTCTTGAGCAAACTTTCCAACTTCTCGTTTAATATGGCACACTGCAGAATAGAAAGATAAATTCCATGAAAATACAGTTTATACATACTCATTTATGAAATACATTACTACATTGTATCTTAATCTCAACAGGAATTACTGACTCAAAACAACTCTGTTTTAAGTGAGCTTGAACAAAATTATATTTATAACCCTCTCCTACATGGATATTAACCCATTCCCCCATAGGCTATTTTTAGACCAAACCTCTTTGAATAAATCTACCAAAAAAGAGCATTTAGTAGAGGAAAGGAAAATGTCAGAAATGTGTAGTATTGAAACCACTGTGATAAATAGAGCATTTGCTCCATAGGAGCAAATGCTCTATTTATCCCAATGGTTTCAAGAAGTGACTATAACAGAGGCGTAGAAGGGCGTATTTATAGAGGAAAGGGTTAATTTAAGAATTTATTACTGCATGAATGTTCACGGACTGCATTTTTATAATTACACACTAAAATGGAAATTTTAAACTGCAAAAGAAACTGTCAGATCTCTATATTATTCCATAACCCTTTCCCTCATGTAAACGTGTTTTCACGCATTTGCAAACAGAGTAGACCCAGATCAGATGGCTCTTAGAGGATCAGTCTGATCAGGGTCTGCTCTGTTTGCCAATAGAATTTGATAGATCTGTTTCTTTGCTTTCTAAAATGTCTACAATGTGACACCTTCCATATTCCATTATAACTATTTTGTCAATGTTTATTCAGTAGGTACTGAAATTTGGAATAAATATAGAACAGGGAAAGGGATAAGCAAACAGAGCAGACCCTACAGGAGCTTCTGATCTGGGTCTACTCTGTTTGCAAAGGCTCCAAAAATCATCTCTATGAGGGCAAGCATTAAACAAGCTGCAATTATATGAATTGTTCATTCCATTACCTTATGTCTCATGAATATGCATGTAATAATGACAACAGCAATATCTATTAACCCTTTCCCTGTTATTCCAAATTTCAATACCTACTGAATATTCATGGCCAAAATAGTTATACTGAAATGTGGAAGGTGGGATATTATAGCCATTTTAGAAAGTAAAGAAAAACAGATCTTTCAAATTCCACTAGCAGACAAAGTAGACCCTGATCAGACGGATCCTATAGGAGCAGTCTGATCTGGGTCTACTCTGTTTGCAAATGTGTGAAAACACGTATATATGAGGGAAAGGGTTAACTGAATCTTTATAATGGCATATGAACACAGGATATTTTGGCCATAACAGAAACAGTAGAATTAGCCCTATATAAATTCATAAGCAAACAGTGCAGACAGGAAATGTCTGGATTGTGTCTACGATGTAAGGGTGCCAAAAGGCATCTTTATGCGGTAAAGGGTTAACTCTTTCCCACATATAAATGCCTTTTCATGCATTTGCAAACAGAGAAGACCCAGACCAGATGGCTCCTATAGGAGCCATCTGATCTGGGTCTGCTCTGATTGCTTATGAATCATAATAGTTTCAGTTTCATAATAGTTTCAGTTTCTACCAATACCAAAACATCCTGTATACATATGTCATTATCAAAATATCATTATTTCTTACATGAATGTTGAACAGGGAAAGGATTACAGACTTTTCAAGGCCTCAACACCCAAATAAAAGACCCTAAAATGTTGACAATATTTTTACTGTGACTGTTTCAACCCTTCATTCCTTTTAACAACTTTGCAAACAGTGTAGACTCAGATCAGGGTCTGCTCCGTTTGCTTAAGAATAATATCCCCTGTTAGCTACTTAATATTCATATATTCATTATTGCTCAATAAATATTCAAGGAGTACAGGGTTGAAAACAATCCTTCGATATTCAAGAAATTTCAAATCATAGTTTGTATAGCTCTTACAGTATTTCAGTCATATCCTGATGTCCAGCACGTATGATTCCATAAGCAAACAGAGTAGACCTATTGGAGCCATCTGATCTGGGACTTCTCTGTTTGCAAAAGCATAGGAAGGCGTATTTATGGAGTAAAGGGTTAAGGCCCATGACGGTTTTGGTATCAGAGTGTTGGAAGACCCCTAGATTTTTCCAATCATGGAAAATTGCAAACCTTAGACATACCTTGTCACCTATATCGTCCTCTTTATCACCTTTTTCTGACTGTTCAGATCCAACCTTGGCTACAAAGTCTTTGACAGTTTCACATAGAACTCTGCAATAAAATAATACTGTAACAACTAGCATAGCAACAAAAATAGCACCCAAAAACCTAGTTCTTGTTCTGAAACCAACGTTATATAGCACTTGTCAATACACGCGATGCAATTAACCCTTCACCCCATTAAATTTTAATCAAGAAATAATGACATCATGAATATTAATTATGCTATTAATTTTATAATGGCACATGGACAGAGAAATATCTGGCCATGGTAGAATCAGTAACATCATACCTAAATGATTCCATAAGCAAACAGAGCAGACCCTGATCAGACGGCTCCTATAGGAGCCGTCTGATCTGGGTCTACTTTGGTTGCAAAGGCATAGGAAGGCTTATTTATGGAGTAAAGGGTTAAGGCTGATGATTTGAGTATGGTCCTGTGATGACTAACAGATTTTACTGGGCATTCAACCTGATATAAGGATACATACAGTAATATCTCTAAGCCTCTACAACCCCTTACCTAATGAATATTCATATAAGAACTAATGATTTTGAATTATTAATTAGCCCAATATCTGATCAGGGTCTGCTGTTTTTGCTTCTAACATAATATACATGTAGATCTAATTTTACACTTCCTGTCTTGGTTTAATATTTATGTGTTAATATGTTATTGTAAAAATAAAGCTCATTAGCCCTTTACCCACAGAGCAAACAGAGTAGACCCAGATCAGATGGCTCCTATAGGAGCCATCTGATCTGGGTTTGCTCTGTTTGCTTATGATATTATAAATACAGTAAAACCTCTCTAAACCGGAGTGGAGAAGTAGAAAAGAATTTAGAAAATTTAGGCAGGTGGCTGCTTAATGCAGGGTGAAAGTCATGCAGAAAGCTCCTAGAGGAGCTTTCTGCATGACTTTCATCCTGTATTAAGCTGCCACCTGTCTCTAACACCGATATTTATACTAATTTGAACGTCCGGTTTAGAGGGGTTTCACTGCATATGATTTTACAGTTTCTGCCATGGTCAAAATTTCCTGTGTTCATGTGCTTATTTAGCAATTAGTCTAATGTTCTGCATGAATATTCATTATTCATGATGTCATTACTTTCTTGAATATTCATGGAGTAAAGGGTTAAGTTTTTTAACATTCTTCAGTTCAATTAATAAACTGTCATTTAAGATATTTTGCACTCACTGCCCATACCCTGCATACCAGTACTTACTTGGCAGAAGAAATAACAGTGGAATGGTCTTCTGAGTGTAGAATCTTTGACAAATGATTGGCTACCGAGTCCTCATACTGAGAGATAGGGTCAAACTGAAAAACGGAATGCTGTAACTTGTAAATGTAACATGTAAATACCAATACAAGAGAATCGGTAGAACCGATGGATGCTCCCATTTTAAGTATGAAAAGTAACAAAGGGCAATAACTCCTAAATTATGCAAATGAGAGTGATGATTCTTAAGCACTGCACTTCTCCTCATCAAGATCAATCTACCTATGAAGTTTCATGTTGATACCTATTATAGTTTTTGTGTTATGCTCCGGACAAATTTTAAGTATAACAAAGGGCAATAACTCCTGAATTATGTAAAAGAGAGTGATGGATCTTATGCACTGCACTTCTCCTCAACGAGATCAATCTACCTATGAAGTTTAATGTTGATATCTATTACAGTTTTCTACCTATGAAGTTTAATGTTGATATCTATTACAGTTTTCTACCTATGAAGTTTAATGTTGATATCTATTACAGTTTTCTACCTATGAAGTTTAATGTTGATATCTATTACAGTTTTCTACCTATGAAGTTTAATGTTGATATCTATTACAGTTTTTATGGTATGCTCCGGACAAAGTTTGGACGAACGGACAAAGCGGTGACTATATGCACCACTGTTGGGGAGCACAAAAAGTGTTCCAAGGATCAATACAAAACTACTGTGTCAAGAGGGCAATGATAGCCCTGAATGGCTCACCTGTTACCACTTTTCACAATTGCAGAGTATGCAAATATTAATTTTAAAATCATTATTTCTCCATCAAATTCTATGTTGTAACAACTCTTAAACAGACAATTCTAAAGAGTGACCAAAACTGGGGGGTTTTGTGGGGAAATAAGGAGCTATTCTTAAAAATGTTTAAATTTGTTTCTTATCTATTTCTCTGCATATCACATTTTCAGAAAATATCTTGTCTTCAATGTTATAATCAAGGTTGCCACAAACCAGAGGAAACAAAATTGTGATCTTAACATTTAAGACAAACCCTGATGACCTGGGCAGCAAAGTTGTACCAAAATCTCTCCATGAATGTAGAAGATACAGAACTGACATAAACATTCAAAATATTTTTTATTTTAAACCCATCTACGACCTTGGCCTTGAAAGTATGTGGGTAGGTGTTATATTGGACAGACTGTAGAGGCAAAGACAACAATAATGTTGAAGTCAAATCAAAATCTACCTATGTATGTGGAAGACACATAACGGACACAATATTTCTGACATAGTGACTGACTGACGCTATGACTGATGTACTCACTTACAGACCAATAAACTAATCCCCTGAACCTATCAAGGGAAGCAGGCAATGTTTAACAGAGCAACAGTTAAATGAGCATACTCTGATACTAAAATCATCATTTCTCCACCAAATCGTCATTTCCCCACCAAACCCTATGTTGTGATCAATCTTTAGGATCATCCCGAGGAGACAATTATAAAGAGTGGTCACAACATAGGGTTTGGCAGAGAAATAAAGGAGTTATTCTTGAAAATGTTTTAATTTACACATCTTATCTGGATCTCTGGTTTAACTTACTTGCTGAGACAGTTTTCTAGGTGGTGGCATGTAGCCTTCATATGTCCATATACTCCACCTGTAAATCACAAAGAAAGAAAGTTGGACAAAAGATATGAAAAAATGTTTACGCACAGAACTGTAAATGTACTTTTATCCTGTTAAACCTCTCTAATGCAACCACTTAAAAGAAGCATAAACCTTGGTGGTTAAGCAAGGTGGTAACTTAATGCAGGGCAAAAGTTATGCAAAAAGCTCTTATACAAGCTACTATAGGAGCTTTCTGCATAACTGCCGGGCTGCATTGAGCAACCATCTGCTTTAACCCTTTCCTCCATATATACGCCTTTCTACGCCTCTGTAAAAATCATCTGTTGAAACCATTGTGATAAATAGAGCATTTGCTCCTATAGGAGCAAATGCTCTATTTATCACAATGGTTTCAAACTACATGTACAAAATTCTAAAATTTTACTTTTCTCTAGTAAATGCTCCTTTTGGGTAGATTCATTCAAAATGGTTGGATCTAAAAATAGCCTATGGAGGAATTTGTTAAAAGGCATCCATACTTACTCCATAGATACACCTTTCTACACCTCTGCAAACAGAGTAGACCCAGATCAGACAGCTCCTATAGAAGCCGTCTGATCAGGGTCTACCCTGTTTGCCTATCACATAATATAGATCTGATTCTACAGATTCTGTCATGCTAAAATTTCTTTTGTTTATATTGCCATTATAAAATTTCAGTTAATTAATATTCATGATATCATTATTTCTTGCCTGAATATTCATGGAGTAAAGGGTTAAGTGGCGGCATTAGAGAGTTTCTACTGTATCTATAGTATGACAAACCATTTCATGCTTCAGGTAAATGAGAGTAAACCTCAACGTGTTTGGTAAATCATGTTAACCCATTCCCTCCTATTGACGCCTCTGTAAAAGTCCAATGTTGAAACCATTGTGATAAAAAGAGCATTTGCTACAAAATTCTAAAATTTTACTTTTCTTTAGTAAATGTTCCTTTTGGGTAGATTCATTCCTATAGGAGCAAATGCTCTATTTATCACAATGGTTTCAAACCACAAAATTCTAAAAAAAATCCTTTTCTCTAGTTAATGCTCCTTTTCGGTAGATTTATTCAAAGACGTTGGATCTAAAAATAGCCTATGAAGGAAATGGGTTAAATCTACAAGTTTACACTCATATCTAAGTAGACAAACTTTATGAGTCTGAATAGCCTTGGCAGTAATGGCATTTTATTTTTGTACTCCAAAAGCTCTAGCTAATGATTCAAGCTAGTTTTTATCAATTTTTGTTCAAATAATATCTTAGACAAAATGTCAGTACATATCATTGAAACCAGAGATATAAAATAAATGGGATCGTGCATTACCTTTATATAGAAGACCTTTGTAAACTTTCACATTAATCTCAATGATGGCTACAAAACATTCATACAAAGCCGTAGTTTGCATAAAACACTTTAACATAGATGAAAGTGATTTCTGTCAACATTCAATCCCCCCTGCCCCTCACACACACACACTGACACACACAAATAAACCAACAATGCTTCCAATGTACAGAATAAATTTCTAAAATAAATTTTTACCAACACTACTCACCTGTCTAGCATCTTTATTTGTGAATGTTCAAGTTTTTCTAGAATTGCTGGTAATTGTGTTTCATCATCAAAAGCTGAGCCCCATCCCAACACTCTCGCCAGATCATTGCCAGTTCCAAATGGCAGAACCCCTATCTGACACTGAAAACAAACCCAGTAACACTATCAAGCATTTCCTTCATGATTATTAACCCTTTCCTTCAAATAAACACTTTTTCACGCCTTTGCAAACAGAGAAGACCCTGATCAGTCAGCTCCTATAGGAGCTGTCTGATCAGGATCTGCACTGTTTGCTTAAATGGTATTACATACAGCTTCTACCTAAACCAAAAAATCCTCATACATAATATGCCGTTATTAAAAATTCAGCACAAAACATTCATGATGTTATTGTTTCATATATGATTATGCAACAGGGAAAGGGTTAATGTAAGAATAAATTACTTTATGAATACTAACTAGAAATGTGTCCATAGGACACTGATGCCCCCACTGCAGACTTTTTGTCACAGGAATTAAGGGCTATTTTTAAAGTTATTTTTGCAAATAAAGGGTCGCAACTCCTAAACAACTGAAGCGATTTACATGGCTATCAAACTTGACCAAGATATAATGGCCACAAGCATGTGTGTAAAGTTTGGTGTGGATTGTACAAATACTTTCCAAATAGAAGTCCGACAAATTCTTCTAGATGTGCGTACGGACGGACGGACAAAGCGGTGATTATATGCTCCCCCAACACCGTTGTTGGGGAGCCTAAAAGTATGCAAGCGAATTCTGATTACGATATGCTACCTGTCTGTGCAGATCCATTCTGTCTATCTCTGACAGCACCCAACCTATACTGCCATCTCCTCCACAAACAAGAATACGGAACTGGTCAAATTTCTGGAATAACCGTAGCCTGAAATACAAATAACACAGAATAGGTTTTACCTCTCATATAATTGCAGAGCCTCAGTCTGAAATACAAACAATACAGAATAGGTTAACCCATTCCCTCATAGGCTATTTTTTAGAACCAACCACTTTGAATAAATCTACCGAAAAGGAGCATTAACTAGAGAAAAGGAATTTTTTTAGAATTTTGTGGTTTGAAACCATTGTGATAAATAGAGCATTTGCTCCTATAGGAATGAATCTACCCAAAAGGAACATTTACTAAAGAAAAGTAAAATTTTAGAATTTTGTAGTTTGAAACCATTGTGATAAATAGAGCATTTGCTCCTATAGGAGCAAATGCTCTATTTATCACAATGGTTTCAACAGGTGACTTTTACAGAGGCGTAGAAAGGTGTATCCGATATTTATGGAGGAAAGGGTTAAGACAGATTTTACTGTATATCACTCCATAAACAAACAGAGACAACCTTAGACAGACAGTTCTTACAGAAGCTTAAGACAGGTTTTACTGCATATGAGGGAAAGAGTTAACCCTTTCCCTGTTCTATGTACATAGTTTTGTTAACCCTTTCCCTGTTCTATGTACATAGTTTTACATATTTTGTACAAAGACAAAATAGTAGAACATTGTAGTCATTTTAAGAAAGTAAAGAAACAGGTCTATTATATTCCATTAGCAAACAGAGCAGACCCTGATCAGATGGCTCCTATAGGAGCCATCTGATCTGGTTCTACTCTGTTTGCAAATGCACGAAAATGCGTTTATATTTAGGAAAGGGTTAAACTGACATTGACCTATCAGACCAAAGCTGTGACCAGCCTAGGTCCTCACTGTTTAGAGAGCCCTTCTCTCAATGATGACTGTTGCTTGACTGCAGTTATATAAATCATTTTGTTTCACTCACCCAGGATGAGGTCCGCCATTCATCAAGTCAAACACTTGGGCAGGATTTAATAACTGCTTAAATCGTCGTAAAAATTTTACACCCTGAAACAAAAATCAGAGAAATTCATAATTGTATCTGTTTTTGACTGTAAGTCTTGAAAAGTCATACAAACTACTAGCAAACTTAATAGATAGGTAAATGTTAGGTTGAACCTTATACAGTAAACCCCTCTAATGTGAACACCAAAAATGGGAATAATTCTGGGTGGCAGAGGCAGGTGGTAGCTTAATACAGGACGAAAGTTACGCAGAAAGCTCCTATAGGAGCTTTTTGCATAGCTTTTGCCCTGCATTAAGCAACCACCTGCTTTAAAAGACACCAATGGCTCTTTATTAAGAGGTTGCATTAGTGGGGTTTTACCATATGTCATCAAGGTATGCAACTACATGATCTAACCAGAGCTACAGATACCTGTGCGTACTCAAGTACTAAAATCGTCATTTCTCCACCAAACCCTATACTGTGACCACTCTTTTGAATCGTCTCTTCGAGTCGATTTTAAAGAGTGGGTCACAGTATAGGGTTTGGTGGAGAAATAAAGGTGCTATTCTTGAAAATGTTTCAATATACGCATCTTATCTGGAGCTCTGTCTTAACACATATAACACTTATATTTCTATATCCTTAGAAAAACTGTCCGCTCCAATTTTAATCTTTTCAGTTTTGACTCGGTCTAATTCAAATAACCCTTTCCCTCATATAAATACTTTCACAACTTTGCAAACAGAGTTGACCCAGATCCTACGGCTCTTGTAGGAACTGTATGATCAGGTTCTGCTCTGTTTACTTATAAAATTATAATAGATATGGCTCTACAGTTTCTACACTACAAACTATATTTATATACATATGCAGATAATTATGCCAATATAAAAGTCCAGCCAATAAATATTCATGATGTCAGTTTTCAGTCATACTGAATGAACTTTACTTCTAAAGACTGCTGGACCATTCAACTTTGAGAACTGAGTAAACCCATTCAATCCCATAAATGACATATAAGAAAACAGTGTACACTCTGATCAGGGGCTACACGGCTTTCTGAACCAAGTCATGTCAATGGTATATTCCAGAAAATTATTTTGTATGCACTGCTTCCTCTTCATGAAGTATATTTAATCCTTTACCTGTTCTATGTTTATTTCAAATTTCAATACCTACTTAATATTCATGGACAAAATACAGTTGAATTTCTATATCTAGAACTTGGATAACTCGAACTTCGGGATAACTTGAACTAAAAGAATTGTTCTAAACTGTATCACTACAGATATCTAGAAACACATGTTGCAGCTTAATACAGGTCTAAAGTAATGCTGAAAGCTCCTGTAGGAGCTTTCAGCATTACTTTAGACCTGTATTAAGCTCAGGGGTGTGATTACTGAAACTATTGAGGGGAGGAAAATGCCCTAACCCCCCTTACATGACATTCCACAAACATCTGAGCTGATCTCACTGAATGTGACAACTTTTGTGATTTGGATCTCAAGCTCAAAGGGAGGAATTCCTCTGAAAGGAGGAAAAGTCACACCCCTGTAAGCTGCGAACTTGAGAAATTGTTCAGATTAGAAATCGGATAACTCGAACTTCAGCTATCTCGAACTAATTTGTACGGTCCCTTGAAGTTCAACTGTAGTTACAATGAAATATGGAAGGTGGAACATTGTAGACAGTTTAGAAAGTAAATAAACAGATCTATCAAATTCTTTTAGCAAACACAGCTGATGCAATTTGCAAATGCCTGAAAACACGTTTATATGAGGGAAAGGTTAATCCTTTACGCCACATGTACGACTTTCTATGCCTTTGCAAACAGAGTAGACCCAGATCAGACAGCTCCTGTAGGAGCTGTTTGATCAGGGTCTACTCTGTTTACTTACGACATAATATGCGAAGTACATGTGTTTCAAGGTTGAAAGAATTTTTACCTGATTATCACCCGATTTGGTATTAACAAATACAAGGAGAGGACTGGTTCCAGGTGGGCGCATTGCCTCCCAGTAACCATCCGAGTCAATGCTGTTGATCGCTGTAGGGGGCAATATGGAGACGCGACATTGCGAGAATGGGCATTTCCTTGACAAAGACTCTTTACATTGGGAATGTACCTGAAAATAAACAAAATTTATACTCAGGAGGAATTGGAAAGCACTGCTGCAATGCTACACTTGTCTTTCTTTTAAAGCCATTTATAGGCAATGAGTCTATAAATGACCCATTTTAACACATTCGCTCATATTGATGCCTTTTGACCCCTCTGCAAAAGTCACTTTTTTATACCATTGTGATAAATAGAGCTCTATTTACACAATGGTTTAAAATCTACACAATTCTAAGTTTCTTTTTTCTCAACTAAATGCTCCATTTCAATAGATTTATTCAGAGGTTGAGTCTAAAAAAAAGCATGAGGCAATGGGTTAAAGATGAGCATACAAAAACAAAAGCGTATTTCAGAATTGATTCAGACAGGGTTTTTGTCAGCAAGAACTGTTAACCCTTTCCTCCATAAATACGCCTATCTACGCCTCTGTAATAGTCGCTTCTTAAAACCATTGTGATAAATAGAGCATTTGCTCCTGAAGGAGCAAATGCTCTATTTATCACAATGGTTTCAAACTACATGTACAAAATGTAAAAAAATCCTCTTTTCTAGTCAATGCTCCTTTTCAGTAGATTTACTCAAAGAGGATGGATCTAAAAATAGCAGTAGATTTACTCAAAGAGGATGGATCTAAAAATAGACTATGATGGAATGGGTTAAGCGTGCTAAGGCATAATGAGGGTTTGGCTGAGAAGAAAGAGATTAATTAACCCTTTACTCTTTACTCCATAAATAGGCCTTTCTATGCCTCTGCAAACAGAGTAGACCCAGATCAGACGGCTCCTTTCGGAGCTGTCTAATCAGGGTCTGCTCTATTTGCTTATAATATAGATATGATACATGTATTACAACTTCTGCCCTTGCCAAAAAATCCTATAAATCCTATAAAAATTATTCTAATTAATATTCATGACATCATTTTTAACATATTCATGAAGTTTATAACCAGTGTGCCTGATCTAAGTTTGGTTTTGAGTTCATTCTCAAGTATCTGATAGGTCAAAATTTGAGCTCAGCTCAAAATCTGACCATTCATATGCTTGTTAATGAACTCAGTACTCCATATATCTACAGCTCTGAATGCAGAAATTGAAGGTACGGTAAAAACCCCTGGGCTCTCTGAACCAGAATTCTATTGGAGAAGAATTTAGATACATTTAGGCAGGTGGCTGCTTAATGCAGGGTGAAAGTCATGCAGAAAGCTCCTTGCATTAAGCTGTCACCTGTCTCCAAGACTGATAATTTATACTAAATTTAACCCATTACCTCATAGGCTATTTTTAGATAAATCTACAGAAAAGGAGCATTAACTAGAGAAAGGGAAAATTTTAGAATTTTGTAGTTTGAAACCATTGCGATAAATAAAGCATTTGCTCCTATAAGAGCAAATGCTCTATTTATCACAATGGTTTTCACAAAGTGACTTTTATAGAGTCGTCAAAAGTCGTCAATATGAGGGAATGGGTTAATGTCCAGTTTAGAGAGGTTTTACTGTACTCTGATCATTGAAAATGGACTGACACCTACTGTAGCTTTACACCAAAGGCATCGCCAGTCTTGTAGTTTTCGGACACTTCCACAGATTTTATCACATACAGCGCATTTGGAGCTGACCGTGAGGTTTCCTTCAAGCCACTGGTGAGGCATGGAAATCTATTAAAATAAACAAATAGAATCATATCGGAAAGCATTTTATACCACTGAACTAAATTGTACTTGGTAAATATGAGTTAATGATATTCAGAAATACAATTACAGGAGATAAGATCCATAAATTGGTCCCTTTTTCAACAATAGTTCCTTTATTTTCTCCATAAAACTCTATGTTGCGACTACTCTTCAGAATCACCTTGAACATCTAATTCTCCATCAAACCTTATGTTTTTATCTCGTGTTCATATATGATTAAAATGCAGTTTAGAAATATTCATGATGTCCTTGTTCCTTACATGAATATTCATTAGGTGATGGGTGAACCCTTCACATGTATGTAGCAGTATCTAATAGACTTAATGAAGAAAATAATACTGAATCCGTATGAGCTGAAGAATTCCATATACAGTAAAACCTCTCTATAACAGCCAAAAAATTACACCAATTATTTTGTGTTAAAGGCAGGTGGTTACTTAAAGCAAGGTGAAAGTAAAACAGAACGCTCCTATAGGAGCATTCTGTTTTACTTCCACCTTGCTTAAGCTTTAAGCAGTCACCTGCCCTAAATACCAACTAATTAACACAATTTAGTGGCCGTTATAGAGAGGTTTTACTGTACTGTATAACTTGTCTTAATCCTTTACTCCATAAATACACCCTTCTACGCCTTTGCAAACAGAGTAGACCAGGAGCCATCCGATCTGGGTCTTCTCTGCTTGCTAATAAAATAATGTAGATATGATTCTACGTATTCTATTATGGCCAAAACGTATTGTGTCATTGTGGTGTCATAAAAATTAATCTAATTAATATTCATGAAGTCATTATTTCTTACATAATTATTCATGGAGTAAAGGGTTAAGCAACAATCAAAATTATGGGTCTGTAAGGCAAGTGGTAGCTTAATGCAGGTCAAAAGTAATTCAGAAAACACCTGTAGGAGCTTCTTTATTACATTTCCCTTGCATTAAGCAACCACCTGATTTTTAACACTATGTTCAATAAATGAATGGTCACTTAAGACAGGTTCTACTGTGGAGCGATTTTGTAAATTCGGTCTGATGTGTCAGCGATTTAACAAGATTTAACCCTTTCCCTGCTTTATGTTTAGTACAAATTTCATTACCTACTGAATATTCATTGACAAATTACATATAAAGAAATATGGAAGGTGGAAGATTATAGCCATTTTAGAAAGTGTAGAAACAGATCTATCAAATTCCATTAGCAAACAGAGCAGAACCTGATCAGATGGCTCCTATAGGAGCCGTCTGATCTGGGTCTACTCTGTTTGCAGATGCTTGAAAACACGTTTATATGAGGGAAATAGTTAAAATGTTTGATTTTTGCCAATTATTTTATATGCAAACTGCCTTAAAATAGTGACATCATGAAAAGCCAATAGATTATTTTTATAATGGCACATGAACAGAGGAAATTTTGGATATGGCAGAAACTGCAGAATCAGATCTATATATATATATATCCAGAAACAAACAGAACAGACACTGATCAGACAAATGATCTGGTTCTACTATGTTTGCAAAAGCACTAAAAGCATATCTACGGAATAAAGGGGTTACGGTAATATTTCAACAAGATGTGTTTGTGAAACACTATGCCCCCGATATGACCTTTGACCTTGATGTATGACCGTAACCTTAATAATGTTCGCTTCAATAAGCACAACCATATCAAGTTTGAGGTATGTATATTTATGCAATGGCAACAAAATTTTGCCAATGTTAAGTTGGGGGAAAAAAAACAACTAACAAACCAACAGACCAACAGACAGACAGAGCAAAAACAATATGCCCCTTGGGAGGCATAAAAATAATTATAGTGTGAATAAGAACATCAAAAACAATTTGTCTAAGAGTACAAAAGAATGTAAGAATGAACTTTAAAACAGGTGAGGTGCAAATGAATAAATCTAAATTGGGGAATTTTCATAGAGAAAAACACATAATCATGTTAGAGTAAACCTAAACAAGACATTATCCCATAGTAATGTCTTTTGGTACTTTTGCAAACAGAGTAAACCTAGATGAGACATAACATAAATCTATTTCTACATTTCTGCTATAGTAAAAATTCCCTTGGTCATGGTGCAATTATAAACATGAGCCACATGTGGCGCCAATGCTCGTCTGATTTAGTGCTTGTCCAGCTAAAATAAAGTTTTTTGAAAACAATAAAGGGCCATAACTCCAAAATTTTTAATTCAAGAGTTATGGTTCTTATGTATGGGCCTTCCTCTCAATGAGATCTACTAACCTATGAAGTTTCATGTTGATACGTCTTATACTTTTCGAGTAATGAGCTACACTAAAGTTTAAAGTTTTTGCACGCTGACGACGACAACAATGTCAACGACAACAACTACGACCCAGGTAATCACAATAGCTTGACTTATCTTCGGAACAGACGAGCTAAAAAAAGGCTAATTAATATTCATAGCCATCATTTCTGACATGAATATTCATGGGTTAAGAAAAGGTCAAACTGTAACCAAAGGACATGATTCATATAACTTTTGTAGAGGATCTACAGGTGATGCTTTGTGCCAAAGATGAAAGCTGAGAACCCTGTAGTAGATTCAGAGGAGAAGATTTTTAAAGGTTCAAATTTTTGTTAACGACGCATGAAACATGACGCACGCCAACGGACGACAGACATCAGGCGATCACAAAAGCTCACCATGAGCACTTTGTGGGGTGGGGCCACATTTGACCCCAGGGGCATAATTTACATAACTTTTGTAGAGGACCTGAACATGATGCTATGTGCCAAATATGAAAGCTGAGAACCTTCCAGTTTCAGAGGAGATGATTTTCAGTTTTCACTGTATGTTTCAATAGAAAACTGGCCACCCCTGACGGGGTCAATTTTGACCCCAGGGGCATTAATTTATATAAATTTTGTAGAGGAACTGTCGATGACGCTATGTGCCAAAGATGAAAGCTGAGAACCCTGTAGATTCAGACAAGAGTTTTAAGGTTCAAATTGTTGACGACTGACGTTGCAGTACACCGCACAATGCATGTCGACTGACATCAGGCGATAACAAAAAAGCCCACCCTGAGCACTTTGTGCTCTGGTGAGCTAAAAAGGGGAGATCATTCGAATGCAAAAGATGCAAAGTGAAAAGGAAATGTTGCAGACTCAGTTAATTGCTGTCTGATCAGGGTCTGCTCTGTTTGCTTTTAGAATGATAAAGATCTGATTCTACAGTTTCTGCCATGGAATAAAATGTCGTTCATAAAGCCATTATAAAATTCAGCTAATGAATATTCATACTGTCAGTATTTCTTTCATGAATATTTATGAGGGAGAGGGTTCAAGATATCATCCAAATGTTGCCATATATTATGCTGTTTTACAAACAGGCGGGCTGGATATTTAGGACAGACTTGTACTAAAACCTTACCCCATCTTCCTCTTCGATAATTTCTGAGCCAATAGCTGCCAGAGTGGTCCACTTGCAGCTGGCATGAGCCTTCACTGCACAGCGCTTGTGGGCCTTAAACTTACACACTGAAATAACAAAAAAAACTTACACAATGACATTATACAAAATTACCCACTGTAATTATACAAAACTAACCAGCTGAAATTATACAAAATTTACCAACTGAAGTTATACAAAACTTACCCACTAAAGCAGACCCTGATCAGACAGCTCCTGTAGGAGCGTTAACAACAAGTGCCCAGTATTAAATTAAGTATTAAATTACAGTAGAGCCTCTCTAATGCGACCAGTTAATGAATAAACATGAGTGTCTTTATTAGCAGGTGGTTGCTTAATGCAGGGCAAAAGTAATGCAGAAAGCTCCTCTAGGAGCATTCTGCATTACTTTTGTCCTGCATTAAGCTATGACCTGCATCTAGCAACCAGAATTATACCTCTTTTAGGTGGTCGCATAAGCGGGGTTTTACTGTATATAGGAGTCCTCTGAACTGGGTCTAAACTGTTTGCTATTACACTCGTTTCCTGCATTCAAAGGATCAATCCTTTTCCTGGTAGCAACACCTTTTGACCCATTACCTCATAGGCTATTTTTAGACCCAACCTCTTTGAATAAATCTACCGAAAAGGAGCATTAACTAGAGAAAAGGAAAATTTTAGAATTTTTTAGCTTGAAACCATTGTGATACATAGAGCATTAAATTTTGCTCCTATAGGAGCAAATGCTATATTTATCACAATGGTTTCACAAAGTGACTTTTACAGAGTCGTCAACAGTCGTAAAAATAGCCTATGAGGTAATGGGTTAATGATTATTCAGGCATAAATGTTCATTACAGAATGGGTTAGGTATCACACCAGTTCTATTTTTGCCTTGTTCAACTATTTGTAACTATTATTACATGTATTTCTGAGTAATAAACCAACCAGGTGGTCTGTAATCCCCTTAATGCAGGAAACCACTTAACAAATAGAGTAGACCCAGATCATAAGGTTTCTAAGCCTCCTGATCAGGGTCTACACTGAATTGTCATGAAATATCCTCCATAAAATTAAATCCTTTCATATTAAATGAGCTTTGATGTTGAACACTGATAGATTATTATAGTTTAAACATTGAACTATTTTTCATGTGGATAGCTCCCCCTTAACCCTTCGCTTGCTGTTCGCGTCAATATACCTACCTGTAAATAGTGAAGACCCAGATGAGACAGCTCCTGCAGGAGCTGTCTCATCAGGGTCTGCACTATTTACAAGTTGATCGTGCAACCAGTACACACCACAGCAGTGGTTGCACAGCGAAATATGTGTACACGGTGAAGATATATGTAATTATACAACAGGGCATGCATTTTAATGGAGAAATGCATTTTAAAATTCAGCAAGAGAAAGGTTAATCTACAGAAACTTAGAATTGACTCACTGAGATTATTTTTTCATATTGACAGTCATTTTGTACTTCAATTTTGCATACTTTTTTTGCAATGTTTTTACGAACTTCCTTAACCCTTAGAGTGCTGGACACAAGTCACTAATGTCTTTTGCAAACAGTGTAGACCCAGATGAAAGGACTCCTAGAAGAGCCCTCTCATCAGGGTCTGCACTGTTTGGCATGTTACACTTTTCTTTAGAAAAATCCCTAAATATTCACGGCAAGCTTTACCCGTTTGAAATTTGGGACTAGTCCATTTGAAAAATCAGCATTGTAATGGTTAAATGTTCTGATTGGCTATCCAAAACCGAAATACACAGAATTTTTATATTGTGTGTCTTAAACAAAAGAGTATTAACCCTTTACTCCATGAATATTCATGTAAGAAATACTGACACTGCGGATATTAACTCATTCCCTCATGGGCCATTTTTTAGATCCAACCTTTTTGAATAAATCTACCCAAAAGGAGCATTAACTAGAGAAAAGGAAAAATTTAAAATTTTATAGTTTTGAAACCATTGTGATAAATAGAGCATTAATTTTTGCTCCTAAGGAGCAAATGCTCTATTTATCACAATGGTTTCAGGAAGTGACTTTTACAGAGGCGTAGAAAGGCGTATTTAATTATGAAGGAAAGGGTAAATCAGATTAATTGCTATAACAGCACATGGACACAGGAGTTTTGGCCATGACAGGAACTGTAGAATCCTATCTATGTTATTTCATAAGCAAAACAGAGCACTGAGCTACAGATAACGGTGCGTACCCAAATACTAAAACCGTCATTTCTCCACAAAACCTTATTGTGACCACTCTTTAGAGTGGTCACAGTCTAGGATTTGGTGGAGAAATAAAGAGGTTATTATTGAAAATGTTTCAATTTACGCGTCTGTTCTAGAGCTCTGCAGAGCAGACCCTGATCAGACGGCTCCTACTCTATTTGCAAGGCACAGAAAGGCATATTTATGGAGCATAGAGTTAATACAAGTATAACTCCATAAATACGCCTTTCTATGCCTTTGAAAATAGAGAAGACCCAGATCAGATGGCTCCTAGAGGATCCGTCTGATCAGGGTCTGCTCTGTTTGCTTATGATATAATATACCGGTAGATATGATTCTACTCTTTCTGCCATGGCCAAAACTTCCTGTGCCCATATACTATTACTATTACATGTATAACAGTTAATCTAATTAATATTCATAATGTCATTATTTCTTCCACAAATATTCATGGAATAAAGGAATCAAGTGTCTTTGGTATATTACGGTGGACATAATTCTATTTCATGAAGCAAGATGACCTATTAAGGTCAATACTATATTTAGACATTTTATTTAGCAACTTTCCCCAATATAACCCTTTCCTCCATAAATACGCCTTTCTACGCCTCTGTAATAACCACTTCTTGAAACCATTGTGAAAAATAGAGCATTTGCTCCTGTAGGAGCAAATGCTCTATTTATCACAATGTTTTCCAATTACAAAATTCTAAAATTCTACTTTTCTCTAGTAAAATGCTCCTTTTGGGTAGATTCATTCAAAGAGGTCGGGTCTAAAAATAGCCTATGGAGGAAAGAGTTAAACGCCTTTTCAAGCCTTTGCCAACAGAGTCGACTCAGATCAGGTGGCTCCTATGAGTCGTCTGATCAGGGTCTGCTCTGTTTGCTTATGAAATTATAATAGATCTGACTTGAAAGTTTGTACCAGTATTAAACAATCCTGTATGCATAATTTATGCAATTATAAAAATTCAGCTAATAAATATTCATGTCATTATTTCTTAAATGAAAATTCAACAAGGAAAGGGTTAACCTTTTACTCCATAAATAACGCCTTTCTATGCGTAAGCAGAGTAAACCTAGATCAGATGTCTCCCGTAGGAGAAGTCTGATCAGGGTCTGCTCTGTTTGCTTGTGAAATAATACAGATATGACTCTACTGTCTCTGCCATGGCAAAAGTTCCATTTTCATATGCCATAATAATAAAAGAAAATGTATCCATGGGACACGGATGCCCCCGCCAGGAAAATTCAATCAAAGTCTCCTCAAGCAGGAAGTAGATGAACTACAGACCTGAAAAGGGGAGATACGGTACAACTCACTATGATTATGCTTCAGACCAAATATTAAATCATTCCAGCATACACACGCAAAGAAATCTTTGACGAAAATTTTTGTCATTAAACAATCACCAAAATTCAATAAAAGTGTCGGCAAACAGGAAGTAGATGAACTACAGACCTGAAAAGGGGAGACACGATACAACTCACTATGATTATTCTTCAGACCAAATATAAAATCATTCCAGCATACACAAGTGAAGAAAGCTTTGACAAAAATTGTACAAGACGGACGTACAGATGTACAGACAGACAAGGGTAAAACTTAATGCCCCCGTCGCCTAAAGGCGGGGGCATAAAAATGAATCAAGTTAATATTCATGCTGTCCCGATTTCTTACATGAATACTCATGGAGAGAAGGGTCAAAGTAGTATTCACGTTGTCTGTCAGTATCTCTGACAAAGCTGCACCTACATACCAGTCATTGTTGCCATGGATGGCATAAGACATCAGAGAATAACATTTTAATGTACCGTAATCACTTGGTGTAAAGGGTTAAAATAGTTCTCTTAGTCACCGGTGTCAGTCAGTATCTGTACCTAAGTTGGGCCTACAAGCCAGTCACTGTTGCCATGGCATAAGACACCGAAGAATAACATTTTAATGTAGTCACTTGGTTTAACCCTTTCCTTCACATAAACGCATTTTCAATTAATTTGCAAACAGAGTAGACCCAAATCAGATAGCTCCAACAGGAGCTGTCTGATCAGGGTCTACTGTGTTTGCTTTTGACATGATATAGATCGATTCTAGTTTTTGTCAAAGCAAATACTTTCCTTGAAAGGTTTACATTATAAAACTTCAGCTTATAAATATTCATGATGTCATAAATACTTACATGAATATTGAACAGGGAAAGAGTTTCAAACTACAAACCATTGTGATAAATAGAGCATTTGCTCCTATAGGAGCCGCCTATGCTATAAGCTTCTTTTGGGTAGCTGCTATAGGTTCGTCTGTATATGATTTACATCAAGTTTCAAAATACTTAATAAAATGTGACACTTTGCATTCCAATTAACCCTCTCCCTGATGAATATTCATGTAGGAAATAATGATCCAATTAACCCTCTCCCTGATGAATATTCATGTAGGAAATAATGATGTAATGAATGTTAACAAGATCATTGTTTATAATGGCTTATGAGCACAGGACATTTACACCATATAAGCAAACAGAGCAGACCCTGATCAGACGGCTCCTATATATAGGAGCCTTCTGATCTGGGTCTACTCTGTTTGCAGATGCGTCAAAGGGAAAGGGTTAACTGTATTCTCTTAATCCTTTTACTCATGAATATTCATGTAAGAAATAATGACTTCATGAATATTTATAAGCTGATTTATAGTGGCATTTTTGACCCATGTCAGTAACTGTGAAATTAAAGCTATAAAATTTAATAAACTAAAGTCTTTTCAAACGCTCTTGAAAACTTAAAGCCCTTCATATTGAATGGACTATAGAGTTAACAATTTGCCTGTTTAACCCTCTCCTCCATAAATACGCCTTTCTACGCCTCTGTAAAAGTCACTTAATGAAACCATTGTGATAAATAGAGCATTTGCTCCAAAGGAGCAAATGCTCTATTTATCACAATGGTTTCAGAACTAAACAATTCTAAAATTTTCCTTTTTTCTAGTTAATGCTCCTTTTCGGTAGATTTATCCAAAGTGGTTGGATCTAAAAATAGCCTATGGAGGAATGAGTTAATATTCTAAGGAATAATGACATCATGAAGAGTTATTAGCTGAATTTTCATGATATTGCATATACATGTATACAATACATGTATGTTTGGGCTCAGGCAGAAACGGACTCCTATTCATAAAGCTCCTATGGAGAAACTTAAGAAAATTCCTTAGTTTCTTGAATATTCCTTATTAATCTTATAAAATCAATACAAGTAAAGATATTTAAGAGAAATAAAGTTTTATATAAAATATATTCTTAACCAAATATTCTAGAAGTCATTGAATAAAAATTTACTCAATAGGTTTGCTATAAATGTAGACAGGAAATTTCTTCTTAACCCTTTCCCTGTTGTATGTTTATTTCATATTTCAATACCTACTGAATATTCATGGACAAAAAGTTTATTATGAAATATGGAAGGTGGAGCATTGTAGCCATTTTAGAAAGTAAAGAAACAGATCTTTGAAATTCTATTAGCAAACAGAGTAGACCCTGATCAGACGGCTCCTCTAGGAGCCGTCTGATCTGGGTCTACTCTATTTGCAGATGCGTGAAAACACGTTTATATGAGGGAAAGGGTTAAGAAAATTCCTTAGTTTCTTGAATATTCCTTAATCTTATAACATCAATACAAGTAAAGATATTTAAGAGAAATAAAGTTTTATATAAAATATATTCTTAACCAAATATTCTAGAAGTCATTGAATAAAAATTTACTCAATAGTTTTGCTATAAATGTAGACAGGAAATTTCTTCTTAACCCTTTCCCTGTTGTATGTTTATTTCATATTTCAATACCTTCTGAATATTCATGGACAAAAGAGTTGTAATGATATATGGAAGATGGAGCATTGTAGCCATTTTAGGAAGTAAAACAACAGATCTTGCAAATTCCATTAGCAAACAGAGCAGACCCTGATCAGACGGCTCCTATAGGAGCCGTCTGATCTGGGATTACTCTGCTTGCAAATGCATGAAAACATGTTTATCTGAGGGAAAGGGTTAAGTTGTCCTAAGGTTAATGTATTCCTAAGGAGCTTTATGAATATGGGCCCAGAGATCTATATCAGTTCTACACTACATGTATACCATAAGCAAACAGGGCAGAACCAGATCAGACAGCTCCTATAGTAGCCATCTGATCTGGGTCTACTCAGTTTGCAAATGTGTGAAAGGGCATTTATATGAAGGAAACATGGAAAAGCCAATCTACTTTGAATACTCAGCACAAAAAAGTTTACATTATTATACTGAATATAACATAGGACCTGTAAGAGAAGAAAGTATACCTTCACATGAGAGCCCGTGTGACGTGACCCCTGACAGGGCGTCTCTACACACATTGCAGTAGGTCGGTCGTGCATGGGAACATGTATACCAGTTGTGGAGACCTGACATCATCTCCCTCTGTGTGTCGTTCCCCTGGAACATAATATCTAAACTAAAATTTTGTTATTAACGCTTTACTCCATGAATATACATGTTAGAAATAACGACTGATTATTAATTAGCTGAATTTTTATAATAGCATTATAAACAACCCCTATGTAAATACTGTTACAGAGCAGGCCTAACTCAGATGTCAGCTGTTTGCTTATTAATATTCATGATCTTATTATTTCTTTCATGATTATTCATGAGGTAAAGAAATTGACTTTTTATTGGTTGTTAAGAGTGAGATTTTACTGCATGTACATGTCCAAGTTTGGTGACTCACATCGAAGTACTCTTTCTTGCCCGCCTGTTTCAGCGCTGAAATCCATTCTTCCATTTCTTTGCGACTCTCAGCACATAGGATCAAGTTTCGGAATGGAGTTATCACCTGAAGAAAAAAACATCACAAGTAACTACTAGGCATAAAACTAACAAAAAATAGTAAGTCTCTCCTGAAATGTGGCTCTGAATATAGTCTACCGGTGTTTAATTACAGAGTCCACTCAGTTTAACCCTTTCCTCCATAAATACACCTTCCTACGCCTAGTCACTTCTTGAAACCATTGTGATAAATAGAGCATTTGCTCCTATAGGAGCAAATGCTCTATTTATCACAATAGTTTCAAACTACAAAAATCTAAAAGTTTCCTTTTCTCTAGTTAATGCTCCTTTTCGGTAGATTTATTCAATGTGGATCTAAAAATAGCCTATGAGGGAATGGGTTAATTAAAAGACTTAAATTGTTTTGAAACCTGATCATCAATTTATGAGATACTGAATTTTATGCATTTTTTATCATTAAAAGGGACATAACTGCATGAAGAATAATCAAACAAGATCATCCTGGAGATATGCACAACTTCACGTCATGGTGATTAATGCTGTGAAGTTTTATTGAAATCGCCATGTTGGAGAAGAAGCGCAGACAAACATTTTGAAAGCCAGACCAACAGACAGAAAGTTCAAATTCAATATGTCTCCCTCCCCACTAAGGAGCCCATACATCAGACACTGATCAAACTTTTAATTAGACTGGCATAGTAGCAAATACAGTAGACACTGATCAAATTGCTCCTTCGATCAGGAGCAGTTTGATCTGGGTCAACACTATCTGCTTCAGGTTATCTAGCCAAACATTTGGGGTAAGTGTAACATACACAAGCACATAATTATGTGCATGATCCGTAATCATACAATACATAAGCACATAATGTGTATGATCCATAACTATGACTTACACAAGCACATATGTGCATGATCTGTAATTATGACATACAGAAGCATATATGTGCATGATCCAATTAATACTCATGAATACACAAGCACATTAATTTTGTGTATGATACATAATTATGACATACACAAGCACATATGAGCATGATCCATTGGTTATGACATACATATATAATTAAGCACATAGACTGTGCATGATCTGTAATTATGACACACACAAGCACATTATGTGCATGATCTGTAATTATGACACACACAAGCACATAAATTATGTGCATGATCCATAATTACGACATGCAGAAGTACATATCAGTATTATCCGTAATTATGACACACACAAGCACATTGTGTGCACTATATCCGTAATTTTGACATACACAAGCACATAATGTGCAAGATCCGTAATTATATATATTTGAGGCAATATCCTGTTTATATCAAATAATTTCTCCCACCAAAATAAATATATCCTCATCAAAATCTTCTTGCAAAACCACCTATACATCGATGTGAAAGTATCTATTCACCAAGTATCTTCAACAGGTACTATGAACCTAGGTCTAAGCGCAAAACTGAGGTACCGCCTCCCACAGATTTATAAGCAAGTGCAAAAGTGTCCTCTGCCTAAATTTTCAAAGTACACTTTGTCCCCGCTTCTGTTTCCAAAATTATGACTGAAATGTTGAACAATGGATCCTGATCAGATACAGTCACATGGCATTCCATACAGATACAAACTTTTTTTTTGTAAATTCATTCACAGAATGGAGTTAAAACTGTTTTGCACTGAGTCCATTGCATATATTCTGTCTGACTGATAAGCCTTCCTGGCTGTAAGCAGCTGTGTAAACACTATCACGCAGTTATCAGACTACCTTCATATATCCTTTAACCCTTTCCTTCATATAAATGCCTTTTCACGCATCTAAAAACAGAGTAGACCCAGATCAGACAGTTCCTATAGGATCAGTCTCATCAGGATCTGGTCTGTTTGCTAATAGAATTTGAAAGATATGCTTCTTTAGTATTTCTAAAAGGACTACAATGCTCCACCTTCCATATTTCGTTGTAACTATTTTTTTCCATGAATATTCAGTAGGTATTGAAATTGGGAATAAATATAGAACAGAGAAAAGGCTAACTCTTCTGCAGCCATATATTGCAGTCTGCTTCAGCCTGTACTGTTGAATTTCTTTCCCTTTAGTTTCGAAAATGGAATTACATTTTCAACCTTTAAACTGAGGGAAATGCCTTTTCATACCTTTTTAAACTGAGAAGACCCAGATCAGATGGCTTCTGTGGGAGCCGTTTGATCAGGGTCTGCTTGGTTTGCTTATAGAAAATACAATACTAAAGGGACTCTATAACTAGAGGTTTGTTTTTGTCACAAAAACAGATGTCTCCCCCTCCCATCCTCTTTCCAATACACAAGTGTAATGTCTGTAACTCCAAACTTATCAGGGTCTAATTTTTAAGTAATCAGGGGCAATAACTCCAACATTGTCAGGGGGAGACAATTCAAAAGCCCCAGTTACACAAAAACACATGCTTGTCAACATTCTTGTGAAGTTTGGTGACTCTAGTACTAGTGATTTCAGAGATACATGTGACACAAAGTAAAGTTTCTCTTATTTTATGTCATAAGGGGCAGTAACTCCAAAGTTATCAGGGGGAGACAATTAAAAAACCCAGATGCACAACAAATCATGCTGGTGAACATTCCTGTGAAGTTTGGTGACTCTAGCCCTACTGGTTTCAGAGATACGTGCAGCACAAAGTTTCTCTAATTTCAAGTTATCATATCAGGGGCAGTAACTCAAGAATTATCAGGGGGAGACAATTAAAAAAACCCAGGTGCACATCAACTCATGCTGGTCAACATTCCTGTGAAGTTTGGTGACTCTAGCCCTAGTGGTTTTAAAGATATGCATGACACAAAGTTTCTCTCAATTTTAAGTAATCATATCAGGGGCAATAACTCAAAAGTTATCAAGGGGAGACAATTCAAAAATCCCAGGTGCACAACAACTCATGCTGGTCAACATTCCTGTGATGCACGACACTAAGTCAAGTTTGTCTAATTTTAAGTCATCAGGGGCAGTAACTCCAATGTTAACAGGGGGAGACAATTAAAGCAAGAGGGCCAATATGGCCCTTAATCGCTCACCTGATTACCATAGATTTAAGATTTTTGCAGGGTAGCCCATGGGTAGGGTCAATATTGAACTTAGGGACAATATATGAACAATGTTGATAGTGGATCATGAGCAGTGGATCATGAGCAGTGGTTCTGCATAACAAGATTTTCAAAGATTAAGTATATTGATTTTATCAAGACAATGATTCTGACCAATGAAGATTAGGCTAAAAATGTGCTCTCTAAAGTATTTTTTCTAAGATTTGACCTAGTGACCTACTTTCTATTCCCACCCAACCCATGATCACACTCAACCTTGATATCACCAAGACAAACACTCTGAGCAAGTTTGAGGAAGACTGGGCTAAAAATGTGGCCACTGGAGTGTAAACTAAATTTCTCTAAGATATGACCCAGTGACCTACTTTTTGACCTCACATAACCCACTTTCAAACTTGTCCAAGATTTTATTAGGACAATCATTCTGACCAATTTTTATGAAGATTTGGCTATAAATGTGACATCTAGGGTGTTCACAAGGTTTTCGTACTATTTGACCTAGTGACCTAGTTTTTAAGCCCACATAACCCACTTTCAAACTCGTTTGAGATTTTATCAAGACAATCATTATGACTAAGTTTCATGAAGATTGGACTAAAATTGTGACCACTAGAGTGTTCACAAGGTTTTTCTACTGTTTGACCTAGTGACCTAGTTTTTAACTCCACTTGACCCACTTTCGAACTCGTCCGAGATTTTATCAAGACATTCATTCTGACCAAGTTTCATGAAGATTTGACTAAAATTGTGACTACTAGAGTGTTCACAAGGTTTTTCTACTGTTTGACCTAGTGACCTAGTTTTTTACCCCACATAACCCATTTTTCAGACTCCTCCGAGATTTTATCAAGACAATCATTCTGACCAAGTTTCATGAAAATTGGGCTAAAAATGTGACCTGTAGAGGGTTCACAAGGTTTTCCTACTATTTGACCTAGTGACCTAGTTTTTAACCCAACTTGACCCACTTTCGACATCGTCCGAGATTTTATCAAGACATTCATTCTGACCAAGTTTCATGAAGATTAGACTACAATTGTGACCACTAGAGTGTTCACAAGCAAATTGTTGACGACGCACGACGCACACCGCATGACGGACGACGGACATTCAAGTCTCCCAAAAGCTCATCCTGAGCTTTGCTCAGGTGAGCTAAAAACCCAAGAGCAAAATAACTCATGCTTGTGAACAATCCTGTGAAGTTTGGTGACTCTAGCCCTACTGGTTTCAGAGATACGCGCGACACAAAGTTTGTATAAATAAATCTCGAAGAGATGATTCTAAAGAATGCAGTCGCAACATAGAGTTTGGTGGAGAAAATTAATGACGATTTTAGTATTTGAGTACGCACCTTTATCTGTTGCTCTGTCATAATTATATGCTTTAGAACAAGCCTTCTGATAAATTCCAGGAAATACATTCTCATCAAAATCAATCATATAATTTTCTGTCTAGCTTTGATACAGCTGTGCAACAAAGATCTAAAAACACTGCATTACTTGTTGCTCAACTCGTTTGAACACTGGAAATGCGAGCATGGGCTTTAGCAAACAACGTAAGAATCCTCTGATCTGGGTCTACACTGTTTGCAAAGGCATGAAAAGGTATTTATATGAAAGAAAGGGTTAACACTTTACTCCATGAATATTTATGAACTAAACTCAATCATTTTGGCATATTTATTATCTCAAATCGAGGGCTTGGTGCAAAACTATTCTAACTCCTTCACAATAGTTTTGCACCAAGCCCTCGAAATAGTATTTTGATATGTATAATTATGTTGGCCATTATTTCTATAAAAGTCAGGATAAATTCAGGTTTAAACTATCCTGAGAGCAAACAGTGCAGACCCTCATCAGACAGCTCCTGCAGGAGCTGTCTGATCTGGGTCTACACTGTTTGCAAAAGGCCTAGAAAATCGTATCTAAGAGTAAAGGGTTATGCAATGATGGACCATTCCAAAAAAATCAGCATTCAAAACTAATCTTTCTTGACCTACAGTCATACATTTGGAACATGAACAGTACCTACAAACCCTACAACCAGAAGGCAAGATATAAATGGCTAAAATCAAACATCAATTTATTACCAGAATGCAAGATATTCATCTTTTGAATGCTGAATATCTAAAGTGGAATGATCAGAGGCCATTAAGAATGAAAGGGTATACATATTACTTTAATTTGGGGATGATTTTGAATAACAAACAGTGCAGATCCTGATCAAAGGGTTGCTCTATGTGCCCTCTGGTCTGGGTCTGCACTGTTTACAAATGCCAGTACACTTGTTTTTCCTGCATTCAAATGGCCAAGGCTACAACCTAATGCTCTCCACATCAAACATCAATTTATTCTTCTTTGGGATGATGTTATAAATATTCATTGGAATTTTGACAATCTATGGCAAATCTTTTTCCTACATCCCCTTTCTCTCAATACATCATTGTCTAATGATTTCTGCCACAAAAAAAGTCTGCTTTCTTACAATACAAACTCTTATTTAGATCTATAAGAGTTTTGACCAGTTCCAACTTTTGGCTCTTGATCTAATTACATGCAATATGGTCTTACCTTAACTAGTAAACCCATATTTATCTTATAGTCAGTAGAAACCCTCTAATGCGACCATTTAATGAATAAACAATGGCTGTCTTCATAAGCAGGTGGTTGCTTAATGCAGGACGAAAGTTATGCAGAAAGGAGCTTTTTGCATAACTTTCGTCCTGCATTAAGCTACCACCTGCCTTTGCCACTGTGAATTATGCCCCTTTTTGCTGGTTGCATTAGAGGGGTTTTACTGTACTTTTGACCAAGCTAAATTTGATAGTGTAGACCAAGTCGAAGATCAAACTGAAGGAGTAGTTACATCAGGGTCTACCCTATTTACCAATCCCATTATGATTATCAAAACGATGCCACATAATTAATCCTTTCCCCCCATAAATATACCTTTCTACGCCTCTGTAAAAGTCACTTTTTGAAACCATTGTGATAAATAGAGCAGTTGCTCCTAAGGAGCAAATGCTCTATTTATCACAATGGTTTCAGAGCTAAACAATTATAAAATTTTCCTTTTCTCTAGTTAATGCTCCTTTTCTGTAGATTTATTCAAAGAGCTTGGATCTAAAAATAGCCTATGAGGGAAAGGGTTAATTGACTGAACCCTTTGCAACATAAATATTCATGAAATAATGACATCATGAATATTTATGAACAGATTTTTTATAATGGCATAATTTAATGTACACAAGATTTTGATAATTGCAGAAACTCTTGAGTCAAATCTATCATAATTTCATAAGCAAACAGAGCAGACCCTGATCTGGGATCAGACTCTGTTTGCAAAGGCATGAAGTGTTTATATGAGAGAAAGGGTTAATTAAATCCCAAGCATTTCAGTAACTTTATCCAGAATGTCAAACAGCTTGAAGCCTGAAGAGGCGTCGAATTTCTTGCATCTCATCTGGATCAAAGTTGTTTGCAAATCAAGGGTAAAAAATGGATGTCAACGAATATTCGAATATTCGTTTTTTAATCGAATATTCGAACCCTATTTTACCATTCGAATATTCGTTTCAGTTATGTGTATACATTTTTATAAAAAAAAAAATAAAAAAAATATATATTGATACTGTCGGTGATCTGTTTACTTACAGAAAATGCATCACTGCACAAGTCCTCCCCGCTACCCTGCTGCAGGTGACACCTGTGATGTCATCAATTAATTAATCCCCTGGGGCCACAGTCTGACGAAGGGAGAATCAACAAACCAGTGACAAACAGCTAACACACTTGCAAACAGTCACCTTTAATTTAGTATACTCCCAATTAATTCGCTGATTGCCGCCATTGTTTGTCAAGTACGGTCTAAAATACTGACCTGCAAACAATGCCAGAGTCGCGAAAATCAGAGTCGGCACATCAAAGTAACAACTTTTGATTGGTTTGTCAGTTTGCTCATCATATTAAGCAATCTATTTTAAATACTGTAAGTGTTATGTTTGAAATTGTTGTCTTTATTAAAATTGGAAAAATGACTTTGTATACATCATTAACTCCACATGATTAAGCTATCCAATGACACATGCGGGCTGTGAAAATAAACACCGCCCACCAAAACAAATGTCCCATAATGCATCAAATAATCTGCTATAAAATATAATGATAATAGAAGGTCCTCATCAATTGTCTTCTTTATACAATTTATTGAATATCTATCGAAAGTAAAATCATCTGAAACATGCCGCCTCAACGATCTGAAGTCTGGAAGCATTTTACGCTATCCACAGATAAGAAAACAGCTAGTTGCAACATCTGTCAAGCTGCGCTAACTTAGGCTGGCACCACGTCAAACCTCAAGAATCACCTTCAAGGGAAACACCCAACGTTTTCGCGTGTTAGCACCGACAACCAAACAAAACAGAGTTAAATGGCATTACGACCCAAACAGTTTTAAAACTTACCGACCGGAAACTAATTAAATATCCACCTGAAACGCAAGCGCAGTTGATATGTAGCACAGCTTAACGAATACTTCAAGGTTCAAACAGTTTGGATCCTGTTGAGACTCCGAGCAGGATCCGAACTTTTTGATACCCAGCTCGTAAAACTTCCAAGCGCAGCGCGAGCTAATCGTGGGTATTTAATTAGTTTCGTTTCTGTATGGGCAGCAATTAGGATGTCTTAAAATTATACCAATTGAGCACAGCTATGGGAAAACCATCCATAACGTATTGCAAACAGTGTAGACCCTGGTCAGCAATTTAGCTCATATATCGGTACTCAATTTTACATGACTGGAAATACTAAATAAGAGACGATGGCGATAATTTTTGTTGTCTCTAACCGGAAGTTGGGCGTATCATGTACATAACAGAAAACAAAGCCAAACACTTTAATCAATGGTGAATTTAATGCATTTCCATGATTCACAACATTCATAAGGAGGCAGCGATGGCAAACATATGCAAATCAGAATCAATATAAGAATTTACTTACATAGACATCTAGTAACATGGTAAAACGTACATTAGAAAACTTTCGAAAAATTAGACGCCTATATTCCAGCTCCGACGTAGATTCAATTATACATGATTAAAAAATCTCAGTCACCATGACAGTCACAGGTAAACGAATATTCGAATAGTAATCCTATCGAATATTCGAATACCAAAATCCCTATTCGTTGACATCACTAGTAAAAATCAAGAAAAGGACAGTTATAGTTTTTGTATACAACACCCATCTACTCTTAATTAACTCTTTACTCCATGAATTATTCACGTAAGAATATGACATCATGAATATTAACAAGGTAATGAAAAAACTGCTGCTAGTGTATACAAAACAAAAAATAGATAATGAGCACTTCATGCAGTGCCAATAAATGGATGAATAAATACCAGTATAACATGTATAGCACTATGAATACCAACATTTATTCCATACTTAACCCTTTCAGTGCTCAATTTTCAAACAGACTATTCCAAAATTCAAACAGGTCAAGCTTTCCATGAATATTTAGGGTTTGGTTTTTTTTAAAGAAAAGTGTAACATGACAAACAGTGCAGACCCTCATCTCGGTCAATACTGTTTGCAATGGACAATAGTGACTCATTTCCAGTGCACTGAAAGGACTCTGCATACAGCGAGATGATTGTACAGGCATTTGCAAATATACTTCCGTATAGACCCAGATCATAGGGTGCCTACTGAGGAGCATTCTGAATAATTATTTCTGAAAGACATAAAAGAAAATGAATTGTGTGAAATGAAGCATGTGACAATTCCTTGCTGTCAGGACTATTGCACACAATGTTATATTAGGTACAGATATTACTGAGCTCCTATCAGATCATTGAACTCTTTGCATGCTGGTGGTAAATTTATTACAATAAAGTCCTATGCAAACTGTGTGAAACAGTTTAGTTCCAGATGAGATGCCGAGAAACTCAGAGTCTAATAGGGAACCAAACTGTTTGAAACTCTGACCGAATTTCTGAAGAGAAATAAGTATTAAATATTAACTCTCTGTCTAGCTGCACAAGACAACCATTTTTGCCGCTGACATTTACATGTACTTAAGCATGCAAAGAATTATGCCAAAGCTTTTGTATAATGAGAGTAGCATATGTTTGTCAAATGATGGAACATTCCAAAGTACAAGTACAGTAAAACCCTGCTAATGCGACCACCTAAAAGAGGTATAATTCTGCCAGTGCTAGATTCAGGTGGTAGCTTAATGCAGGACAAAAGTAATGCAGAAAACTACTAGAGGAGCTTTCTGCATTACTTTTGCCCTGCATTAAGCAACCACCTGCTTATAAAGACAGCTATGTTTATTCATTAAGTGGTCCCATTAGAGGGGTTCTACTGTAATGCACTCCACTCCTGGAACTTTATAGTCCCATTGTTATCTGTTCCATCGTCATAACCCTTTACCTCATATAAACCTTTACTCCATGAATATTCAGGCAAGAAATACAGTAAAACCTCTCTATAATGGCCTCTAAATTACATCAGGTATTTTCTGTTAAAGGCAGGTGGCTGCTGCTTAAAGCAAGGTGAAAGTAAAACAGAACGCTCCCATAGGAGCGTTCTGTTTTACTTTCACCTTGCTTTAAGCAGCCACCTTCCCTTAGTTTAAATACCAACTAATTAAAACAATTCAGTGGCCGTTATAAACAGAATGCTCCTATAGGATGTAATTTAGTGGCCGTTATAGAGAGGTTTTACTGTACACTGTTTGCAAATGCCCTGAGTACAATATATAGTTCCAGTATTCAAATTGTTATGGTAACAATTATACTATTTATCTAATTTACCTCAACTGCCTCATATGACCATCATTATTACAGGCCTTTTTCTGGCAATTTTGGGGAAAATGCATTTTAACCCTTTCTTCCATAAATATGCCTTTCTATGCCTCTGTAATAACCACTTCTTGAAACCATTGTGATAAATCCTATAGGAGCAAATGCTCTATTTATCAAATGGTTTCAAACTACAAAATTCTAAAATTTTACTTTTCTCTAGTAAATGCTTCTTTTGGGTAGATTCATTCAAAGAGGTTGGGTCTAAAAATAGCCTATGGAAGAAAGGGTTAACCAATTCCCTCCTCATATTGACACATTTTGACGCCTCTGTAAAAATCACATTTTCAAACCATTGTGAAAAATACAGCATTAAATTTTGCTCCATAGGAGCAAATGCTCTATTATTATCACACAGGTTTCAGAACTACACAATCCTAAATGTTTCCTTTTCTCTAGTTAACTTAAGTTATTTTTATCATTATATAAAACAGGTGAATTACATAGCTATGACATATAGTATAGACAAACTGCACAGAACCTGATCAGACAGTTCTTACCATCTGATCTGGGTATACTCTGTTTGCTATTAAAGTGCTAAAAGGCATCTCTATGGAGCATGGAGATATTACTTACAACAGAACTCAAGAAGAATCTTAACCCATTACCACATAGCCTTATAATTTTTAGATACAACCTCTTTGAATAAATCTACTGAAAAGGAGCATTTAAACTAGAGAGAGGGAAATTTTAAGAATTGTGTAGTTTTGAAACCATTGTGATAAATAGAGCATTTGCTCCATAGGAGCAAATGCTCTATTTATCACAATGGTTTTATAAAGTGACTTTTACAGAGGCATCAAAAAGCGTCAATATGAGGGAATGGATTAAAGTTAATCATGCACCTTATCTCATCCACCTACATACAATAAAACTGTCTGGACCATAATGCTTTCTGAATAAACACAGCATTCTCAAAACCAGGCTTAATTTTTTTTTACCTTTCCATCATATATAAATGCCTTTACATGCATTTGCAAACAAAGTAGACCCAGATCAGACGGCTCCTATAGGAGCCGTCTGATCAGAGTCTACTCTGTTTTCTTATGAAAATATAATAGATCTGACTCTACAGTTTCTGCCAATATCAAAATAAATAGGAACTTATAACATTATTAACCCTTCTCTTGCTGAATTTTAAAATACATTTCTCCTTCTTTACCCATGCCCTGTTGTATAATTACATATATCTTCACTGTGTACAAGTATTTCGCTGTGCAATCACTGCTGTTGAGTGCACTGGTTGCACAATCAATTTGTAAATAGTGCCGACCCTGATGAGACAGCTCCTGCAGGAGCTGTCTCATCTGGGTATTCACTATTTACAGGTACGTATAATGACGTGAATAGCAAGCGAAGGGTTAAACTTCAGCCAATAAAATTAATATTTATGCATGGTGTCATTATTTTGTTTCATGTATATTTAACTGGGATTTTAAACATTAATGCTGGGCAAAAATAATGCAGTAAGCTCTTTTAGGAGCTATTTGCATTGTAACACTTGAACTTCCAATATCTCGAACTTGGATAACTCGAACTTCCGGTTTAAACTCGAACAAAAAGTTCAGTCCTTCCAAAACTTACAATACAGAATTTCTCTAAAATATATCGCTACAGATATCTAGAAACACATATGACAGCTTCATACATTTCTAAAGTAATGCTGAAAGCTCCTACAGGAGCATTACTTTAGACCTGTACTAAGCTGTGAACTCTATAAACTGTTCAGATCAGAAAGCGAATAACTCAAACTCGTATTATCTCAAACTAATTTATATGGTCCCTTGAAGTTCGGGATATCGCAGTTCAACTGTACTTTAATCTACTAGCATAATACTTCCTGCCTTTAGAATTCCTAATATTATGAGGTCACTTTAAACCCTTTACTCCATAGATACACCTTTAATGCCTTTGCAAGCACAGTAGACCCAGATCAGACCACTCCAGGGTCCATGCTTATAAAGCTTTTACTTGAGTCTGAGTTTCGTTCTCAGGCTTTTGATTGGTCAGATTTGAGTTATCAAGCCTTTGGCTCAAATCTGACCAATCAAAAGCTTGAGAACGATCTCAGACTCAACTAAAAGCTTTATAAGCATGGACCCTGGAGGAGGTATCTAGTCAGGGTCTGCACTGTTTCTTTATTGCATAATACAGATCTGATTCTCAAGTATCTGCCATAACAAAACACTCCTGTGTTAATAAGCCACAAAATTCATCTAATCACTTTAATCTAAATCCTCTCATTAATATTCATTATGTCATTTATTATATGAATATTCATAGAGTAAAGGATTAATATTGATGTTTTGCTTCACATATACAGTGAAATCTCGATTATTCGATTTTTTTGTATCAAAGAATTTAGACCCTTTTAGTCAGGTGGCTGCTTAATGCACGGTGGAAGTCATGCAGAAAGCTCCTTGAGGAGCTTTCTGCATGACTTTCACCATGCATTAAGCTGCCACCGGTCTAAAAGATCGATAAGGATACATATTTTAGTGTTCGAATAATCAAGATTTTACTCAGTATTTCAGGAAGAAAGAGAAAATACACAGAACATTATAACTCACGTATGTGTGTTCCTGTTAAGATTCCAAAAGCTATATGACACTAGTGATGAAAAGTGAGTAACCTCGTGTGAACGTTGGGAAACATTGTACCTCCTCCCAAACACACAAACAATCAATATCGGATCAGGACTGACCTATTAAGCTGTTCCTATATCCCAAAACTTGGAAATAGTTTCACATGACCCACATAACCCTTTCCTCCATAAAAACGCCTTTCTTTCTATGCCTCTGTAAAAATCACATATAGAAACCATTGTGATAAATAGAGCATTTGCTCCTATAGGAGCAAATGCTCTATTTATCACAATGGTTTCAAACTACAAAATTCTATAATTTTCCTTTTCTCTAGTTTTCTAGTTTCTTTTCGGTAGATTTATTCAAAG
Organism: Azorinus chamasolen; assembly: GCA_963576725.1. NCBI lineage: Eukaryota > Metazoa > Mollusca > Bivalvia > Cardiida > Solecurtidae > Azorinus > Azorinus chamasolen. The sequence continues at coordinate 49,085,521 of OY755251.1, read as the reverse complement.
AGGTTGTATCTAAAAATAGCCTATGAGGTAATAAAAATGTAAAGTATCTGCAGTTATAGTCTACTTTCAGTCCGAATGACCGCTCAGCCGACTGTACATTTACTCCCCTGGTCATGGAGTCATTGGCCTACGCCTGTACGAAAACTTCCAGGCGGAATCCGCCAGGAAAAAACAGTGATTTTCCAGGCGGACTAAATTGTCCGTGTGAAAACAGCTCAGTTGACACGGATTGCTATTTTTAGTAACATTTAGACGGAATATCACACGAAATATTTAAATTAGTCCGGGCGGAATTTTTAAAAATCCGGGCGGAATTTGAAATGTTGTTTCAAGAAATCCAGGCGGAATTGTAAAAATTCCAGGCGGAATCTGAAAATGTCCGGGCGGAATTTTTTAAAAATCCGTGTGGAATTTTAAAATGTCCAGGCGGACATTTTAAAAAAATCCGGGCGGAATTGTAAAAATTCCACACGGAATCTGAAAAAGACCGGACGGAATATTTTAAAAATCCATATGGAATTTGAGATTGTCCAGGCGGAATTAAAAAAAAAATCCGGGCGGAATTTGAATATGTCCAGGCGGATTTTTGAAATTCCGTATGGATTTTTTCATAAATTATTAGTTGTTTCATGAATATTCAGTCATAATTTATTTATTTATTTTTTTGGGGAGGTGTATGTTTTAAAGTAATGTTTTGGTGAAAAAAGGAACTGCATGCAATGATCTATGAAAATTTATAAGCAGACAGAACAGACTCAGGCAGCTGTCTGGTCTTCTATGTCTGCCCATATGAGAAAATGCTGGATTATTAGGGAGAGGGTTAATTATTATCAGTCTCTTAGATCAGCATTTAATCATTTTTTATTTGTAAACCTTAATATTGAGATATCGGCTGTTAGCAACATGAAATAATCACTTTAATTTTGCCATCAAATACACAAATTTTAAAATTTATGCACATTATGTATAAATAAACAAGAGGGCCATGATGGCCCTGAAATCGCTCACCAGAGGGAAAGATTTTTAAAGTTTTAACTACATGTATGTTTCTAAACAAAACTGGACACCTGTTTTGTGGGGTGTTATTTGACCCTTTTTGGATCCAAACTCAGTGCCATACCTGTTGGTCTTAATTCTGTTGAAAAGGGCCAGGAAGCAGTCAATCTTAAACAAGGGCATGTTGTATTGCTATGCAAGACATGAGTCCCCCACCGGACTGAAAAAAACCTCCACTCTCCCCACCCCACCCACCCATGGTGTGGTTGACCATGGTATATATACATGACCATCTGAATGGTATTAGTACCTACTTTCATACATTGAATCAGTAAATAAAAAGTTATTGTCCCGACAAGAAAATATGAAAAAGGGGAGTAACTCCAAAAATATTGATGCTAGAGTTATTGCCCTTGTGCATGACACTACATCTCATCACGCTTGTTCCATATGAGAAGTTTCAAATCAATTGAACCAGTACATAAAGAGTTACTAACTGGACAAGAAAATATGAAAAGGGGAATAACTCCAACAATATAGATGCTAGAGTTATGGCCCTTGTGCATGACACTATCCCTCATCATGCGTGTTCCATATGTGAAGTTTCAAATCAATTGAACCAGTAGAGAAAGAGTTATTGTCCGGACAAAAAAATATGAAAAAGGGGAATAACTCCAAAAATATTGATGCTATAATTATGGCCCTTGTGCATGACACTACTCCTGATCATGCTTCTTCAATGTGTGAAGTTATAATGAATTTGGCCTAACTTTGTAGGAGATATTGCCCGGACACGAAGTGTGACAGACGGACTGACAAGAAAATATGAAAAAGGGGAATAACTCCAAAAATATTGATGCTAGAGTTATGGCCCTTGTGTATGACACTACCCCTCATCATGATTGTTCCATATGTGAAGTTTCAAATCAATTGAACCAATAGATAAAGAGTTATTGTCCGGACAAAAAAATATGTAAAAGGGGAATAACTCCAAAAATATTGATGCTAGAGTTATGACCCTTGTGCATGACACTAGCCCTCATCATGCTTCTTCAATGTGTGAAGTTATAATTAATTTGGCTTAACTTTGTAGGAGATATGGCCCGGACAAGAAGCGTGACAGACGGACGGACAGACGGACGGACAGACGGACGGACGGACGGACAGACGGACAGACGGAATCGAGCAAACCTATAGTCCCCCAACCGGTAACCGGTGGGGGACTAATAAACTTTTGGACCTTTAAAACCCTTTCCTTCATATAAATGTGATTTGATGCATTTGCAAACAGAACAGACCCATATCAGATGGTTTATATAGGAGCTGTCTGACCAGGTTGTGCTCTGCCGGCTAATAGAATACTCTTTCCTCCATAAAAACGCCTCTGTAATAGTCACTTAATTAAACCATTGTGATAAATAGAGCATTTGCTCCATAGGAGTAAATGCTCTATTTATCACAATGGTTTCAAATCTACACAATTCTGAAATTTTCCTTTTTTCTAATTAACCCTTTCCCTCATATAAATGTGTTTTCCTGCGTTTGCAAACAAAGTAGACCCAGATTTACCTCTTTGAATAAGAGACAAAATTTCTAACAGATGACAACCCTAGCACTGCTTAGCATGACTTGACTGAAATTAGCACACAGTTTGGATTCTGATCAGACGCATACCGGTATGTAACTTTATATGTCGTTTGTATATGAGTAAATTTACTCCTATGGTGCAAATGCTCTATTTATTACAATGGTTTCAAATCTACACAATTCTGAAATTTTCCTTTTCTCTAATTAATGCTCCTTATCAGAAGATTTATTCAAAAAGGTGGGATCTGAAAAAAGCCTTTGTTCTACGCCTCTGTAACAGTCACTTTATGAAACCATTGTGATAAATAGAGCATTTGCTCCATAGGAGTAAATGCTCTATTTATCACAATGGTTTCAAATCTACACCATTCTGATATTTTCCTTGTCTCTAATTAATTCTCCTTATCAGTAGATTGATTCAAAGAGGTAGGATCTGAAAAAAGCCTTTGTGATAAATAGAGCATTTGCTCCATAGGAGTAAATGCACTATTTATCACAATGGTTTCAAATCTACACAATTCTGAAATTTTCCTTTCCTCTAATTAACCCTTTCCCTCATATAAACATGTTTTCACGCATTTGCAAACAGAGTAGACCCAGATTTACCTCTTTGAATAAGCAGACAACATTTCTAATAGATGACAACCCAATCACTGCTTAGCATGACTTGACCGAAATTAGCACACAGTATGGATTCAGATCTGAAGCATACAGGTATATAACTTTATATGTTGTTTGTATATGAGTTAATTTACTCCTATAGAGCAAATGCTCTAATTATCACAATGGTTTGAAATCTACACAATTCTGAAATTTTCCTTTTCTCTAATTAATGCTCCTTATCAGAAGATTTATTCAAAGAGGTAGGATCTGAAAAAAGCCTTTGTGATGAATAGAGCATTTGCTAACCATTATGATAAATAGAGCAAAAGCTCAATAGGAGTAAATGTTCTATTTATCACAATGGTTTCAAATCTACACAATTCTGAAATTTTCCTTTTCTAAAATTAATGCTCCTTATCAGTAGATTGATTCAAAGAGGTAGGATCTGAAAAAAGCCTTTGTGATAAATAGAGCATTTGCTCCATAGGAGTAAATGTTCTATTTATCACAATGGTTTCAAATCTACACAATTCTGAATTTTTCCTTTTCTCTGATTAATGCTCCTTATCAGTAGATTTATTCAAAGAGGTAGGATCTGAAAAAAGCCTTTGTGATAAATAGAGCATTTGTTCTATAGGAGTAAATGCTCTATTTATCACAATGGTTTCAAATCTACACAATTCTGAAATTTTCCAAGAAACAGGAAAATAGCCTATGAGGGAATGGGTTAAAAACAGTGTGAACAAACAGACACTAATTCTGAAGCAGACAACTTCATAGAGTTTTGACCAGGAACTTGCCCTCTCAAGTGATTGCGTAACACAGATGGAGTGCTAGCTCAGAGGAACCTTTATAGTGTAAAAGTCAATTTTAAAGTATAACCAACAGGGCAGGGCCAATTTAAACCTCAGAACTATGATATTAACCACTGTCAATAAGGTATACTAAGTAAATCTATACACCAAATATCTGAGCTCTGTGACGTAGTTTTTGACAAGAAGATTTTTGAAGTTTTCCCCATGCCTAACCTAAGTCAGCCCAGCATTCTGCTACTGGTACAGAAAACAACAGTCAGCTAGAGAAAACTGGCCACCCCTGGGACCGTAGCGGGGCCAATTTTGACTCCAGGGACATAATTTATACAACTTTTGTAGAAGACCTATAGGTGATGCTATGTGCCAAAGATGAAAGCTGAGAACCCTGTAGATTCAGAGGAGAAGACTTTAAAAGGTTCAAATTGTTGACGACGCACGACTCACGACAAACGCCGACAGACGATCACAAAAGCTCACCCTAAGCACTTTGTGCTCTGGTGAGCTAAAAAGCCTTGGTAGGCAAAATGTTCATCATAAAATGAAAAGTACTGTTTATTCACAATATAAGTAACTAGCCAAATAAAGTGTTCAATTTACTATAAGCAGCAGTGTTATCATTTTTATGCCCCCGCCTTTAGGGCATTAAGTTTTACCCTTGTCCATCTGTTTTGTCAAGGACTTCTTCACTTGTAAGCTGGAATAGTTCGATATTTGTTCTGAAGCATAATCATGGTGAATTGTACAGTGTCTCCCCTTTTCACATCTGTCGTTCATCAACTTCCTGTTTGTCGACACTTTGATTGAATTTTGGTGATTGTTTGATGACAAAAGAAATCGTCAAAGATTTCTTGCCTTGTGTAAGCTGGAATGATTTGATATTTGGTCTGAAGTATAACCATAGTGAGTTGTACCCAGTCTCCCCATTTCAGGTCTGTCTTTCATCAACTCCCTGTTCGCCGACAATTGATTGAATTTTGGTGATTGTTAATGACATTTTTTTTGTAAAAAAAAATGCAATTTAGAAAAACCTGGCCTGGGCATTTGTGTCATATGGTCAAATTTTCTTTTATTTATGTCTGGGTTTCATGGAAACCCAAGCATCAGCACACTTTTGGTGATTGTCTAGATGATGTCTTTCTCCAGAGTCTTGCATATATTCTGAAATGTAAGAAAAAAAGAGAATATTGTATATATTTAAATTCTTTCCCCACCTGATGTGAATTTAAAAGACTGTGGAAGAAATTTGCAAACAATCTTGGATCTAGATGTGCACCCTGCATCTTATCTCTATCCAAGGCATTTGACACTCGGATATATAGCAATATTGGATTTTTTAAAAATTGTACCTGATATATTTATCTTTGAAAACAGTGTAGATACAGATAAAGAAGCTCTGAAGGAGCAATCTAATTTGGGTGTACTCAATAATTTGCTTGACAGAATATTGTATTCTATTAATGGAAAACAAGTAAAAGATTAACAGTTACATGTACGTGTAAAAGCAGTTACTGAGTCTTTATTCCACAGTAAAGTTAAGTTCTACTGCTATAGATGTACAGAATAACGGCAATAATTTAGCAGCAATTGTTTGAATCCTACAGACTTGTGTGAGGGATATTCAGCTTAGAATGGAAGTCCTGTCATACAATATTTAAATGTTGTTGCATTCATTCTCAGTGTTGTTAAACCTTCTGATCCTTCAAGATCATGAATTTCAGTACTTCTTGTTCTGAAAATTGAATACCGCTTAAGCCGGTGCTAGGAGGCGTGAGCAGTGTTGCACTTCAATTACTGCTCATGAATAGACTCAATAAAAACCGAGTCTGCAATTTTCTCTTTTTGTGTTGCAATTTTTGCTTTCGGGATTCACCCTTCAGAATTTATCACATATAATTCAAGGCCTAATTATTTGATTCATCCCAATTCATCCCCAAATTAATGATTTATTGCTGCTATACCCACTGGTATTTTAAGTAAATTATTTATTGTGCCCATCTTATTGTGTATTGGTGTATAGTCCATATTTGTATTAAATTTTTTTTATTTTTTTTTAAATCAGGATCTTTATCAGATGCATTAAAACACATGTGAATTAAATATTGAGTTACATGCACAGTACCAATCACTCAGAATGCTGTTTTCACTTACTTGTTATGCTGTTAACACTCCTTCCATCCAGGGCTGGCTTCTCCTTTGGCAGAGCTCCTAGACATTACTTCATCTGAGAAGTACACTGCTTAACAGGCGAGTTAGTACAGTGTCACTTCCTTTTGATGTCCAGCTGACAGATCTTTACACGATATCCTGGTAGCAGATTAGTCTCAACATCTGTACTGTCAGCCTTAAAATTAAACATTATCCAATAAGCACAAGTTACTAAAAAGGACTACATGTGTGCAAAGTGTACTGTAAGTCTGTTTCAAAAAGTGTAGATCTTGATGAAACTGTGTCTGCTAACATTGGTCAATCCTGTTTGCATTAGCCCAAACAACCACTTCATTAAAATATTATTCGTGAACACTGCATGTAATTACATTTTTCTAAAGAAATTTTCATAAAAATGCTTTTAATAAAATCTCGCCAAGTGCTGAATAAATTCTGTGTATTCCTAGATCGTTTTTGGACCGAATTTTGTCCGATTCTACCAAGGCCGAAACGGATTGGGTCCGAAACGACCCGATGTCTTGTTGATGTACGTGAGCGGTCCTGTTGATGCATATGGTTTGGTTGTGAAGAAGAAAAGTACGCTGAAACTTTATACAAGTGCACGATTTAATAAATGCTTGTATTAATTTTGACTGTTTGAGATACAATTTCCAGACGAGTGTCTAACTTCTAAACTTGAGACCGGATTAACTTTAAGCCATCGACTTTCGTCAATAATTCAAACTTCCGACTGAAAAAAATAACAATAAGTGGTATTTTATATACTGATACTCACCATTCATTCTTGCATGTACTTTTTGTAGCATATGGTGGATGTTTTCATTCAAATCGAGTCGATTTTCTTTATCGAGAGAAACGAGCATGCTTTGAAACATTCAAAATGGCGCCGGTTCGGAGTAACATGTGACTCCGAAAATTTGAATATTTACGACCGGGTGCAATATGGTTTAAATTGTTTCCGAGATATGATATATACATCAAAATAAGGCTTAAAGTGCTTTTTTGTATGGTAGATGGTGCATTTTGAAAAAATGATAATTTTTCGAACAAAATGGAATAAACTTCGAGGGACTATATCTTTGCGTAGGCACAACCTAAATTCACGTATACAGCTTGCACCTAGCGACCTTCAATTCGTCACACCCAGAACACTATTATCAAAGGACTGTGTGTACACATGCATTTTTAACCCCCTGAAACTGTAAGGCATAGACCTTTGATATTTGGTATGTAGCATGATCTAATGGTCCTCTACTAATATTGTTCAAATGATGACCACTGTGCCGAAAATGGCCCTGCCCCGGGGCTTATCAGTTTTCATAGGAAAATCTTTAAAAATCTTCTTCTCTGAAACTGTAAGGCATAGACCTTTGGTATTTGGTATGTAGCATCATCTAATGGTCCTCTACTAAGATTGTTCAAATTATGACCCCCAGGACAAAAATGGCCCCGCCCCTGGGCTTATCAGTTTTTCATAAGAAAATCTTTAAAAATCATCTTCTCTGAAACTGTAAGGCATAGGCCTTTTATATTTGGTATGTAGCATGATCTAATGGTCCTTTACTAAGATTGTTCAAATTATGACCCCTGGGCCAAAATTCGCCCCGCCCCAGGGCTTATCAGTTTTTCATAGGAAAATCTTTAAAAATCGTCTTCTCTGAAAATGTAAGGCATAGACCTTTGTTATTTGGTATGTAGCATCATCTAATGATCCTCTACTAAGATTGTTCAAATTATGACCCCTGGGTCAAAAATGGCTCCACCCCGGGGCTTATCAGTTTTTCATTGGAAAATCTTTAAAAATCGTCTTCTCTGAAAATGTAAGGAATAGACATTAGGTATTTGGTAAGTAGCATCATCTAATGGTCCTTAACTAAGATTGTTCAAATTATGACCCCCAGGACAAAAATGGCCCCGCCCGGCCCCGCCCCTGGGCTTATCAGTTTTTCATAGGAAAATCTTTAAAAATCATCTTCTCTGAAACTGTAAGGCATAGACCTTTTATATTTGGTATGTAGCATGATCTAATGGTCCTTTACTAAGATTGTTCAAATTATGACCCCTGGGCCAAAATTCGCCCCACCCCAGGGCTTATCAGTTTTTCATAGGAAAATCTTTAAAAATCGTCTTCTCTGAAAATGCAAGGCATAGACCTTTGTTATTTGGTATGTAGCATCATCTAATGATCCTCTACTAAGATTGTTCAAATTATGACCCCTGGGCCAAAAATGGCTCCACCCCGGAGCTTATCAGTTTTTCATTGGAAAATCTTTAAAAATCTTCTTCTCTGAAAATGTAAGGAATAGACCTTTAGTATTTGGTATGTAGCATCATCTAATGGTCCTCAACTAAGATTGTTCAAATTATGACCTCCAGGACAAAAATGGCCCCGCCCCGGGGCTTATCAGTTTTTCATAGGAAAATCTTTAAATATCTTCTTCTCTAAAATTATAAGATATAGACCTTTGATATTTGGTATGTAGCATTATTTAATGAACCTCTACCAAAATTAATCAAATTATGACCCCCGGACCCAAAATGGCCCCGCCCAAGGGCTTATCAATTTATCATAGGAAAATCTTTAAAAATCTTCTCCTCCAGAACTGTAAGGTCTAGGCCCTTGATATTTGGTATGTAGCATCATCTAATGGTTTTCTACCAAGATTATTAAAATTATTACCCCAGGGTAAAAAATGGCCCCGCCCTGGGGCTTATCAGTTTTTCATATGAAAAGCTTTAAGAATCTTCTTCTCCAAAACTGTAAGGCAGAGACCTTTATTATTTGGTATGTAGCGCTATCTAATAGTTTTTTACCAAGATTGTTCAAATTATTCCCCTGGGTTGAAAATGGCCCCGCCCAGGGGCATGTCAGTTTTTCATAGGAAAGTTTTAAAAAATCTTCTTCTCTTAAAAATCTTTTAAAGTCTTCTCTGAACTTGTAAGGCAAAGACCTTAGATATTTGGTATGTTGTATTACCTAATAGTCCTCTACCAAGATTTTCAAATAATGAACCCTGGATCAAAAATGGCCCCGCCCTGGGGCTTAACAGTTTTTCATAGGAAAATCTTTAAAATATTGTCTCCTCCAAATCTGTAAGGTCTAGACTCTTTATATTTAGTATGTAGCATTATCTAATAGTTTTCTACCAAGATTTTTCAAATTATGCAATCTGTCATTGAAATCATTAATCTGTTACAAACAGGTGAGCGATTAAGGGCCATCATGGCCCTCTTGTTTATAAATTATATTTCTGCCACTTTACCAAACTTTAAGACTCAATTAAATTTCACACTTTCCTGAGTCAAATATTCCCAGTACTGAAAAATTCTAAGTATGAAATGTCCATGTGTATTGTTACTTTCTTCTTCTTTTTTTTTATCAAAGTATGAAGTTTCCGTGCTCTCAAAATGTTCAAGTATTAAAAATCCGTGTGGGAGTAATGTTCCTGCTGCTTTTTATATCAAAGTATGAAATTTTCGTGTTCTCAAACTGTCCAAGTATTAAAATTCCGTGTGGAGAAAGAAATTCCGGGTGGACATGGCAGAAAATCCGTACGGACATTTACCCTGTCCACACGGAATGTTACTATGATTGTTAAGTTTCCACACGGACATTCTCAAAAAAATCCGTGTCCGCCTGGAATCCGGGTGGAATATTGAGATTCCGTGTCATTTCCGCCTGGAATCCGCCCGGAATCCGCCTGGAATCCGTGTGGATTTTTCGTACGAATATTGAGCACTGCTAACATATGGCACAATCATGAAGCTGCAGTACCGGCGAGTGATCCTCACAGGTACCCATTTTAACCCCTGGGTGGAGAGGATGTGCGGGTGGGAGACACGGAAAAGCGTCTCTGAAATTTCCGGGTGGGACCGGGATTTGAACCCCAGACCTCCGGACTGATAGTCAAGCGCGTTACCACTAGACCACCGCCACCTACATGGGTTAAGAAGCTGACTACTCATCGGCTGCAAACAATTGCAGTCTGCTTCATTTCTGATCAGTATTTCTTCTTTCATTTTCTTTTCAAAATAAAAATGACTTTATTGAACAGATTTAATATGAAATACGCCACTGTAAAAATCACCTATTGAAAACATTGTGATAAATTAATAGAGCATTTGCTCCTATAGGAGCAAATGCTCTATTTATCTCAATGGTTTCAAATTTGCTCTATTTATCACAATGGTTTCAAACTACAAAACTCTTAAAAATTTCCATTCCTCTCCTTTTCGGTAGATTTACTCAAAGTGGTTGGATCTAAAAATAGACTATGAGGGAATGGTTTAATACCCCTTATCCTGCTAATCTCATATCAACATCACTTGAATCTGAACAGCTCAAGACTTGATTAAATGCCAGGTTACAGCTCCAATGGCTGATAAGGATCCAGGCTGTTTAATACTCCAACAATAATTTCTCAAAAGGAGGGAGAAGTCTGAGTTTGATGGAAGATTCTCATTGCATACAATTTTAGTGCCAGATTTGTGATCACCCATTCAAATAGTTTAGATCCAGATCAGAAACTAAATCCTTAAAAGTGTGTGGATACTGAGTATATGATCATGAGGCCTTTGAAAACAGTGTAGACCTTGATCAAAGGGCTCCCGAGGGAGTCCATTGATCAGTCTGCAAGTATTCGTTATAAAAATCATTTTCTTTAGTGACAAAATATTGATTTGTTTTAACCCTTCGCTTGCTAATCGCGTCAATATACCTACCTGTAAATAGTGAAGACCCAGATGAGACAGCTCCTGCAGGAGCTGTCTCATCAGGGTCTGCACTATTTACAAGTTGATTGTGCAACCAATGCACTCCACAGCAGTGATTGCACAGCGAAATACTTGTACACAGTGAAGATATATGTAATTATACAACAGGGCATGAGAAATGTATTTTAAAATTCAGCAAGCGAAGGGTTAAACTTTACTCCATGAATATTCATGCAGGAAATAATGACATCATGAATATCAATTACATTAATTGTTATAACGGCACATGAATTAACACAGCTTTTTTTGGCCATGGTACCAGGTACATGTACAAACAGCAGAATTCCATCTATATTATATCACAAGCAAGCAGAGCAGACCCTGATCAGACAGCTCCTACAGGAGCTGTCTGATCTGGGTCTACTCTGTTTGCAGAAGCGTAGAAAGACGTATTTATAGAGTAAAGGGTTAATTAATATTAAGATAGCCAGTTTTAATTATTCAGCAGATTGTGGATGAAATACTATGTGATACCTGCATGAAAATCAGGGATAAGTAAAATTCAGTCTGCTTACGGTTGTACTTTGCTTATCTTCCTGAAAACAGTTCACTAATAATTGCCTCTGTGAAAGAAAAAAAAGTCCTCTGCCGAAAGAAAGCGCAAGAGCGTCAAACAGCCCAGTGTATCCTGTCAAGACATCAATTTCCCTGATCTGGATCCAAGCTGTTCATGGTCATTTGCTAACAGTGTAGACCTACATCAGGGGACCCCTAAATAGACCCTCTGATCAGGCTTTGCACTGTTTGTCAGTCAAAATCCCCTCAAATTATATCCTTTCCTACTGGATGGACAATTCCACTTTAAACATTCTGCAGGACACATTTCACTTAGATATCCTTTACAAACTAGAGGTTTTTGTCACAAAAACGGATGTCTCCCCTCTAATAAAAACAATATGTAAAGGGAAATCACTAAAAATGTTATGGACTTGATGATTGATACTTCCCCTCATTATGCGCTTTCCACACCACATTTTTCAAGAAGAAAATGATAACAGCTAATAACTCTAAAAATATTGACACCAGAGTTATGGCCCTTGTGCACGACACTTACTTTCATCATGCCCTTTCCATAAATGAAATGTCATTCCAATAGCATCAGTCAAACAGGAGTTATATATCGGACAAAAAATGTAACAAAGGGCAATAACTCCAAAAGTATTGAAGCCAGAGTTATGGCCCTTGTTCATGACACTTTCTCTCATCATGCTCTTTCCATGTATGAAGTTTCAATACAATGGCAAGAGCCATGTAGGAGTTATCATCCGGACAAAAAAGCGTTAAACAAATGTACAAGGGGCAATAACTCTCAATTTACTGAAGCCAGAGTTAAGGACCTTATGCATGACACTCTCTTATCATGATCTTTCCATGTATGAAGTTTCAATCCAATGGCATGTGCCATATAGGAGTTATCATCCTGACAAAAAATTGTGATTTTTTAACAAAGGGCAATAACTCCAATATTAGTGAAACAAGAGTTATGGACCTTAAGCATGACACTTTCCCTTATCATGATCTTTCAATGTATGAAGTTTCAATCCAATGGCATGAGCCATATAGGAGTTATCGTCCGGACAAAAAATTATGAAAAAACATTACAAGGGCAATAACTCCATTATTAGTGAAGCCAGAGTTATGGACCTTGTGTATGACACTTCCTCTTGTCATGATCTTTCCATATATGAAGTTTCAATCCAATGGCATGAGCCATATAGGAGTTATCGTCCGGACAAAAAATTGTGAATTTTTTTACAAGGGCAATAACTCCATTTTTAGTGAAGCCAGAGTTATGGACCTTGTGTATGACACTTCCTCTCGTCATGATCTTTCCATATATGAAGTTTCAATCCAATGGCATGAGCCATATAGGAGTTATCGTCCGGACAAAAAAAAGTGTTGTTTTTTTTCCAAGGGGAAATAACTCCTATATTAGTGAAGCCAGAGTTATGGACCTTGTGCATGACACTTCCTCTCATTATGCTCTTTCCATATATGAAGTTTCAATCAACTGGCATCAGGCATATTGAAGTTATCGTCCGGACAAAAAGTGTGACGGACAGATGGACGGACACACTCACCAATGGGTAGTTGTGTGACTTTTTCTAACTAGTCGCACAAGTAAAATCATTAACCTGGCCATCTCTTGTGACATTAACCTGGCCATTTCTTGTGACATTAACCTGGCCAGTTGTGGGACATAGGGTTAGGGTTAGGGTTAGCTTCCAGATCATTCTTTTCCAAAGTTAGAGCCAAAAATAGTTTTTCTTGTGGGACTAGTCCCACAAGAAAAGATCAAAGGAAAAAGTCACACAACTACCCATTTGTTAGCATGTCCGGACGGACGGATGGATGGACGGACAGACGGACAGACAACTCTCACGAAAACAATATGTCTCCCCCATATAAATATGGGGGGAGACATAATAATGTAGACCCATCAGGGTCTGCACTGTTTGTCGTGTTACGCTTTAAAAAAAGCCCTTAATATTTGCCATAAGCTTGACCTGTGTGAATTTTGGAATAGACCATTTGAACATTGAGCGTAGTGTGGATTAAAATGGAAAAAGTTTGCACTGAACATTAACCCTTTCCTCCATAAATACCTCTTTCTACGCCTCTGTAAAAATCACCAGTTGAAACCATTGTGATAAATAGAGCATTTGCTCCTATAGGAGCAAATGCTCTTTTTATCACAATGGTTTCAAACTTACAAAATTCTAAAGTTTTCCTTTTCTCTAATAAATGCTCCTTTTGGGTAGATTCATTCAAAGAGGTTGGGTCTAAAAATATCCTATGAGGGAATGGGTTAATAGCGAAGCAAAAATCCGCTAGTTTTATCTACCATCAACTGAGGCAGTAGAGTAGAACATCCAACCCTGGGAATGCTGAACTTTCCAAGTGGAATGGTCCATCACTATTTAAAGATACAGTCCATTCTGTATGAAAGGCAAGTATATGCAAGATAATTTAAACTGACAAACAACACGACACTTGACTCTAGGATCCCTTTAATCCTGGTCTTCATTGTTTGCGAATGACAGAACACGCAGTCTCCCCACATTCAAAGGGTCTACTCCTACAACTCTTAACTCTTGGCTCGCTAGCGGCAAAACTGTGATTACCTATGCAAACAATTTGGATCCAGATGAGACGCCGCATAAAGTTTATTTTAAGAATTGAAGCAGACGACAATTGTTGCAGACGAAAAATTACTTAGCATGCAAAGAGTTAACCCTTTCCTCCATAAATAGGTCTTTCTACGCCTATAATAACCACTTCTTGAAACCATTGTGATAAATAGAGCATTTGCTCCCATAGAGGCAAATGCTCTATTTATCACAATGGTTTCAAACTACACAATCCTAAAATTTTCCTTTTCTCTAGTAAATGCTCCTTTTTGGTAGATTTATTCAAAGAGGTTGTATCTAAGCCTTTGAGGAAATGGGTTAAGAAGCTGACTACTTGTCGGCTGCAAACAATTGCCGTCTGCTTCATTTCTGATCAGTATTTATTCTTTCATTTTCTTAAAAATGACTTTATTGAACAGATTTAATATGAAACAGCCAGCCATCAAATTATGTTGGGACTCTCATATAAATGCAAACTGCATTAATTTGTTGTAAAGATTTACCACTAATATCCAAAGCTAATCTTCCCCACTTTTATCCTTCTTGTTGATAAAAAGAAATAACAGTCTATTCCACATGTTTATACCTAGCTATATCCGGCACATCCTGCCTGGACAGCGAGATTCCAAAACATTATTTAACCCTTTCCCTGTTCTGTGTTTATTCCAAATTTCAATACCTACTGAATATATATTCATAGGAAAAATAAGTTACCACAAATTATGGAAGGTAGTACTTTGTAGCCATTTTATAAAGTAAAGAAACAGATCTATCAAAATCCATTAGCAAACAGAGCAGACCCTGATCAGACAGCTCCTATAGGAGCCGTCGGATCTGGGTCTTCTCTGTTTGCAAATGCGTGAAAACACGTTTATATGAGGGAAAGGGTTAAATGGATACGGATCAGAAACAAAAAATCTGGTCTCTGATCAGAAAGAAGTTGTTTAATATTTAAACAATAATATCAGTCTATAAAGTTTTAATATTTTAACCCTTTCCTCCATAGGCTATTTTTAGACCCAACCTCTTTGAATAAATCTACCCAAAAGGAGTATTAATTAGAGAAAAGGAAATTTTTAGAATTTTGTAGCTTTGAAACCATTGCGATAAATAGAGCATTTGCTCCAAAGGAGCAAATGCTCTATTTATCACAATGGTTTCAAAAAGTGACTATTACAGAGGCGTAGAAAGGCGTATTTATGGAGGAAAGGGTTAAAATGAGATTTAAAATTGAAATCTGCCAATAACATGGCCAAACAACAGTTGTCATAGCAGGATAAAGATCATTCATTCCACTGGTAGACCCTCCATTATCCCTTTACCTGATATATATTCATGTAAACAAAAATGATATTATGAATATTTATTAGCTGAATTTGCATAACGATATATAAACACAGGATTTTTTAGCCAAGGTAAGAACAGCAGAATCTATATATCAGTTGAACTTCGATATCTCGAACTTGGATAACTCGAACTAAAAGCTTGGTCCTTCCAAAATCTTACTTTAAAATGTATCACTATGCATATCTAGAAACACATTTCACAGCTTAATGCAGGTATAGGAGCTTTAAGCATTACTGTAGACCTGCATTAAGCTGTGAACTTGAGAAATTGTCCAGATTAGAAATTGGATAACTCGAACATCTGTTATCTCGAACTAATTCATATAGTCCCTTGAAGTTTGAGATATCGAAGTTAAACTGTATTTCAAAAGCAAACAAAGCAGACCCAGAGCATGCAGGCACCTCCTAATTAGGTCAGCTGTCTGGTCCGGTCTATTCTGTTTGCAAAGGCATTAAAAGGTGTCACTATGAGAGAATGGGTTAAATGTCTGAGAATTTCCTCTTTCCATATTTATCACTGCACTTTGGGTACATTCACAATACTGTAATTGCCGTCAGTATTTGGTCACAGAAACTCCCCTTTTTATCGGTTGAAACCGTTTCATGTTGAAAATTCTACTAAGAAATAATGTACACAAGATGTGACCACTTTTTAGAATTCACTTTGTGCCAATTCTAAAGAGTGGTCACAACTTAGGGGTTGATGAAGAAATGATAATTACATGTAGTACTGGGCTTTTTTTTTTAACCCTTTCCCTGTTCTATCTTTATTTCAAATTCGAATACCTACTGAATATTCATGGACAAAATAGTTTTAATGAAATATGTAAGGTGGAACATTGAAGACATTTTAGAAAACAAAGAGACAGATCTATCAAACTCTGTTAGCAAACAGAACAGACCCTGATCAGACGGCTCCTGTAGGAGCCGTCTGATCTGGATCTACTCTGTTTGCAAATGCATGAAAACACGTTTATATGAGGGAAAGGGTTAAGTGATTTTATAGCCATTATTGGGCGAATTGTTCCCAATGGCAAAAAGTGTTCTTTTCCCAATTTTGATTGAAAAATTCCAAATCCAGGTAAAAAGTGAAAATTCAGTCCGATCAAAACTTCTCAAATTAATAAACAAACAGCAGACCAAGATCAGACAGCTCCTATCTCCTATAGGAGCTGTCTGATCTGGGTCAGCAGTTTGTTTATGAATTTAGAAGTTTTGACCTGACTGGGTCTATTGTGTTTGCAATGGACATTTGAAGGAAGGAATTTATAATATTGAAATCTTACAGCTAAAATATCCCAAATCAGACAAAATTCTCAATTTCAGGTGAGGGGTATGGCCATGGGTCATCTTCCCAAAATGGTGAACAAGAGTACCGCATACGGTGCATAATACACCCACTTGCAAACTAAAATTCTCTGATTCAACATGCCTTATAAGTGTTGACATTTTCTAATCTGTGCTTCAGATCTTGATTTCCATATTAAGGTGATACTATTTTTAAAACAATTGAAGTGAATATCTTATTAAATAAAAAAGTTACAGCTAATCCTCATATTTGCAGATCTTTGTAAAGTGCCAAGGGCCATAACTGAATGAACCGCAAAATAAACTCAGCTTCAGATTTTGTTGCTTAAAACATTTGTGTTAAGTTTCATTTATATCATTTTAATAGTTTTATCAGAAAACTCTTCAACTCTCAAAGTATATTTTTGCTTCAGTCTAACCCTTTATCTCATGATCATTCATAAAAAACTGCCCATTGTAAATAATCATTTTTTTTCTGTTCAATAATCAATATTCATGTAAGAAATAATGACATCATGAATATTCATTAGCTGAATTTCTATAATGTAAAGGAATTTTTTGCTTTGACAAAAACTGTATTATCAAATCTATATTGTATCATTTATAAGCAAATAGAGCAGAGCCTGATCACATGGCTCCTGTCAGGGCCGTCTTATCTGGATCTACTCTGTTTACAAAGGTGTGAAAAGGCAATTGTATGAATGGTCCAAGAGTTAAATAATTAATTTTTAAACTGTAGAAAATCTATTCTGTAATACTATAGCTCAAACAGAAGCTGTCTGATCTGGGTCTACTCTGTTTTCAAAGGATAAAAGGCAGAATCATCACGTATAAGGCTTCAAAACACTCAGCATAAGAGGCTTAAACAGTTCAGATCCTGATCCTGACGAGTTACTCAACACCCCATCTGGATCCAAACAGTTACCAAAGGTTATCACACAAATTAATTGCTCTCCACAAAAACAACTTTCTCTTAAATTTATCAGATGAATTCTTTTTTCTGTTCAACACTTCACCCAAGTATCAGATTGAATCCTGAATGATGTGACATATTAGATTATCTGGCATCCACTCAGGACTCAACATTATTTACAAAGGAAATCACTTATTAACCCCTTCCCTCATAGGCTATTTTTAGATCCAACCACTTTGAATTTATAAATCTACCGAAAGGGAGCATTAACTAGAAAAGAGGAAATTTTTAGAACTTTGTAGTTTGAAACCATTGTGATAAATAGAGCATTTGCTCGTATAGGAGCAAATGCTCTATTTATCACAATGGTTTCAACAGGTGACTTTAACAGGGGCGTTACTTTAGAAAGGCGTATTTCTGGAGGAAAGGGTTAACCCTTTCCCTCATATAAACGTGTTTTCACGCATTTGCAAACAGAGTAGACCCAGATCAGACGGCTCCTAGAGGTTTAAACAGTTCAGATCCTGATCCTGGTGAGATGGCAAGTTACTCAACACCTCATCTGGATCCAAACAGTTACCAAAGGTTATCACACATATTAATTGCTCTCCACAAAAACAACTTTCTCTTAAATTTATCAGATGAATTCTTTTTTCTGTTCAACACTTCACCCAAGTATCAGATTGAATCCTGAATGATGTGACATTAGATAATTTGGCATCCACTCAGGACTCAACATTATTTACAAAGGAAATCACTTATTAACCCCTTCCCTCATAGGCTATTTTTAGATCCAACCACTTTGAATTTATAAATCTACCGAAAAGGAGCATTAACTAGAAACAAGGAAAATTTTAGAATTTTGTAGTTTGAAACCATTGTGATAAATAGATCATTTGCTCCTATAGGAGCAAATGCTCTATTTATCACAATGGTTTCAACAGGTGACTTTAACAGGGGCGTTACTTTAGAAAGGCATATTTCTGGAGGAAAGGGTTAACCCTTTCCCTCATATAAACGTGTTTTCACGTATTTGCAAACAGAGTAGACCCAGATCAGACGGCTCCTAGAGGAGCCGTCTGATCAGGGTCTGCTCTGTTTGCTTATTGAATTTGAAAGCTCTATTTCTTTAGTTTCTAAAATGGCTACAGTATTCTACCTTCCATATTTCATTATAACTGTTATGTCCATGAATATTAAAAAGGTATAAAAAATTGGAATAAACATAGAACAGGGAAAGGGTTAACTAACAACTAGCATATTAACACACAATTGCCGCTAGATATACTCTCAGAGAGGTTCGAGTATTTACAGACAGCCTCCTTTAACATTTTACCTGACAATGCCTTGATGCCTTTTCACACCTTTACAATAATTTAGACCCTGATCAGACAGCTCTTTGTAGGCGCCATCTGATCAGGGTCTGCTGTGAACTCGCTAGTATGAATCTACAATTTCTATCTAATTGCTATTGCTAATTTGCTTATAGAATAATATAGATGATTCTATAGTTTCTGCCATGGAAAAAAATCCCTGTTCATATGACATATGCCATTAATTAATGTTAATTTTGTCACTATTGCATGAATATGCATCAGGTAAAGGGTTTTAACCCTTTCCTCCATGAATATTCAGGTTAGAAATAATGACATCATGAATATTAATTAGATTTATTTGTCATAACAGCACATTGACATAGGGACTTTTGGCCATGGCAGAATCTGTAGAATCATATCTATACTATATCATAAGCAAACAGAGCAGTCACCCTGATCAGACAGCTCCTATAGGAGTCGTCTGATCTGAGTCTACTCTGTCTGCAAAGGCGTAAAAATATGTATTTATGGAGTAAACCTAAACCTGATAAATATTCATGGCATTCATTGCTGTTCGCAAAAATTCTCAAGAGATTTTTCTTTCCTCCAAATATTTTCTGAGTGTCCAACACTTTAGATTAAAACTATTATCAAAGGTAATCAATAATTACTTGTAAAAACGTTTAACTGTTACATAATCCTTTACTCTATGAATATTCATGTACGAAATTATGACATCATGAATATTAATTAATTCATTTAGTGAACCATGAACACGGGAAATTTCGGTCAAGGCAGGATTTCAAGGGAAAGCTTTGCAAAATTTGACAAAAACTGTAGAATCAGATCTGTATAATTCCATAAGCAAACAGAGCAGACCCTGATCAGACAGTTATTACAGGAGCTCAGTTTGGTCTGAGTCTGACTCTTTTTGCAATGGCATTAACTTAGTCCCTCATAGGCTATTTTTAGACCCAACCTCTTTTAATAAATCTACTGAAAAGGAACATTTACTAGAGAAAAGGAAAACTTTAGATTTGTGTAGTATTGAAACCATTGCGATAAATAGAGTATTTGCTCCCATGGAGTTTTGACAAAAACTGTAGAATCAGATCTGTATAATTCCATAAGCAAACAGAGCAGACCCTGATCAGACAGTTATTACAGGAGCTCAGTTTGGTCTGAGTCTGACTCTTTTTGCAATGGCATTAACTTAGTCCCTCATAGGCTATTTTTAGACCCAACCTCTTTTAATAAATCTACTGAAAAGGAACATTTACTAGAGAAAAGGAAAACTTTAGATTTGTGTAGTATTGAAACCATTGCGATAAATAGAGTATTTGCTCCCATGGAGTTTTGACAAAAACTGTAGAATCAGATCTGTATAATTCCATAAGCAAACAGAGCAGACCCTGATCAGACAGTTATTACAGGAGCTCAGTTTGGTCTGAGTCTGACTCTGTTTGCAATGACATTAACCTATAGTCCCTCATAGGCTATTTTTAGACCCAACCTCTTTTAATAAATCTACCGAAAAGGAGCATTTACTAGAGAAAAGGGAAACTTTAGATTTGTGTAGTATTGAAACCATTGTGATAAATAGAGAATTTGCAACCATGGAGCAAATGCTCTATTTATCATTATGGTTTCAAAAAGTGACATCTACATAATTATAGGCGTCAATATGAGAGAATGGGTTAAATTAAAAGGTCTCTATATGGAGTAAAGGGTTTAAATACTAATTGTACTCAACATGCTCTTCAGATATTCTAGAGAGTGAGAAAATGTTAATCTTCCAGTACAAAAGAATGTTTTATCCTGAAAAAACAACTGACAACTTCCCTAATTACCCAAAATACGCTGACACTTAATCTCCCACTCTCCACTGGTTTGTAAAGCTGAACAAGTCCTTTTTGCACCATTTTGATAACTTAAATTACACTAACATAGTAGCAATGAATAGTGTACCCTGATCCAATGGCTCCTTCAGGAGCCCTTTGATCTGGATCTGCACTATTAGCCTAAGTTTGTCTGTTGAATTTAGAATTAATAAGGGTAGACCAACAATTAGAATTAATAACGGTAGACTAGCAACAGCTCCACATTTTTTCATTAACACTTTACCTGATAAATATTCATGTAAGAAATAATGACTGTATGAATATTAATTAGCCGAATTTATATAATGGTTACTATGAATACGGGTCAATTTTCTTCCATGGTAGATTAAACTGCATAATCAGCTCTATATAATTTCATATGCAAACAGATTAGATCCTGACCAGACGACTCCTACAGGCACAATTTTCGTGATCTGTGTCTAAACTGTTTGCAAAGGTGTTGAAAAGCATCTCTATCAGGTAAAGGGTTACAAACCTCTAAGACATTCTAAGCATCTGGCAGACTGGCAGACTTGGTTAGATGCTTAGTAACAAGTAACACCTGTTATATTATATACTGGTACCCTTATCTATATATACGGTACTTAGCTTCACTCTATAGACACTACAGGGAATAACTAATTTGAAAACAGTGTCAATCCATGTTAACCCTTTACTCCATGAATATTTATGTAAGAAATAATGACGTCAGGAATATTAATTCGATTAATTTTCAAAATGGCATATTAACACATGATTTTTTTCTCCAAAGCAGAAACTATAGAATCACATCTATATTATTCCATAAGCAAACATAGCAGACCCTGATCAGACAGCTCCTATAGGAGCCGTCTGATCATGATCTGAGTCTACTCTGTTTGCAAATTAAGGCGTAGAAAGGCATATTTATGGAGTAAAGGGTTAAAGAATTCCGTTGAATTCCTGTGTTCAGGACTCGTACTGTTTTGACATTTTATGCTATTTAACCAGGCTGTCCTCAATAAATACGCCTTTCTACACCTCTGTAATAACCACTTCTTGAAACCATTGTGATAAATAGAGCATTTGCTCCTATAGGAGCAAATGCTCTATTTATCACAATGGTTTCAAACTACAAAATTCTAAAATTTTACTTTCCTCTAGTAAATGCTCCTTTTAGGTAGATTCATTCAAAGAGGTCGGGTCTAAAAATAGCCTATGGAGGAATGGGTTAAGCTATCTGTACACCATGCAAGTTTGGTCCTTATCCCCTATTCTTAACCCTTTACCTGTTCAATATTCATGTAAACTATATATAATGACATCATGAATATTTATTAGCTGAATTTTTATGAACACAGTGTTTTATGGACACGGCAGAAACTGTACAATCTAATTATTGTATCACAACACAAGCAAACAGAGCAGACCCTGATCAGACAGCTCCTATAGGAACTCTTGTTTGCAAATGCATGAAAAGGCATTTATACGAAAGAAAGGGTTAACTTAAGTTATACCATGGAAAAGACATACTGATTATTGTAATAACCAGAAATCATTTCTATGAGTGAAACCTATGATAACTCTGTTTGCTTATGGAATAATATAGATGTGATTCTACAGATTCTACTTTGGCGAAAATTATATGTCTTAGAATTTATATGCTATTTTAAAAATTAATCTAATTAGTATTCATGATGTCAGTATTTCTCACATGAATATTCATGGAGTAACGTGATAATATTCGTAATGAGTGGTATCTGCCATGAATGTTTATATATATATCAGGTAAAGGATTAACCCATTACCTCATAGGCTATTTTTAAATCCAACCACCTTTTGAATAAATCTACCAAAAAGGAGCATTAACTAGAGAAAAGGACAATTTTAGAATTCTGCAGTTTGAAACCATTGTGATAAATAGAGCATTTGCTCCTATAGGAGCAAATGCTCTATTTATCACAATGGTTTCAACAGGTGACTTTTACAGAGGCGTCAAAAGGCGTCAATATGAGGGAATGGGTTAAAGTATTGAAGAAATCAACTGTTAATGAAAATGCAGTATTTCATGAATATAACCAATTCAGTGGACAAATATCAGCAATAGGCAAACTCCTGCAAAGATGTTTTCTCTTCAATCAAAGATAAATTACTCTTCCACAACTGGAATTATCCTTGTCAGAATTACCTCCCTTCATATATCCGAATTTTTTTCCAACTCACATTTCTTCTTTCCCTACTGTTAATTCTTCTTAACCTACTCTAAAAGAGACTGATGAAAAATGATAAAGTAGCTTTATTTAAGAAATAGCAATATTGCTTCTGTTGGACAGACAATGGAAGAGCAATCACATACCAATCAAAATTGGTGCCAATTAGTATTTAAAAAGGTTAAGAAATGAACCTCTGATTGACTTCACCGAGAAACAAACAATAGAATCTCTTTAACCCTTTACTCCATAAATACACCTTTCTATGCCTTTGCAAACAGAGTAAACCTGGATCAGACAGCTTCTGTAGGAGCCATTCAAAGTTAATTCTTATATCAAAAATAAAAATACATTTATTGCCATGCCAAACAGCAGAAAATCTGATCAGTGAAATATAAGCAATTATAGAGCATCTCCAGGATCTGTCTGATCTGGGTTCACTCTGTTGTCATCGAGACCCTCTACTTGTTTATTTTGTATACTTGGGCAGGTATACATATATATTAAGCCATTCGCTTGCTGTGTTATTCATAACATTTCTTTGAACTCTTTCCATACTAATAATACAGGGTTCACTTTCTATACAATTTACATAAGTTCTGCAAATCTTAGCCCTTTCCTTCATATAAACACCTTTTCAAGCATTTTCAAACAAAGAATATCCAGATCAGATGAATCCTATAGGAGCTGACTGATCAGGGTCTGCTCTGTTTGCTTAATGGAATTTAATAGATCCGTTTCTTTATAAGTTTCTAAAATGGCTGCAAAGCTCCACCTTTCATATTTCATTGGAACTATTTTGTCCATGAATATTCAGTAAGTATTGAAATTTGGACTAAATACAGAACAGGGAAAGGGTTAAATGTATTAAACTATTTAGTAACAAAACTAAAGTCTCCAAACTTCATTCAAACTTATCTTCAACTTATTTTTTCTTAACCCTTTCCCTAATATAAAAGTGTTTTCACGCATCTGCAGAGTAGACCCAGATCAGATGGCTCCTTAGATTGGAGCCGTCTGATCAGGGTCTGCTCTGTTTGTTAATGGAATTTGATAGATCTGTTTCTGTACTTTCTAATATGGCTACAGTGTTTCACCTTCCATATTTCATTGGAACTACAATGTCATGTATTTTGTCCATCAATATTCAGTAGGTATCTAAATTTGGAATAAACATAGAACAGGGAAAGGGTCTACTTCTGACACAGAGCATAACCCTTTCCTTCATATAAACACCCTTTCATGCATTTGCAAATAAAGTAGACCCTGATCAGACCGCTCCTACAGGAGTATGCTCTGCTTGCTTATGAAGTTACAATAGATCTGACAAAGCAGTTTCTTCCTATCCCTTTCCCTGTTCTATGGTTATCCTAAATTTCGATACCTACTGAATATTCGTGGACAAAATAGTTATAATGAAATATGGAACGTGAAACATTGTAGCCATTTGGAAAGGAAAGAAACAGATCTTTTAAATTCCAATAGCAAACAGAGCAGACCCTGATCAGACGACTCCTATAGGATCGGTCTGATCTGGGTCTACTCTGGTTGCAGATGTGTGAAAACAGGTTTATATGAGGGAAAGGGCTATACCAAAAGTTCCTGTGTACATATATGCCAATATAAAACTCTGCTAAAATATTCATTATGTCAATATTTCATTTTCTTAGATGAATATTCAACAGCCAGGGAAAGGGTTATCTATTTATCTATTGTATCTCCACCTCGTATATCTCCATTCTCTCTCTTCTTTCTTTATATCCTTGTCCCTGACTAAACCCGCACCCATTCATGATAATCTACATCCTTTCATCCAAACCAACATTTCCATTCTAGCTTGCCAAATCAAGCCAGCTACATACCACCCAGCTCCATAATTCACATAAGTGTTGTCTTTCTCTATAACTTGGACACTCTCCTACTTATTACTCTCCAGACACTACCAAAACATCAACCTCTTTCACACCTTAGTGCCATCTCTTCTGCCAACTGCCATATTTAACCCATTCCCTCATATTGACGACTTTTGACGACTCTATAAATGTCACTTTGTGAAACCATTGTGATAAATAGAGCATTTGCTCCTATAGGTTATCACAATGGTTTCAAACTACAAAATTCTAAAAAAAATTCCTTTTCTCTAATTAATGCTCCTTTTCGGTAGATTCATTCAAAGAGGTATCTAAAATTAGCCTATGAGGTAATGGGTTAATCAATGTTTACTTAGTCCAAGTACCAGATTTGTTTAACCCTTCACTCAATGAATATTCATTAAACAAATTATAATATTATGAATATTAATTAGAATAATTTTTATAATGGCACTGTGATGGACACAGGAATTTTTGACCATTGCAGAAACTGTAGAATCATATCTATATTACATCATAAGCAAACAGTAGCTGTTTGGTCTGGGTCTACCCTGTTTGAAAAGGTGTAGAAAAGCATATTTATGGAGTTAAGGGATTAAAAATTAAAGTTGGAAGGACAAGAGATATGTGTAGCCCATGTACATTGTATGCCCTCAATGAAAGCTGTCTGGCCTTCAGTTGTGACTTTTATACATGGCGCCACTCAAATTCGTCAAAAGCTGCTGAGCTTCATCAAATGAGTAAGCATACCCAATGTGACATCTATATGCCTAAAGTAATGGATAAGATTAAAGGTTTACAAATTTCACACATGACCTTGAGGTTTGACCTTGACTTTGAAACGAATCCACTCAAAAGTTGCAGCTCCATGAGATGAATATATATGTACAGACAAAGTATGCATCACTATCTAACAGTTAAAAAGTTGTGGTCAAGGTTAATATTTTAGAAATTTGACCTTCGACCTCGAAATTTGACACTGACCTTTCACCTTCTAACTCAAAACTATAAGGACTCTAATGTAACACCCTAATTATCTGAAATATTTACCCACACATACTTAGGTAAACAGTGCAGACCCAGTTCAATCTCCTCCGTCTGGATCTACGCTATTTGCAACTTGATTTGTTTCATCGTAACAGTGCAGAATCTACTTACTCAGCTTTACAAACCGGAAGACTGGCAATATTGGCTGTCGTTATATTTAGGTTAAACAATTTTGGCTGTCATAATATTTAGGGTAAACAATGAATGAGAATTGTAGCAAACATCAATACAGTTAAACTTCCGATATCTTGAACTCGGATAACTCTAACTTCGGGATAACTCGAACTAAAAGTTCAGTCCTTCCAAAACTTACAATATAGAATTGCTCTAAAATGCATTACTTCGCATATCTAGAAACACATGTGACAGCTGAATGCAGGTCTAAAGTAATGCTGAAAGCTCCTACAGGAGCTTTCAGCATTACTTTAGAACTGCATTAAGCTGTGAGCTTAAGAATTATCCAGATCAGAAATCAGATAACTCGATCTTCGATTATCTCGACTTAATATGTGTGGACCCTCGAAGTTCGAGATATCGAAGTTCAACTGTATTTGCAGGCGACAATTATCTATCATGCAAAGAGTTGAAATAACAGTAATCTATGACAGTCACATCAGCTCCTGGTCATTGATTTTTCAATGACTAACACTATTTCAAGCTTTAGCAAACTTTGCAACTTTTTCGCAAACTTGGTGTCTGCTTCATGTCTCAAAGTACTTGGGGTTTTTTTTCCTCCAATTTATCTTCAAAACATAAATAAGGTGTAAATAAGTTCAGCTCCTAATAAGACGCAAAGAAATTCCAAACTATCATCTTGATGCAAACTGTTTGCAAAGCTTAGAATTAGATAGCACGCTAGTGGTAAGAGATGGCAGAACCAATACTATTCTCTTACCACAACGTGGAATAATGGAATATTGAATGTGGCCCCTTACAAACACACTTCTCTCTTCCCTGCCAAGGACTGGTAGTTTGCAATCTTCTAGAAAAGTTTATTAGACTCCAGCTGTTTGTATTGACTACGAATCTTAATTCTTAGGCCTTTGAACACAGAAATGGTCCTGTAGATAGGTGTCATTCATTAGATTTAACCCTTTACTCCATGCATATTCATGAAAAAAAATGATGAAATAATGAATATTCATTAGATTAATTTTTAAAATTTTATATTAACACATGAAACTTTTATCAAAGTAGAAACTATAGAATCAACTCTATTTATTATTCCATTATAAGCATTAAGCAAACAGAGCAAACCCTGATCAGACGGCTCCTATAGGCGTAGGGAGGAAAGGGTTAAGATTGCTATATCATCGATACCTGTCAATTGATTCAATATAAACTTTGATTCTGAAATATCGGAAAAATATAAAGCACAGGTTTTTCCCATTACAGGCAGACAACACACAGCATTTTACACTTGGCTAAGCATTATGCACACATACATTTCCCCCTTGTTTATACATGTATTAGTTAAACAGATTAAAAGTCTTTTCCTGAAGTACCTCTTTTTAGTATTTCATTAAAGAACTGTTACAAACTTTTATTTTTTACAAATTACTTACATTAAAAAACCCAGGTCATTTCTACGTAAATACTGTCCTTGATAGAAACATGATAGAATCAGATCAATATAATTGAGAGAAAAAAACCCAGAGAAGATCCTGATCAGACAGCTCCTACAGGAGCCATCTGATCAGGGTCTATTCTGTTTGCAAAGGTTTGAAAAAGTGTTCATATGAAAGAAAGTGTTAACGCTGGAATCAATCGTTCAAATGCAATCACTGAAAACTGCTCTTAAACATCACATATTAGAATCAAGACGTTATTTATAATCCTGTTACGTACTGCTTTGTAAGCCAACATGGCCTAAAAAACCAATAACACATGATGTATTACCAATTATTAGTCAGCAATTTCATTGCAGTTTCAAGCAATAAACAAGAGTGCCAAATTGAAACAAAATAATCACATAAGGAGAACAAACTCCGTAGTAAGATTTCCGAAAACAAAGTGCCACAACTCTAGACTGCCTTCCCATGAAACAAACTAATGATGAACAATCTTTGAATTATAAAGGGCATTCCCTACTGACATCTTCCTTGGGTTTCCTACATTTGACCTATATGAAGTTTAACCCTTTAACCCTTTCGCTGCCATTTATAATGCCGGTTTTGTGATTACCTATGCAAACAGTTTGGATCCAGATGAGACGCCGAGTAACTCGGCGTCTCATCAGGATCCAAACTGTTTGTTACTGTTACTATGTTTTTGAAACAAAAATGAAGAAAATCAAAAGAATGAAAATTTGTAGCAGACGACATAGTTAGCAGACGACAGAGTTTGGCAGCGAAAGGGTTAATCCATAGATATGTCTTAACTCCTTCACAATCAGAGCAGACCCAGATAAAACAGCTCCTATGGGAGCCGTCTGATCAGGGTCTTCTCTGTCTGCTTAATCCTTTCCCTGTTCTATAATTATGTAGGCCAAATTTCAATACCTACTGAATATTCATTAACAAAATAGTTATAAAGAAATATGGAAGGTGGACTATTGTAGACATTTTAGAAAGCAAAGAAACATATTCATCAAATTCTATTAGCAAACAGAGCAGACCCTGGTCAGACGGCTCCTCTAGGAGCAGTCTGATCTGGGTCCACTCTGTTTGCAGATGCGTGAAAACACGTTTATATGAGGGAAAGGGTTAAGGAATAATATAGATCTGATGCTATATTTTCTACCATGGCCACAAGTTCACATGTCAGTATGAACAAAATGTGTTTGTGAAACACTACACCCCCCCATATGACCTTTGACCCTGAAGGATGACCTTGACCATGACATGTCAACTCTGAAACTGTGCAGCTTCATGAGATACACATGCATGCCAAATATCAAGTCTCTATCTCTACTGGCTCAAAAGTTATGGCCAATGTTAAAAAGTCGGTTATTTGACCTATATATATAAATAATCTAATTAATATTCATGATGTCATTACATGTGTATTTCTTACATGAATATTCATGAAGTAAAGGGTCAGCTGAACCAGAAACAACCAGCTTGGAATTGAATCTTGAAGTCCTAGTTGAATCTCCAAGGAACTTTGAATGTGAATAGAATCTTTGACAACCAAACTAGAAAACTGACTCAGTCAGAGGGCCCTGCAGATGATCTTTTGGTGAATATGACATTTTTGATAAATCAAATTCAAGGGCAGATAACTCTGAATATGGTGATCTCATTCAACCCAAAAACTATAGTGTCTTCCTCTCATAATACTAAGCATATGCCCTTAATATGAACCAATTATGTGAAGTATTGTTCGAGTTATCACGTCACATCAAGCGTGTTATGGCATTTTGAATGAATCAAGGGCAGATAACTCTAGACATAGCAATCTGATTCAACCCAAAAACTATAAGCATCTTCCTCTGATGATACTTAGCATATGCCCTTATTATGAAACCAATATGTGAAGTACTGTTTGAGTTATCGCATCACATCAAAAGTGTTGACAGAAGTTGATGGCATTTTTGAAGAATCAAGGGCAGATAACTCTAGTTATAATATGAAACCAATATGTGAATGACTATTTGAGTTATTGCGTCACATCAAAATTGTTGACGGACGGACAGATGGACGGACAGACAGAAAATGTGATTCCTATAGGGCACCTGCATTTTTCAATGCAGGGCCCTAACTAGGAACTGAACTCATAATATTCCAGGTAAGAACTGGACTTAGGACCTCCAGCTAGAAAACGAACCTGCGACATGTTATATGTAAGGCTGACACTCTACCACTTGATGGTTAGATCATTAGCAGGTATGGGTCATTATAAGGTAGCTGCAATCCACATCCACACCTCCGCTATCTCTGCTAATTCCCCATGGTAACAATAATTACATTTTCTAGCCAATTTGATCAGAAAAAGCACCAGATAAGTGAGGTATTAAAAATGCATGAGGGTCTGTAAATTCAATGAATGTGGCCCACAACCTACATATTCTCTCAGCTACCTTTAGTACATGAAACACTAGATTTCCGAAAATAAATTGAAACTTTTTTTTCCAATTCTCAAAACTAGGTATTAATGATTTTTCTTCATTTCTTGTCAAAGTAAACATTTATCAAGGAAACGCCTCTAGATGTAGAACGGTTCTCAAACTTTTATCAAAATAAAAAGAAAACCAGTCAACTGTTAAAGATATATGTTAACTCTTTGCAAGCTAGCAGTGAAACTGTGATTACCTACGCAAACAGTTTGGATCCAGATGAGACGCCGCATAATGCGGCGTCTCATCAGGATCCAAACTGTTTGTCATCTTGATAATATTTTTGCAAAGAAATTAGAGAAAAGTTATTTTAAGAATTGAAGCAGACGACAATTGTTGCAGACGAAAAATTACTTAGCGTGCAAAGAGTTAAGAAACCATGCTGGTCCAACAGTGCAATAGAACCAAACCTAGAAAAGTTGACATAGAAAAAGTACATGTATTGATTTAGCTCGAAGACAAATGATTTTTTTTATGTCCTATTAACCAGAAAGATTAAAACCAGGAGGTAGGTGTACAGTAGAATCTGTCTCAACAGGCCCTCAAAAAAGGTAGCCTAATTTTGAGTAGCTTAATGCAGGTCAAAAATAATGCAGAAAGCTCCTATAGTAGTTTTCTGCATTACTTTTGTCCCGTATTGAGCAACCACCTGCTTTTTAAGATTCATAGGTTCAATAAATGAATGGCCGCTTAACCTATTCCCTCATATTGACGACTCTGAAGAAGTCACTTTGTGAAACCATTGTGATAAATAGAGCATTTGCTCCTATAGGAGCAAATGCTCTATTTATCACAATGGTTTCAAACTACACAATTCTAAAAAAAATCCTTTTCTCTAGTTAATGCTCCTTTTCGGTAGACTTATTCAAAGAGGCTGTATCTAAAAATAGCCTATGAGGTAATGGGTTAAGGCAGGTTCTACTGAATACCTTAGCTGCAAGTAATAGTTAGCCCTGGCCCTGTTGACTATACATGTAAGTAATAAGGACATATTTATTAGCTGATTTTTATGTCATATGTGATTTTTTGCTATTGGTAGAAATTGTAAAGCAAGATCTATTATAATTTCATAAGCAAACAGAGCTGGCCCTGTTCAGACAGTTCCCTGTAGGAACTGTCTGATCTGGATCTACTATGCTTACAATGGCATGAGGAGGCATTTGTGTGAGGGAAAGGATTAACCCGATCCCTCATAATTATTAAACATAGTTTCACACATTTGCAAACAGAGAAGATCCAGATCAGACGGCTCCTATAGGAGCCGTTTGATCAGGGTCTGCTCTGTTTGCTAATGTATCTTTACTTTCTAAAATGGCTACAATGTTCTACCTTACATAATATCTCATTAGAATGTTTTTGTCCATGAATATTCAGTAGGTATTGAAATTTGGAATAAACGTAGGCTGTAACCTTTTATATCTGAATTCTCTGTTTATAAAAGCATTAACGCTTTCAACACTGACTTTACAAATGGACTATTCCAACATTCAGAAAGGTCATACTTACTATGAATATTCAGGGATATTTCTAAAGATAAACTCTAACATGACATACATTGGAGGGCCGCAATTCCTAAACGACTCAAGTAATTTACATGGCTATTAAACTTGACCCAGATATAATGGCCACAAACATGTGTGTAAAGTTTGGTGTGGATTGGGCAAACACTTTCCAAGAAAGAGCCCGGACAAATTCTTCTGGATGTGCATACGGACTACGTACAGGGTCTACTCCATTTACCAAGGTGTGAAAAAGCATTTATATGAGGAAAAGTGTTAATGTTAAGCTATCAACATAGTGCAGATTTGACCCGTTCAGTTTTACTATAACCTAGGGTAAATATGACACAATATAAGGCAAAAGAATCTGAATGGACAAATTTATATTTCAATAACATTCCTTTCATCAATGAATATTCATATAAAAAACACTCAGCTGCCTTGATCGCAAATCTGTCACGGACAGACAGACTACGGACACACATGCAATGGATAGACAGACAGACAGACAGACAGACAGACAGACAGACCAACCAACACACTGACTCCTATTATACCCCCTCTCAAACTTTGTTTGTGGGGGTATAATAATTATATCAAGAATGTTAATTAGATTAAGTTTTATAATGGTTAACCCATTCCCTCATATTGACGACTTTTGACGACTCTGTAAAAGTCACTTTGTGAAACCATTGTGATAAATAGAGCATTTGCTCCTATAGGAGCAAATGCTCTATTTATCACAATGGTTTCAAACTACAAAATTCTAAAATATTCCTTTTCACTAGTTAATGCTCCTTTTTGGTAGATTAATTCAAAGAGGTTGGATCTAAAAATAGCCTATGTGGGAATGGGTTGAAGAACATACAAGAGTTTGGCCATGGCAGAAACCAGAATCAGATATATATTAATCCGTAAGCAAACAGAGCAGACCCTACAGGAGACGTCTGATCTGGGTCTACTCTGTTTGCAAAGACGTTGAAAACACATTTTAGGTGTAAAGGGTTAAGAAATAATGAATGTACCAATATTAACCCATTACCTCATAGGCTATTTTTAGATCCAACCTCTTTGAATGAATCTACCAAAAAGGAGCATTAACTAGAGAAAAGGAAAATTTTAGAATTTTGTAGTTTGAAACCAATGTGACAAATAGAGCATTTGCTCCTACAGGAAACCATTGTGATAATAGAGCATTTACTCCTACAGGAAACAATTGTGATAAATAGAGCATTTTCTCCTACAGGAGCAAATTCTCTATTTATCACAATGGTGTCAAGAAGTGGCTATGGCGTATTTATGGAGGAAAGGGTTAATTAAATGAATTTTGAAAATGCCACAAGAACAAAAAAAAGTTTTGGACATGGCAGAAACTGTAGAATCAGATTCATATTCTCTTGTATGCAAACAAAGCAGACCACAATATCTGACAGCTCCTACATGAGCTACCTAATCAGAATCTACTCTGTTTGCAAAGGTATTGAATGAATGAAAGAATGAATGAATGAATAAATGAATGAATGAATTTATTTAACGAGAGTAGCTCAATTAGTCATAATGTCAAATCTACCTTGAGGCCTTCAAACAAAAGCATTTCAAACAGTAAAACATAGATCTATGTGCACAACAAATCAATTTTCAGAAATTAACTTGTTTCACGCTAAGTAATGTTAATAGTGTATCTATGAAGTTAAGAGTAATGCAATCAATGAAAAGTCCAGAAGAGGTTTGTAATTACAGTAAAATCCCGATTATTCGAACACTAAAATTCGTATTAGAATCGATCTTTAAGCATGCTTAAAGCATGGTGAAAGTCATGCAGAAAGCTCCTAGAGGAGCTTTCTGCATGACTTTCACCATGCATTAAGCAGCCACCTGCCTAAAAGGATCTTAATTCTTCTATACAGAAAATTCGAATAATCGAGGTTTTACTGTATCTAATAATAACAAGAAGCCTACTTCTACTGACAATACACCCCCTCATCTAATTAACACTATCAGCACTGGATTTTCAAAGTGACTATTCCAAATCTCAAACTTGCCATGAATCTTCAGGGATTTTTCTTAAAGAAAAGTGTAACATGACAAATAGTGTAAACCCTGATGAGAGGGCTCCTCTAGGAGCCCTCTCATCTGGGGTCTACACAATTTGCAAAGGACATTATTGCTTCGTTTTCCCGTACCGAAAGGGTTAAGGACAGCGATTTCAAACCTTCAAGTGCCAAGCTATTGATTTTCCTTGGCTTAATGTAAAGAGCAGTAGTGACTACTATATGCTTTAAATCATGTGCTTAAGACTTAAAGATGCTGGTGCAGTTATTATGTGAATTGTGGCTTAAGCTAATTAACAGATGAGTCTGTATCTATGCTAATCATGGCTTCAGAAATTAATGCAGTTTTGAAATAAAAGAAAATTGTGTCCATGGGACATGGATGCCCCCACCGGCAAACAGGAAGTAGATGAACGACAGACCTGAAAAGGGGAGACACAGTACAACTCGCTATGATTATGCGTCAGACCAAATATCAAATCATTGCAGCCTACACAAGCAAAGAAATCTTTGACGAAAATTTTTGTCATTAAACAATCACCAGAATTCAATATCAAACCATTCCAGCATACACAGGGCAATAAATCGGTGACGAAAATTTTACAGGATGGATGTACAGAGGTACAGATGGATGTACAGACGTACGGACAAGGGTAAAACTTAATGCCCCCGTCACCTAAAGGCGGGGGCATAATAGAAATATCTGACTGGACAAAACCCCACAAAACACAACTTATTGTAACCCTTTCCCGATAAATATTCATGTAAGAAATAACGACATCGTGAATATTCATTAGCTGAAGTTTTATAATGGTATAATAACACGGACGAGGGATTGCCAATGGCAGTAACATTAGAATCAGATCTACATAATTCATTATTCTTCCATAAGCAAACAGAGCAGACCCTGATCAGATGGCTCATACATGAGCCATCTGATCTGGGTCTATTCTGTTTGCAAATACATGTATTGTGAAAAGGCATCTCTATCTGGTAATTGGTTACAATGCTGCATGTAATGCCACTTTCTCTGAATTCATTGCCAGGTCAATGCTGTATGTAAGTGTGCTGATCTAACTAACTACAGTAAAACCCCTCTAAACCAGAATTCCAGTAGAGAAGAATTAAGATACTTTTAGGCAGATGGCTGCTTAATGCAGGGTGAAAGTCATGTAGAAAGCTCATAGAGGAACTTTCTGCATGACTTTCAACCTGCATTAAGCTGCCACCTATCTCCAAGACTGATATTTATACTAAATTTAATGTCCAGTTTAGAGAGGTTGACTTTATAAAAGTAAATCCTTGAATTTTACTAAAGAAGAATTAACCCTTTCCCTCATACAAACGTGTTTTCACGCATTTGCAAACAGAGTAGACCCAGATCAGACGGCTCCTAGAGGAGCCGTCTGATCAGGGTCTGCTCTGTTTGCTAATAGATTTTGATAGAACTGTTTCTTTGTTTTCTAAAATGTCTACAATGTTCCACCTTCCATATTTCTTTATAACTATTTTGTTAATGAATATTCAGTAGGTATTGAGATTTGGTCTAAATATAGAACAGGGAAAGGGTTAAGAACTGTTAGACCATTAGTAACTTAATGCAGAGTGACAGCCGTGAAAAAACTCCCAGAGAGGTGCCAAACACCGATAATGACAGTTACATGTATTTCAGAATTCAGACTAAAGAAGTTTTACTGTAAATAAAAAATATCTATGATGTCCATGTACATAAAATGACACAACTCTAAAACAAGAGCACCGTACCCGGGTGCCAAGGCTCGTCTGTTTCAGTTTGATTGTAGCACTTGTGAAGGTGAACATGCATGAATAGGAAAAAAGTAATAGCTAACGTTAAAGTTTCGGCTAAACAATGCAATGCCAACAATGACAATGTGGATGCCAGTGTTACGACAATATCTCTTTTTTTTTTCTTCGAAAAACAATCGAGCTAAAAATCAGAAATCAATCATTATATCCTTGGACAAAAGGAAAGGTAACAAAATTGATTGGGGTTCAGCGATAACTCCATTGATTTCCTTCCTGTTCTCTCATTTGAACTGTACACACTGACTCACCTGAAAGCTGTGGTTGATGTTTTTCGTGCTGCATTCAGCTACACTCACATCCACCAGCTCTATCTCATCAAATATATGAGACTGGAAATAAAAAACATTAAGCCGTTACAGAGGTCCAGTAAGATGCATAAATTAAAATATTTTCAAGAATAATTTCTTTATTTCTCCACCAAACTCTATGTTGCGACCACTCTTAAGAATCGTCTCTTTGAGACGATTCTAAAGAGTGGTCACAACATAGGGTTTAGTGAAGAAATACACAATTTTAGTACTTGAGTACGCACCTTTATCTGTTGCTCTGGGGTCAGTAAAGTATCATTCTAACACGACCTGTATGCTTCCATACATATACAAAGAACAAGAGTAACATAGGCTAGATTCACAATGAATCACAGAACGTGCTCCTTTCAATTTGACAGTAGGTGTATTCTATATCAGTAACATTAAATTAATGGTTTAATAACTTTTTCCTTCAAATAAATGCATTTTCACGCCGTTGCAGAGAGAGTAGACCCAGATGAGATCAGACTGCTCCTAGTTTTCTTATGATATAATACAGCAATGTTTCTACTGTTTTCTGCCAAGGTAAACAAGAGGGCCAAGATGGCCCTTAATCTCTCACTTGATTACCATAGATTTAAGATTATAGCTAGGTAGCCCCAGGATGGGGTAAATATTGACCTAAGGGACAATATTTGAACAATGTTGATAGTGGATCATGAGCAGTGGTTCTGGAGAACAAGATTTTCAAATATTTAGAATATTGATTTTATCAAGACAATCATTCTGCCCAATGAAGATTGGGCTAAAAATGTGCCCTCTAGAGTGATTCTTCTAAGATTTGACCTAGTGACCTACTTTTTGTTCCCACCCCACACATGATCAAACTCAACCTTGATATCACCAAGACAAACATTCTGAGCAAGTTTGAGGAATATTGAGCAATAAATGTGTCTGCTGGAATGTAAACAAGATTTTTCTAAGATATGACCCAGTGACCTACTTTTGGACCCCACATAACTAACTTTCAAACTCATTCTAGATTTTATCAGGACAATCATTCTGACCAAGTTTCATTAAGATTTGGCTGAATAAGTGACCTCTAGAGTGTTCAGAATGTTTTCCTACTATTTGACCTAGTGACATAGTTTTTAACCCCACATGACCCACTTTCAAACTCGTCCGAGATTTTATCAACACAATCATTCTAAGTTTCATGAAGATTGGACAAAAAAAAGTATATGCATCTTTCTCTGATGATACTAAGCATATGCCCTTAATATGAAACCAATATGTGAAGTATGTTTGAGTTATCGCCTCACATCAAAAGTGTTGACAGACGGAAGGACAGACAAACAGAAAATGTGATAACTACAGACAGAAATGTGAATACTATTGGGCTAAGTCTGCATTTTCATTACAGGGCCCTAATAACAGGATAAATTATATGATACTTATAAACATAAACCGTATAAACACAGATTTTCTGTACAATGTATACAGGGTCTGCCATCTTCTTTTCTCAATCCAATACTCACCTTTGTGTCTTTTGCATAGTATAGTTTTCGTCCTTTAAGCTTAAAATATCTTCTTTTCCATCTCTGAAAGACAATAAATAAATCAATAGTTACAATCAACAAAATTATTTCAACTTAAAAAACAGGTTAAGTTGACGTAGAAACAAACAGCCTCAGCTTTATGGTATTACCAGCATTTTATTTGAAGTAAAAGAGGATTTGACCAAGCATGAAAACAAAACAGATATATGTAGATCAGTACACATATCTAACCCTTTACTTGATAGAGAATGCTTCTGACGCCTTTGAAAACAGAACAGACCCAGATCGGATGGTTCAGGGTCTGCTCAGTTTGCTGAGAGAATATCTTAGATATGATTCGATACTATCTGTTTTAATCCTTTCCTCCATAAATACGCCTTTCTACGCCTTTGCAAACAGAGTAGACCCAGATCAGATGGCTCCTATTGGAGCCGTCTGATCAGGGTCTGCTCTGTTTGCGTGTGACATAATTTATATATGATTCTACAGTTTCTAGCACGGCTAACATTCCTGTGTCAATGTATGTGTCTAATTAATATTGATGACGTCATTTTTTCTTACATGAACATTCATGGAGGAAATGGTTAAAGAGCATTATGTTATTCACATCATAAACAGACCATGCATACAAACTTTCATAGAAATGTGATGAGAACTGTAGAAGTAGTTTATACCACAAGTCCACAGTTCCCCATTACAACAGTTAACCCATTACAGAGTCGTCAAAAGTCGTCAATATGAAAGAATGGGTAAACCATTACATCTAGAAGTTCAAGGGGCAGGTAACTCCATATATTATAACCTGGAGACAATCACATGCAAATGAAAATTATTTGACGTACAAAGGTTATTATGATTGTATACCACTATCAAATTCAATAACTTTCAAATTGAAGGAAGCGTTTGTGACACCAACTACCCATGTTCAAATGCGGACTTACCGACGGATCGACCCACCACCCGACAGGGCGATTCCAGTATACCGCCTCAAACTCAGTTTGCAGGGGTATAATAATGTTCCGACTTGCCTGCGTCTACACTGTTGGACACAATTTGTAAGGCAGCTTTCTTAAGTTGCAGACAAAATGTTCTGTATATCTGCATATCTCAGCAATCAAGCCCCCACACAAACATAAACCATGCAAAATGCAAAAACGGATCAATTATTTTCAACAAGAAATTCTGTATTTTTCTTGAATTTGGTTTCAAACTGCAAATCTTTAATTTATGGCAAGTAATAAGAGAAGAGATTAAATGCTTTCAATCTCTTAATACATGTACCAAGCAAGATCTTAAAAGCCACCACTCCCCTTAAGCCTTTCCCTTATATAAACATATGTTCACGCCTTTGCAAACAGAATAGACCCAGATCAGACAGCTCCTACAGCCCTTTCCCTCATATAAACGTGTTTTCTCGCATTTGCAAACAGAGTAGACCTAGATCAGACGGCTCCTAGAGGAGCCGTCTGATCAGGGTCTACTCTGTTTGCTAATAGAATTTGATAGATCTGTTTCTTTACTTTCTAAAACGTCTACATTGTTCCACCTTATATATTTCTTTATAACTATTTCGTTAATGAATATTCAGTAGGTACTGAAAATTGGCCTAAATACAGAACAGGGAAAGGGATAGGAGCTGTCTGATCAGGGTCTTTTCTGAATGCTTAAGGAACCATATAGATCTGATCCCACAGCTACATTATAAAGATTAAGTTTATGAATATTCATTAAGTGACAGTTTCACAAAAAATAATTAGGGATATGATTAAATCCAAATGGGTTAAACATACCAATGATGGCTGGTCAGAACCATGGATAAAATACTACAAGAGGGACAAGATGGCCCTTAAACGTTCACCTGATTACCATAGATTTATGATTATAGCTGGGTAGCCCCAGGATGGGGTCAATATTGACCTAAGGGACAATATTTGAACAATGTTGAGCATGAGCAGTGGTTCTGGAGAACAGGATTTTCAAAGATTTTGAATATTGATTTTATCAAGACAATGAAGATTGGGCTAAAAATGTGCCCTCTAGAGTGATTTTTCTAAGATTTGACCTAGTGAAATACTTTTTGATCCCACCCTACCCATGATCAAACTCAACCTTGCTATTACCAAGACAAACATTCTGAGCATGTTTGAGAAAGATTGGGCTAAAATGTGGCTGCTGGTGTGTAAACTCAGGTATGACCAAGTGACTTACTTTTTGACCTCACATAACCCACTTTCAAACAAAATTTCACCAGGACAATCATTCTAACCAAGTTTCATGACGATCTGGCTAAAAATGTGACCTCTAGAGTGTTCACAAGGTTTTCCTACTATTTGACCTAGTGACCTTGTTCATAAAACCGCAAGCCCAATCTTTGATCTTGTCCGAGATTTTATTAAAACAATCATACTGATAAAGTTTTATGGAGGGCTAAAAATGTGACCTCTAGAGTGTTCACAAGGTTGTCCTACTACTTACCTACCGTAGTGACCTAATTTTTAACCCCATGTGACCCACTTTCGATCGTGTCCCAGATTTTATCAAGACAATCATTCTGATAAAGTTTCATGAAGATTGAGCTAAAAATCAGACCTCTAGAGTGTTCACATGGTTTTCCAACTATTTAACCTAGAGACATAGTTTTTGACCCAACATGACCCACTTTCAAACTCATCCCAGATTTTATGAGATCAATCATTCTGGCCAAGTTTAACAAAGATTGGGCTAAAAATGTGACCAACTAAAGTGTTCACAAGGTTTTTCTATTGTTTGACCTAGTGACCTAGTTTTTGACCCACATTCAAACTCGTCCAAGATTTTATCAAAACAATCATGCTGATGTTGTTTCATGAAGATCCAGCTACAAATGTGACCTCTAGGGTGTTTACAGGGTTTTTCTACTATTTGACCTAGTGACCTAGCTTTTGACCCCATATACCCACTTTCACATTCGTCCGAATTTTATCAAGACAATTATTCTGACTAATTTTCAAGAAGATTGGACAAAAAATGTGACCACAAGAGTGTTCACGACATTTTTCTACTGTTTGACCTAGTGACCTAGTTTTTAACCTCACGTGACCTACTTTCAAACTCGTCCGAGATTTTTTATCAAGACATTCATTCTGAGAAAGTTTTATGTCTATTCGGCCAGAGATTTTATCAAGAAAATCATTCTGACCAAGTTTCATGAAGATTGGACTAAAATTAAGACCACTAGAATATTCACAAGTAAGTTGTTGATGACGCATAATGCACACACGCACGACGGACATTCAAGTCTCACAAAAACTCACCCTGAGCTTTGCTCAGGTGAGCTAAAAACCAAATCCTACACTACGACCACTCTTTTAGAAATTAGAATTGTCTCTTCCAGATGTATCTAATGAGTAGTCACAACACACGGTTTGGTGGAGACATAAAGGAGATATTCTTAAAACAGTTTTAACCCATTCCCTCATATTGATGACTCTGTGAACTTTGTGAAACCATTATGATAAATAGAGCATTTGCTCCCATAGGAACAAATGCCCTTAATATCACAATGGTTTCAAACTACAAAATTCTAAAATTTTCCTTTTCTCTAGTTAATGCTCCTTTTCGGTAGATTTATTCAAAGAGGTTGTATCTAAAAATAGCCTATGAGGTAATGGGTTAATTTACTTGTCTTATCTACAACTCTGCATATACAATACCTTACCTGGAAATTAGTCTGTTTGTGTAGATAACCAATTTTTGTGCATGCCTGAAAAAGATAATTACACACATTTTCACTAGCATGTTAGAACAGTAGAAGTTCACTAAACCACTTACATCATGGAAGAAACAGAATTAATATCTTTCCCCAACAAGTGCTAGCCTCAGTATTTTACTGATTTATTTACCAGACAGGCCAAAAGGCAAGTTTTCAGTAAACAATTGGCCATAACACTAATATTGTAAGGGCAAAGTGAGTGATACTTGCTGGGCTCTCTGAATTTCCATATAGTACTTAACAGTTATACAAAGTGTCATAGAAAAACTCTGAACAGTTTCTGACAGAGGTCCAGATAAGATGCGTAAATTTAAACATTTTCAAGAATAACACCATTATTTCTCCACCAAACCCTATACTGTGACCACTCTTTAGAATCGTCTCTTTGAGACGATTCTAAAGAGGGGTCACAGCATAGGGTTTGGTGGAGAAATGACGATTTTAGCATGTGGGTACGCACCATTATCTGTAGCCCTGTTCTGAGATATAGGTTAAACATATTTTATTTCTCTCTTTTTTACAGAAATGGGGTTGGGCTACAAGTTCTTCTTCCAACTTAGTTACACAGCCCTTCCCTAACAGCGTTCTGAGATATGACGCCTGGCAGACAAAAAGGTTAAGTTTTTGGCAAACAAAGGGCCATTTCCTTATGGTAATTAGCTTCTTAGTAATGTTACAGCTGTTATGTTACTGCTGTTATGGCTGCTGTGTTACAGTTGCTATGTTATGGCTGCTATGTTACAGCTGTTATGGCTGATAATGTTACAGCTGTTGTGGCCGCTGTTACATCAGTTATGTTACAGCTGTTATGTTACAGCAGTTATGTTATTACTGCTATGTTACAGTTGCTACACTACAGCTGCTATGTTTTACAGCTGTTATGTTACAGTTGCTATTGTTACAGCTGCTTTGTTACAGCTCTTCCTCAAAGGCCAATGTTGTGGATTCAATTAGTCAATTTCAGAACTGTTCATGCCCAGCAGAACTAAACTGCTTACTACTACTGCATGTACATCTACAACACCACAGTACTATGTTTGCTTACAACACTATAGGCTACTCCCTCTCTCTCTAAGCCAATCAATACATCCTAATATAAATCATGGGGGCTGAAATTTGCTGTTGTGCAATTTTCTCCTATCCTAATTACCCTAAGTATGCCGACAGACAAACTAAGACAAACAGTGCAGACCCAGGTCAAACGGCTCCTTAAGGAGCCATTTGATCTAGGCCTGTACTATTTGCTACTATGTCAAGCTATCACTGCGTTTCCAAATTGACTTATTCAGCTTTACAAACCAGCCGGAGAGGGGAGACTGGCTGTCATAATACTTCGGGTAATTAGTGTAATGAATCCTGCTCACACTCTTATGTACATGTATACATCAAGACTGACTAGCATATATACAACTGTAAAGTTCCCCGAAGTCAATTCTGTTCCAAAGTTAGCTTCAGTGAAATTACAGGCAAACCTTTACAATGGTTTTCAAAAGAGCCTACATCTGCATTTTTTCAGCCAAATACAGTAGAACCCCTCTAATGTGACCACTTAATGAATAAACATGAGTGTCATTATTAGCAGGTGGTTGCTTAATGCAGGACAAAAGTAATACAGAAAGCTCCTCTAGGAGCTTTCTGTATTATTTTTGTCTTGCATTAAGCTACCACCTGCATCTATCACCCAGAATTATACCTCTTTTAGGTGGTTGTATTAGTGAGGTTTTACTGTACTACGGGGAGGTTTATACTGGGAAAAAAAGGCATTTGCACTTTTTAACCATTTTCTCCATGAACATAATGCAGAATATTTATGTAAGTAATAATGACATCATTAATATTAATTAATAAGATGATTTGTCATAATGGCATATGCCATTATAAACATTTATCTAATTAATATGCATGATGTCATTATTACTTACATGAATATACATGAAGTAAAGTGTTAAATGTACAACAAGAGCACCGCAAGCGTGTGCCAACGCTCGTCTGTCGTCATTGTCAAGATGAACATGCATACCAAAAATGAAGGTTGTAAATGAAAAATTGAAGAAGTTATGGTCAATGTTAAGATTTCGGACAACGCCGCCACCGCTGGCGTTACGACAATAGCTCGTGATTTCTTCGAAACAGACAAGCTAAAAATGGCCCCTCCTCCAAGCTTTAGTGAAGAATGAGGGGCATTATTGGAGTAAGCAGGAGGCGGTCTGCGATTAGTACGCTCAGAATTATATGCTCTCTTATACATGTGAAGCCGAAGGCTTACAGGAAATAATGTAAAATATGAATACAATAAAGTCTGATTGAACCCTGGACTGTTGCAATTTTTAAAAACTCACAAAACCTTCCAAGGTTTTCAGGAATTAACCCTTTCCTTCACATAAATGCATTTTCACACATATGCAAACAGAGTAGACCCAGTGTCTGTTCTGTTTGCTAAAGGAATTTGATAGATGTATTTCCTTACTTTCTAAAATGGCTATAATGTTTCACCTTCCATATTTCATTATAACTATTTAGTCTGTGAATATTCTGTAGTTATTGAAATTTCGAATAAACACAGAATAAAGAAAGGGTTAAATAACCCTTTCCTTCGTAAAAATTCTGCTAATAAATATTCAAGATGTCATTATTCCTTTCATAAATATTAATCCTTCCCTCCATAGGCTATTTTTAGACCCAACCTCTTTGAATGAATCTACCAAAATGGAGCATAAACTAGAGGTTTTTGTCAAAAAAACGAATGTCTCCCCTCTAATAAAAACAATATGTTAAGGGAAATCACTAAAAATGTTATGGTCTTGATGAATGATACTTCCCCTCATTATGCGTTTTCCACACTACATTTTTCAAGAAGAAAATGATTACAGCTAATAACTCCAAAAATACTGATACCAGATTTATGGCCCTTGTGCATGACACTTACTTTCATCATGCTCTTTCCAAAAGTAAAATGTCATTCCAATAGCATCAGTCGAACAGGAGTTATTGATCGGCCAAAAAATGTAACAAAGGGCAATAACTCCAAAAGTATTGAAGCCAGAATTATGGCCTTTGTTCATGACACTTTCTCTCATCATGCTCTTTCCATGTATGAAGTTTCAATACGATGGCAAGAGCCATGTAGGAGTTATCGTCCGGACAAGAAAGAATTAAACAAATGTACAAAGGGCAATAACTCTAAATTTATTGAAGCTCGAGTTAAGGATCTTATGCATGACACTTTCTCTTATCATGATCGTTCCATGTATGAAGTTTCACTCCAATGGCATGTGTAACATAGGAGTAATCATCCGGACAAAAAATTGTGATTTTTTTTACAAAGGGCAATAACTCCAATATTAGTGAAGCCAGAGTTATGGACCTTGTGCATGACACTTCCTCTCGTTATGATCTTTCCATATATGAAGTTTCAATCCAATGGCATGAGCCATATAGAAGTTATCGTCCGGACAAAAAAGTGTGATTTTTTTTACAAAGGGCAATAACTCCTATATTAGTGAAGCTAGAGTTATGTACCTTCTGCATGACACTTCCTCTCATTATGCTCTTTCCATAATTTATATGAAGTTTCAATCAACTGGCATCAGGCATATTGAAGTTATTGTCCGGACAAAAAATTATGATATTTTTTACAAAGGGCAATAACTCCAATATTAGTGAAGCCAGAGTTATGGACCTTGTGCATGACACTTCCTCTCGTCATGATCTTTCCATATATGAAGTTTCAATCCAATGGCATGAGCCATATAGGAGTTATCGTCCGGACAAAAAAGTGTGATTTTTTTTACAAAGGGCAATAACTCCAATATTAGTGAAGCCAGAGTTATGGACCTTGTGCATGACACTTCCTCTCATTATGCTCTTTCCATATATGAAGTTTCAATCAACTGGCATCAGG
This sequence comes from Azorinus chamasolen, assembly GCA_963576725.1. Classification (NCBI taxonomy): domain Eukaryota; kingdom Metazoa; phylum Mollusca; class Bivalvia; order Cardiida; family Solecurtidae; genus Azorinus; species Azorinus chamasolen. The sequence goes on along the minus strand of OY755251.1, from coordinate 49,040,687 downwards.
CATATTGAAGTTATCGTCCGGACAAAAAGTGTGACAGACAGACGGACAGACAGACAGACGGACAGACGGACGGACAGACAGACAACTCTCACGAAAACAATATGTCTCCCCCATATAAATATGGGGGGAGACATAACTAGAGAAAAGGAAAATTTTAGAATTTTGTAGTTTGAAACCATTGTGATAAATAGAGCATTTGCTCCTATAGGAGCAAATGCTCTATTTATCACAATGGTTTCAAGAAGTGGTTATTACAGAGGCGTAGACATGCGTATTCATGGAGATGTCGAGCACTTCTGTTTCTAATCAGTGTCCATAATATCATCAAAAGCCAAACAATTGAGTAAATCCTAACTGAACAGCTATGCCATAGGGAGCTAAAGAAGGCCATAAAATTCTCAGCACCACTATAGTTAACATTTAGGTGCCAAGCAAATCCTCACTTGCTCAGAACTTCTTCACTTGCTCAGAACTTCTTATCTTCGACTGCTTCATATCTAACACATATATTTTGTTTGTCTTTTTCTATAAACAAACTATCGAAATATCAAACAATTTTTTATTTTAACGATACTTTGTATTACTCAACATAATTATCATCTTGATCCAACCAGTTTACCCATTACCTCATAGGCTATTTTTAGATCCAACCTCTATGAATAAATCTAACGAAAAGGAGCATTAACTTGAGAAAAGGATTTTTTTTCGAAATTTGTAGTTTGAAACCATTGTGATAAATAGAACATTTGCTCCTATGGGAGCAAATGCTCTATTTATCACAATGGCTTCCGAGCAGGTGACTTTTGCAGAGGCGTCAATATAAGGGAATTGGTTAAATGTTAGTCCTTAAAGTGTGGGAACTGGAATATAAGACCTTTCAAAACAGTGTAGACAGTCAAACCTCATTGAACACATTGAACATGTTTTGTTTTGTTTAGTTTTTGTTATCTGGGGCTCAACTGTCTGTAATAAAAATAATTTTCTATAATGATAAATTTTGTTACTTCTTGTTCAATTAACATTCGGAAGGGAGAGGAGCCAGATTTAACGAATCAGCAGATTAAGTGTTAAGAGGCAGCCTCCAAGCCCAGTCCCAGGAGAGTAACCAACACATATAATTACTATGGCAGTATTAACTCCTTAACCTTCAGTGAGCTATGTATGACCTGACCGGCATCTGCAAACACCTTGGATTAACCATTTACTCCATGCATAGACTATTTTTAGACCCAACCTCTTTGAATAAATCTACGGAAAAGGAGCATTAACTAGAGAAAAGGAATTTTTTAGAATTTCGTAATTTGAAACCATTGTGATAAATAGAGCATTTGCTCCTATAGGAGCAAATGCTCTATTTATCACAATGGTTTCAGAAAGTGACTAGTACAGAGGTGTAGAAAGGTGTATATATTGAGGAAAGTGTTACGTTAATTAACCCCTTCCCTGTTCAATATTTATGAATATTTATAAGCTGTATTTTTATAACATGAATTTTTCAAGGAAATTTTTGCTTTTGACAAAAATTGTAAAATCAGGTCTATTATAATATTATGTCAAAAGCAAATAGTGCAGACCCTGATGTGACGGCTCTTATATTGGAGCCATCTCATCTGGGTCTACTCTGTTTGCAAATGTTTGAAAAAGTGTTTATAACAGAAAGGGTTAGAACGAGAAACTGAGTACCCTGACTACTAGTTAAGCTATTTCATGCTTTTCATACATGTACTTTAGTTAGAAGGTTCTTGAAAGTGCACAAAGAATCAGACATCGAGTATAAAAGCACTCCCGATCAAGGTTCGAGAAGACATAAATTTTACAGCATGAAAAGTGTTAACCTTTAACATGCTATGAAGTTCCACCACCCAGAAACTTGTACCTAAGTCAGCTGTCTAAAATGATTTTTTTCGTAACATTTTCAGAGTGTTGAACAGATTGGATCCTGATGAGACCCAAGTTTATTTAATGTCACATAGATCTGGCTCCAAACGTTTTGCAAACCTCATCAAAACTTAGATTCATAGCATTGACTCTTTACATGCTATGTAAATTTTGTTTGCAACAAATGTCCTCTGCTTAAGCTCTTCAAATAAAATAGCTCTCATTTCTTTGCAAAAATATGCTCGTACAGTTTGGATCCTGATAAGATGCTGCATATTGGATCCAATCTGTTTTGCAATGGTGGTCACGATTTCGCAGCTACCGTGCTAAGTGTGAAAGGTTAAACAGAGGAAAAGACTATAATTATACCAACAGTAAGACCTCTCTTTAACGTATACTCACATAATGACTAATTCTAGGTCTGTAAGACAGGTGACAGCTTAATGCAGAACTGAAGTTATGCAGAAAGCTCCCAACGGGAGCTTTCTGCATTACTTTTGTTCTGCATTAAGTGGTTACCTGCTTTTTAAGATAACAAAATCTACTCATTAAATGATCGCTATTGAAGTTTGTACTGTATTTTCAATCTATCACTATTTAGATTGGTCCCCCAGTGGTTAAGCCTCTGCATAGGAATGATGCTAATGTATTATTCATACATTATCGGGATTCTGCAGAAAGTTTTTCCCAAAGGCGTCAGTCCTAGTGCTAGTACGTGACTAATGCTGTGTTCTACCTTGATGAACTTATATGAAAAGGACCAAATTTTGGCTTAGATCTCAGATTAAACTAAACAATCTACTCCATATATACTCTTTTTTATGTCTTTGCAAACAGACAAGACCCAGATCTGACAGCTCCTATAGGAGCCATATGATCAGGGTCTACCCTGTTTGCTTATGAAATAATATAGATTTGACTACAATTATTTTTGCCATTGCTAAACATTTCTATGTGATATGCCATAATAAACAAGATGTGTTTGTGAAACACTATGAACCAGATCTTTGACCCTGAAGGATGACCTTGACCTTTGACCCATGGACTTGAACACGACACATTGTCTTTGTGTGGTGAACATTTGTGCCAGGTTATTTTGAAATCCATTCACAGATAAAAAAAGTTATAGAGGGGACACGAAATTTGGGACGTACGGACGGATGGAAGGACAGACGAACGGACGGACAGACAATGAGATTACTATATGCCCGCCGTTGGGGGGCATAAAAATTAACAAGAGGGCCAAGATGGCCCTTAATCGCTCACCTGATTACCATAGATTTAAGATTTTTGCAGGGTAGCCCATGGGAAGGGTCAATATTGACCTTAGGGACAATATATGAACAATGTTGATAGTGGATCATGAGCAATGGATCATGAGCAGTGGTTCTGCAGAACAAGATTTTCAAAGATTTAGTATATTGATTTTTATCAAGACAATGATTCTGACCAATGGAGATTTAAACCTAGTGACTTACTTTTTATTCCCACCCAACCCATGATCACACTCAACCTTGATAAAAATGTGGCCACTGGAGTGTAAACTAGATTTCTCTAAGATATGACCCAGTGACCTACTTTTTGACCTCAGATAACCCATTTTCAAATGTGTCCAAGGTTTTATTAGGACAATCATTCTGACCAACTTTCATAAAGATTTGGCTATAAATGTGACCTCTTGAGTGTTCACAAGGTTTTCGTACTATTTGACCTAGTGATCTAGTTTTTAACCCGACATAACTCACTTTCAAACTCGTTTGAGATTTTATCAAGACAATCATTATGACTAAGTTTCATGAAGATTGGACTAAAATTGCTACCACTAGAGTGTTCACAAGGTTTTTCTACTGTTTGACCTATTGACCTAGTTTTTAACTCCACTTGACCCACTTTCGAATTCATCCGAGATTTTATCAAGACATTTATTCTGACTAAGTTTCATGAAGATTGGACTAAAATTGTGACCACTAGAGTGTTCACAAGGTTTTTCTACTGTTTGACCTAGTGACCTAGTTTTTAACTCCACTTGACCCACTTTCGAATTCATCCGAGATTTTATCAAGACATTCGTTCTGACCAAGTTTCATGAAAATTGGACTAAAATTGTGACCACTAGAGAGTTCACAAGGTTTTTCTACTGTTTGACCTAGTGACCTAGTTTTCAACTCCACTTGACCCACTTTCAAACTCGTCCGAGATTTTATCAAGACATTTATTCTGACCAAGTTTCATGAAGATTGGACTAAAATTGTGACCACTAGAGTGTTCACAAGGTTTTTATACTGTTTGACCTAGTGACCTAGTTTTCAACTCCATTTGACCCACTTTCGAATTCATTCGAGATTTTATCAAGACATTTATTCTGACTAAGTTTCATGAAGATTGGACTAAAATTGTGACCACTAGAGTGTTCACAAGGTTTTTCTACTGTTTGACCTAGTGACCTAGTTTTAAACTCCACTTGACCCATTTTCGATTTCATCCGAGATTTTATCAAGACATTCGTTCTGACCAAGTTTCATGAAAATTGGACTAAAATTGTGACCACTAGAGTGTTCACAAGGTTTTTCTACTGTTTGACCTAGTGACCTAGTTTTCAACTCCACTTGACCCACTTTCGAACTCGTCCGAGATTTTATCAAGACATTTATTCTGACCAAGTTTCATGAAGATTGGACTAAAATTGTGACCACAAGAGTGTTCACAAGGTTTTTCTACTGTTTGACCTAGTGACCTAGTTTTTAACTCCACTTGACCCACTTTCGAATTCATCCGAGATTTTATCAAGACATTCGTTCTGACCAAGTTTCATGAAAATTGGACTAAAATTGTGACCACTAGAGAGTTCACAAGGTTTTTCTACTGTTTGACCTAGTGACCTAGTTTTCAACTCCACTTGACCCACTTTCAAACTCGTCCGAGATTTTATCAAGACATTTATTCTGACCAAGTTTCATGAAGATTGGACTAAAATTGTGACCACTAGAGTGTTCACAAGGTTTTTATACTGTTTGACCTAGTGACCTAGTTTTCAACTCCATTTGACCCACTTTCGAATTCATTCGAGATTTTATCAAGACATTTATTCTGACTAAGTTTCATGAAGATTGGACTAAAATTGTGACCACTAGAGTGTTCACAAGGTTTTTCTACTGTTTGACCTAGTGACCTAGTTTTAAACTCCACTTGACCCATTTTCGATTTCATCCGAGATTTTATCAAGACATTCGTTCTGACCAAGTTTCATGAAAATTGGACTAAAATTGTGACCACTAGAGTGTTCACAAGGTTTTTCTACTGTTTGACCTAGTGACCTAGTTTTCAACTCCACTTGACCCACTTTCGAACTCGTCCGAGATTTTATCAAGACATTTATTCTGACCAAGTTTCATGAAGATTGGAATAAAATTGTGACCACTAGAGTGTTCACAAGGTTTTTCTACTGCTTGACCTAGTGACCTAGTTTTTTACCTCACATTACCCATTTTTCAAACTCCTCCGAGATTTTATCAAGACAATCATTCTGACCAAGTTTCATGAAAATTGGGCTAAAAATGTGACCTTTAGAGGGTTCACAAGGTTTTCCTACTATTTGACCTAGTGACCTAGTTTTTGACCCAACTTGACCCACTTTCGAACTCGTCCGAGATTTTATCAAGACATTCATTCTGACCAAGTTTCATGAAGATTAGACTACAATTGTGACCACTAGAGTGTTCACAAGCAAATTGTTGACGACGCACGACGCACGACGCACACCGCACGACGGACATTCAAGTCTCCCAAAAGCTCACCCTGACCGAATGCTCTATTTATCACAATGGTTTCAAACTACAAAATACTAAAAAAAATCCTATTCTCTAGTTAATGCTCCTTTTGGGTAGATTCATTCAAAGTGGTTGTATCTAAAAATAGTCTGAGGGAATGGGTTAACATATTTGCAAACAGAGTAGACCCAGATCAGATGGCTCCTATAGTCTGCTCCGTTTGCTAATGGAATTCGATAGTTCTATTTCTTTTCTTAACTATTTTGTCCATGAATATTCAGTAGGTATTGAAATTGGGAATAGGGTTTATTCCAAATTTCAATGCCTACTGAATATTCATGTATAAAATAGTTATACTGAAATATTGAAGTTGGTATATTGTAGCCATTTCACAAAGTAAAGAAACAGATCTTTCAAATTCCATTAGCAAACGGAGCAGACTCTGATCAGATGGCCCCTATATATGAGCCGTCTGATCTGGGTCTACTTTGTTTGCAAATGCGTGAAAAGGCATTTATATGAAGGAAAGGGTTCAGAGAAATCAACTAGTTAACTTAGCCTAATTAACTAAATAAACAAATGAATAAATGAGTATATAAAGGATGTTGAAAACAAATATCTATCATACAGGAAGAAATATAGAGAAAGGAAGTTTGACATATCAGGAAAAAAACATCCAAGTTTTTATTCATCCTTTCCTCAATCAGTTTCATAAATCAATCATCAGGTAATAGCAGATACAAAGATAAGGTGTATTTTAATTTAACCCTTTCCTCCATAAATACACCTTTTTACGCCTCTGCAAAAATTACCTATTGAAACCATTGTGATAAATAGAGCATTTGCTCCTACATGTAGAAATAATGACATCATGAATACCAATTAGATTAATTATCATAATAGCACATGGACAAAGGAATTTTTGGCCATAGCAGAAAGTGTACAATCATAATTATGTATATTACATCATAAGCTAACAAACGCATATAGCAAAGGCTAGCACTGCAGTTGGGAGGTTGCGTCCTACTGTATGGGATACTAGAAGAGGTATCTCGGCCACAACCAAATCTCGGCCACAACTCAAAGTGTTCAAAGCAGTGGTCCTAACCACTCTCCTCTACGGTAGAGAAACTTGGGACTTTCTACAGAAAACATGCGAGGAAGTTAAACCAGTTTCACACCAGAAACCTCAGAAACATTCTCAATATCCGATGGTAAGATAAACTCCCTGATACAGAAGTACTAGAGAGGACCAATCTCCTCTCTATTCACACTCTTCTTCAAAAGAGTCAAGTTCGCTGGGCTGGCCATGTGTATCGAGTGTCTGACATGAGAATTCCGAAGCAACTCCTCAGAAGTCCTCTATGGGGAATAAGTTTCTGGCAAAAGAACAGTCAGAGGTCAGAGGAAACAGTTAAAAGACAGCTTGGAGGCATCGCTAAAGTCCCTCAACATAGACTGGGAGAACTGAGAAAACCTCACCCTTGACCGAACACTCTGGCAGTTAGGACTGGTTGTACCATTGTATCACGTACCCAGTCTGCACAGGAAAAGCGTGCTGCACATAAAACTAGGAATGCTGCAGGCACTTTAACTATAGTGACCGACTTCAGATGTCCAACTTGTGGACGTTACTTCCGTGCCCGAATCAGATTGACCAGTCACCTTCAGAGACAGACTCAATTAGACTGTATGAAGTTGTGATCTTTGTCGACGACAGCAGACGAACATAGTAATATCATAAGCAAACAGCAGATCCCTGATCAGACAACTTCTACAAGAGTAGATTTACTCTATTTGAAAGGCATATAGAAAGGTGTATTTATGGAGTGAAGGGTTAACCAATTTCTCCATAAGCTATTTTCAGATCCAATCACTTTGAATAATTCTACTGAAAAGGAGCATTAACTAGAGAAAAGGAAAATTTTAGAATTTTGTAGTTTGAAACCATTGTGATAAATAGAGCATTAATAATGCTCTATTTATCACAATGGTTTCATAAAGAGACTTTTACAGAGGCGTAGAAAGGCGTATTTATGGAGGAAAGGGTTAATGCATTTGAAAACAAAGCAGACCAAGATCAGACGACCCTAGATGCAATCTGATCAGTGTCTGCTCTATATGCGTATCATATAAGAATAGATCTGATACTAAACTTTCTGCCATGCCCTTTATTTATGGAGTAAATGGTAAAAAATAAAATATGAAATCCACATACCTATGGTACCCACCTCTAAAATTATGGGTAGAGTCACCGCAAACACACATTTTTAATGATGGCCTAAAAACTAAGATGAATCAGAGCTACAGATAAATGTGCGTAGTAAAATCGTCATTTCTCCACCAAACCCTATACTGTGACCATTCTTGAAAATGTTTTAATTTACGCATCTTATCTGGACCTCTGGATGAATGACACGTGTCAGGGAAAAGTCAGGGAAATTTGAAAATATTCAAGTTCAGGGAATTGTCAGGGAAATTCGAGAACTGTCAGGGGAAAATTGGAAATCTAGGCAAATGTCAGGGAATTTTGAAAACATGAGAATGAAGGTGATATTTTTTTAAAAAGTCATGAATTATTACAGAAAGTATGACAAAAAGACCAAATTTTGTGATGTAATGTGTCAGGGAAATTTGAAATTATATCAGGGAAATGTCAGGGAATTTTGTTTCCTGTGGTTTGTGGCAAACATGTGCAGCCACATGAAAGAATATGATATTAATTCTGATTTTTGAAACGGGTTATATTGGCTCTGGCAGAAACTATAGAATAAGTGCTTTAATCTTTATAATTCCATAGGGAACAAAATAGACCCTGATCAGACGACTCCCGCAGGAGCCATCTGATCTGGGGCTATTCTGTTTACAAATGCATGAGAAGGTGTTTATATGAAGTAACAGGTTAATCCTTTACTCCATGAATATTCATGCAAGACATACTGATATTCTGAATACTAATTATATGATTTTTAATTGGAGCTACAAACAAGGCCTTAGGGATGACAAAAACTGTATACATGTATATATTAATTTATTTAAAAAGCAAACAGAACAGACCCGAATCAGAAGGAGTCGTCTGATCTTGGTCTACTCTGTTTGCTAGGGTGTTAAAAGGCAAATACCTATGGTGTAAAGGGTTAACCCTTTCCTCCATAGGCTATGTTTAGACCCAACCTCTTTGAATAAATCTAGTCTACCCAAAGAGAAAAAGAAAATTGTAGCATTTTGTAGTTTTGAAACCATTGTGATAAATAGAGCATTTGCTCCTATAGGAGCAAATGCTCTTTTTATCACAATGATTTCAAAAGGTGACTTTCACAGAGGCATAGAAAGGCGTATTTATCGTGTAACGGGTTAACACATGTTCCGGTAATCAACCTCTAGGCAGTCTACTGTCAATGCTGTTTAGTATATCTATATCAACTACACTCCTACACTTTCACTTTCAGTGCTTTCAAAGCCCTCTTGCAGATTTCCTAGGAACATGTGGTCATCTCAGCATGAGTCATTTCACTGCTTCTACATGTACGAGAAGTAGGCCTCAAAAATTTCTCTAGAATTTCCTGTAGGACAAGTGATTAGAAATTCTTACTCGTCCTCCAGAAAAGTTACTCGTCTTACATTATCATAGGACAAGCACTGCTATACTGTCAAATTACTTGAAAATAACTTTGACGATAATGATATCACAAATTCTGGGTACACATATTTGGACTTGCATAGATGAGGCTTTATACCATGTTTTCAAGGTTTTCTCTTTTATCCCTCCTCTCGTCATCTCTCCCACCACCAAAGGACGTCGTGATCTGTCGCTGATTTGTCATTTCGGTTTGACACCAGCGCGCAAGATAAGGCAGTGTTGATATAAACATTTAAACATCCCCCCCTTTACCAGACTCGTTTTGGACCTTTTAAAAGCAGTGGCTATCGCGACGTCGTATCTTGCTATCTATAGAAAATCAAGCCTTCGGCATACCGCGAGGTTCGAATGTCAATTGTACATAATAATTGTTTGAAACGTGAGTTGGCCAGAATTTCAGCTCCAAATAAATTTCTCCTCCAAAAAGCTACTCTTCCTGTCGGACGTCCTGCATGTGATTTTCTCTTCTTTGTCTGTATTGCAGGACTAGTGAGTATTTGCATTGCCTTTTTTGTCTATATTGCAGGACGAGTGAAAATTTTGAGATTTTTTGTGCCCTGCTTTAACCCTTTACCCAATAGCCTGTTTCTAGTTTTGAAGACATATGACCACTTAAAGCAGGTTGAAAGTAAAGCAGAATGCGCCTTAAGGCGCATTCTGCTTTACTTTCAGCCTGCTTTAAGCTACCACCTACTAGGATATAGAAAATATTTATTATGCAATATGTTCATGACTGTATGAATTTGAACTATTTTCTTCAGCGGAGGAATAAATCAAACACGCTAAAAGCCGCTTCTATCAGGTAAAGGGTTAAGCATGAGGTCACAGATCTATTCAAGTCCTGTACCACCTTAACTTTTCTATAAAGTATAATGGCTCATGTGGTGAAAAAGGTTTAGTGGGAGGATTGTAGTAATCAAGGTATGCAAATCTCTTCGCAGCACTGTTAACTCATTTTGTAAAGTCACTAAAGTCCATGACCCTGGAGGCAAGGATTCACAGGTTTAAGTCCTGTACCAGCTGCATTCTTTAGAAAATGTACATGTAAATTATATCCTGATTTCCACATTTTAGTTCTATTGTGCAAAGAAAATTAGGAGATACGTATTACCCCTTTACTAGATACAAATTTATGTCCTTTCACACCTTAGCAAACCGGGTAGACCCAGATGATGATCAGACAGCTCCTGTAGGAGCCGTCTGATCAGTCTACTCTGTACACATAACAGAGTTTGCTTAAGAAATTCAACAGATGTATATCTTAAACTGTAAAGATATTTACCAGGTGATATTTTGCATGTTGCAATAAAGGAACAATAACAAATATAGATACACATGTGATTCTGGAAGGTAAAAAAACCAACATGTGACCATGTTACTATTGTACCCTTACAAAAAAGGCTAATAAATACCTATGAATATGATGTCATTACTTCTCACATGAAAATTCAACAGTTAAAGGGTTAACTCTTTCCCTCATATAAACGTGTTTTCACGCATTTGCAAACAGAGTAGACCCAGATCAGACGGCTCCTAGAGGAGCCATCTGATCAGGGTCTACTCTGTTTGCTCTTAGAATTTGATAGATCTGTTTCTTTACTTTCTAAAATATCTACGATGTTCCACCTTTAAGAATTCTTTATAAAAAATTTGTTAATGAATATTCAGTAGGTACTGAAAATTGGCCTAAATATAGAACAGGGAAAGGGTTAAAGGGTTAATAATCAAACCATGACGAATTTGGATTGATTTGGCCAAATTTGGGATGGCCAGGCATCAGAATACGATCAATAAAAATGGAAAGAAAAAAAGTCAACAATTCATCAGATTCAAACGAAAGAAAATATGTTGTACTTATTCATTGAAACATCTTAAAACAGCAAATTAGAAGTAAAAGCAGGCATAGTTGTGTCTTACTACGAACTAACGGCATTTTCATCATTTTGACAGCTACGAATTAGCACCGCCCAACCTGGACACATATGTCCACGTTTAATCTAGTGTTCGTACCGATGTGCGAATATCCTTGTTCGTTGAAATTCGTCTGTGAAAAGCTTTGGCTGGCTCCGGTTCACTTTCACTGTCTGAAGATTCATCTAGACTTGCAATTTCTGACTCTCTTTCCGACGATCTTTTGTTACCCGTTCTGCTCGCCGCCATGATGGATATACCATCGTTCAAGGGGGATAACTGCAAGAACAGAAGCTGTCCCGGTGTATGGGCATATTCGACAGCGTAAATATCACTCTCGTACGACACCAATGATCGATAAATTTGCACAATCTGATTAGGTCTAGGTTATGCAGTTTTGTCAAATATGGTTCCATAAGTAAAAATAGTTTCTTCTTGGCCCATATTTAGTATGCCACTATTAAATGATTTAAAGCAGTCAAGGAGTTTAAAAAACAGACCAAACTATGTATCTACAGTAGATGCTATTTTTTATTTATGAATGATTTGGAGAAAGTTCTATTTCAAAGACTGATATGATTATGACAATGATGATGCAGGTTATAATAAGTCTACGTTATTGTTGTTTTTGTTGTTGATAACGATGATGATGATTATGGTGATGCTGCTGATGATGGTAAAGATGATGATGATGAGAATGATGATGATGGTGGTGATGATGATGATGAAAGATGGCGGTTGTGATGATTATGATTATCATCATCAGCATGATCACCAGCATCAGCATCATCATGACGACGACGATGATGATATGATGAAGATGATGATGCTGATGTCAGATGATGATGATGACAATGGAGACTTGTCGAGTCATGCTGCTGATTTAAATAATGAGACAGAAGGTGTCAGTAACATTTCAATTAAAAATAATTTGTTTCTTTCATATTCCTAAAAGGATTTTAAAACGTAGGCTTATGTTTTTTTGTTGTTGGTTTTTTATGGGTTTTTTTTTAATTTTTGTTGTGTTTTCTTTTTTTCATTTGAAGGAGAAAAAACAACAACAAAATACTTGAAAGCGCTCTTCCTAACAAGACACTGCACACTATAACGACTATTTTACGTCCTCGATATTCATATAAGAAACAATAATATAATCAATCTTTATTCTCAGAATGTGTATGATGGTATATGTACAGGTAAAATTAGATCTTATGGCACACCTTTTGTTCTCAGTGTTTACAAACACTACATATAAATACACTGTATAATGCGCATGTGGCCGCTATAATAGTTAGGTTCAAATCTGCTTTGCTTTTATTGTTTTATATTTGGAATGGGTAGTTTTGTTTTTTCATGTTTTGATGGGTGTATACATTTTTTATTATTTTTTATTTTTATTTTCCTCGAGACCACCGTTACAGGTATGTTTTGTTTACATTTTAAGTAGGTTATGTTGGTGTGCCATAAGATCTAATTTTACCTGTACGGGTTTTTTTTTGGTTTTTTTTGGTCATATCATATACTGTAGAATTAAATCTTTATGATTCCATAAGGAAATAATTAAGCGCTTTTGAACGCACATATCCTGTGCTATATAAAATAAATGTGGTATGATAATAATAAATAGAACAGACCCTGCTCAAAGGTCTCCAGATATATGAGCCGTCTGATTCGTGTCTACTCTGCTTGCAATTGTTCCAAGGGTAATTTCTATCAGATAAAGGCTAAATAGTCCTTGTCAAGTCTGATTTATTAACTGTTGCACCCAGACACATTAACCCTTACGGCGCCAACTTTCTAAATGTCGTCTGCAAACCAATTTTGTTAAAGCAATGGGATAAATAAATGCAATTTTCAAAGAATAAAGCTAAGATATAGAAATAGAGACCTAGACAAAAAGTGAAGTGGGACTGCACTATTTGTCGTGGTGCATTTTTGCGACATTGGCGGTGAAAGGGTTAACCCTTTACTTCATGAGTATGCGTGTAAGAAATACTCGTTATGTAATGTATATAAATATTATTTAGCTTAATATTTATAATGGCATACGAACAAAAAAATGGCCCTAAGCAAAAAGAGCATATCATGATCAAACGACCGCTAAATGAACCGCCTGATCTGGATCTACTCTGTTTGTAAAGGTGTTATTTGAAAATACATATCTATGTTTTAAAGACTTAACATGTTTGCGGTCTCGATAAACACCGGATATGAATTTAATAGAATAAGCTCCTAGCTTTTATTCAAATACTTTTTAGAAACTATGTACACCCATAACAGGAAATAAAATAAATGTATCTATAAACCAAACGCCGTTATATAAATATACACGTCTTAACCATTTCCTCCATAAATACTCCTTTCTACGCCTCTGTAAAAGTCACTTTTTGAAACCATTGTGATAAACAGAGCATTTGCTCATAAGGAGCAAATGCTCTATTTATCACAATGGTTTCATAACTACAAAATTCTAAAAAAAATCCTTTTCTCCAGTTGTTGCTCCTTTTCGGTAGATTTATTCAAAGAGGTTTGATCTAAAAATAGCCTATGAGGGAATGGATTAATGTAATATATTGTAACACAAATAGAATCAACATTTAAAACAGTAGGCTAATTCCCTACTAAACCGCAATTTCAGTATAAATGCATTCAGATCTGTGTAGCCAGGTTGCTGCTTAATACATTGTGAAAGCCATGTATAGAATGGTTACAAAGGAGCTTTTCTGCATTACTTTCACCCTGCATTCAGCTGCTACCCATCTTAACCCATTACCGCATAAGCTATTTTTAGATCCAACCTCTTTTACAGAAGCTCCAAAAGGCGTCAATTAAGCGGGAATGGGTAAAAGACCGACATCGGCACTCATTTGTACTTTTGGTTTAGAGGGATTTAACCCTATACACCGTAGATTTGCGCTTTTAACCATTTCCCTGTTCTGTGTGTATTACAAATGGCAATACCTACTGAATATTCATGGACAGAATTTTTATAATGAAATATGGAAGTTGGAACATTGTAGACATTTTAGAAAGTAAAGAGACAGATCTATTAAATTCACACTAGCAAACAGAGCAGACCCTGATCAGACGGCTCCGCTAGGAACCGTCTGATCTGGGTCCACTCTGTTTGCAAATGCGTGAAAATGCGTTTATATGAGGGTAAGAGTTAACGCCATTGCAAATAAAATAGACACACGACCAGGTCTAGTCTGTTTGCTTATCTATTTACTCCATGGATATTCATGTACAAAACAATGACGTCATGAATATTTTTGAAAAGGCACATTAACCCTTTCCCTTATGTAAGCGCATTTTGACGCACCTGTAAACAGAGTAGACCCAGATCAGACGGCCCCTATAGGAGCCGTCTGATCAGGGTCTGCTCTGTTTGCCTATAGTGTAATATAGATCTGATTCTACAGCTTCTGCCTGAGTAAAAATGTCCTGTGTTTATATGCCATTATAAAAATGATCTTACTTATATTCATGACGTCATTATTTCCTACGTGAATATTCATCAGGGAAAAGGTTAAACACATGAAAGATTTGCTGAAGCAGAAGCTGTAGAATCATATCTTTGTTACATTATAAGTACGTAAACAAAACAGATTCTGATCAGACGGCTACTATAGGAACCGTCTGATCGCGATCTACTCTGCAAAAGCGTAAAAAGGCGTATTTAGGGAGTAAAGGTTTGGCGATTCTAAGGAGGGTCACAACATATAGGGTTTGGCGATTCTAAAGAGGGTCACAGCATAGGGTTTGGTGGAGGAATAAAATATTTATTCTTGAAAATGTTTTAATTTACGCATCTTATCTGGACCTCAAACCTTTCGGTGTTCATGCAAATGCCATTATATAAAATGACCTTATCACTATTCACAATGTCATTACTTCAGTACATGTATAAAGGACTGACTGTATGTGGTACTTGAAATCCATGTAACCAGATTATTGATAGAAGAAAACATAATGGACCTTTATCATGCCAAGCGGAGTGTTACTGATATTTGCAAACAGCTTGGAACCAGATGATACATCGAACAACTCTGCGTCTCACCAGGATCCAAGCTGTTTGACATCCTATCGATAGCTTCTTTAAACCTTCACCAAGTTGAAAGTATTTAGAATCGAAACAGGTCAGAGTTCGAATGAGAAGACACTTTTTTTCAGCACGTTGAGGGCTAATTAAACGATCCGCTGAAAAGAATTGATTTAAAAATGTCTTGAAGCGAAACAGAAGTCTTTAATTTCATTATGTTTCATTGCTAGCGAATTAACCGATCCTCTTATAACGCGCCTTTAGCCCTTTCCCGGTTGTATATTCATGTAAGAAATAATGACGTCATAAATATTAATAAGATTATTTTTGATAATGGCATATGAACACAGAATCCGATCTATATTACACCATAAGCAAACAGAGCAGACCCTGATCAGACGGCTCCTATAGGAGCCGTCTGATCTGGGTCTACTCTGTTTGCAGATGCGTGGAAATGCTCTTACATAAGGGAAAGGGTTAACCCTTTTACTCATAAGCACCTTTTAACACATTTGCAAACAGAGTAGACCAAGATCAGACGGCTCATGTAGGAGGCGTCTGATCAGAGTCTGCTCTGCTTGCTTATGAAGCAATACATATCTGATTCTACGGCTTTTGTCAAAGCAAATCATTCCTTTTAACCCTTTCCTCCATAAATACAACTTTCTACGCCTCTGTAAAAGTCACTTTTT